>KV751328.1:6287105-6306447 GCA_001698575.1 Mola mola | reverse complement strand
AAGAACAAGGAAATAGATAATTTCCCTGCATGGGTGATATTTTAATCATTAAAGATTACAAATAAACTATCTCCCTCACAGCTATTTCTTCACTGCAGATATTATTTTTACGTGGTTGTACAACTCAAGATTTAAGATTAAATACTTATCTGAAAGATGAAAATATGGCTCATTAAGAATTTTTACCACAGCCAAGGAGGTTGTTTTCATGTCTTTCTGTCGGTTGGTGGGTTGGTTGGAGTTTTACACAAAAACTGCTAATTAAAATCAAAAAAACTTGGTGGAAAGATAGGGGATGTATCAAGCAAGTACAAATTAAATTTTGGTGCAGATGCAGATAAAGAGATGAAGTGTTGGGCCTTGTTGGAGGTATGCGCCATACTGATTGCCATTTTAAATAAATCGGGATTATTTGTTTTTGGTGTCATTGGACAAAAATCCCACAATAACTTTAGAGAATACTATAATTCCAGTGGTCAAAAAAAAAAAAAAAAAAAAAAGATTATACTTCTGCACCTCCTTTAGGTTCAAACTGTATTTTATAGCCAATCACATGTCATTTCAGAGACAGGGTGTTGCTATTGGCAGTTCCATAAAGGCAGATGTGAGTGCATAACCCCATGGATGGTGAAAGGATAATATAATGGCAGACATCCCAGCAGGTTAAGTTGTTGTTCCAGCATTATCAACAGCTTCACATGCGGCAAAAAGCCAATAACAAGTAAGACCAACATGTCAAAAGAACTGGGGGCTGAGCAGAGCCATGGAGCAGAAACAAAGAGGGGAGGGGAAACAGAGTTGCTACTTTTCGGTTCTCATGCTTGATTCCGACAAGTTACAAAGCTTTAAAATAAGGTAAATAAGGACTCAAATTGAGTCTAAATATTTACAAACTGTATTAAGACTCAGTAAGTATGCAAACTGACTTGCACTTTCTGAAAGTACAAGTCATGTAACAATTCTCTTAGAACAAGGCAATGTGGTTACTTATTTAAAAGGTTACACTAATAGAACAACGCAGGCAGTGACTCTTTCCGCACTCTTCTCCCATCAATGCACCCATCACACATCCCTGGCACATACACTGAGGTGAGCACACTATCACACACCCAGACACACAAGCGGGGGGCTCGCTTCGACCTGTCAGTCACCCATGGCCCTCACAGCCAAGGCCTTGTGACAACTGTTAAATCAGAGCCCGCCTTCATCCCTGCCATGGCTAATGCTGTTAGTTGTAGAGCAGCTTCTTGGCTAACACATCATGAGAAGCTAATTACCCCCGAAATGAAAGAACTCCTCCTTCTGCCCACATGGTGCCTGCATCCACCCTTTGGTGGGGGAGAACAGGTCCAGGAGGTTCCCATCTCTTGTAAATTTGATAACAAAGGACTAAATTCTCTGCCTCTAACCTCTGTGGTTCAGGGGTGGACATCAATAAACATGCAAACCCCGCTCCCCCCTCCGGATCGCACCTTAAGTTACCCCTTGCAACTGCGTCCGTCCAGTTCTCAACCATGGTAAATTGGGTTAACGCTCACTAAGTGTCCCATCGTTAGCGTTGTTAATTGACTACTGCGTGTGATAATTAACAGGGAGCGGACTGCCTACCTCGCTAATCTTATTTAGGTCATTTACATTTAAAATGGTTTTGATCTCTGGCAAGTTGGAGAAAAAAAAATCATGCGTGATATGATGGGCAAGACGGAGTGAACAGCCACTTAACATAAGAGCCCCTGAAATTGGGGGGTGATGCGTTTTGTGTGTAATGTGGTTCTGTGTACTGGGGCAACACGGCTGCAACAACAACTAACTAGAATCGCAAACTGCTTATGTATGATTGTATGATATGGTTGATTTTGTTATTGTGCTGTGATACCTCCAGACAAACGTTTCCTTTGTTGAAGCACCTTCTGTCCTATTTTGGCAATGACAGGAGCGCTCCGTAGCTACAGGGGAGACACACGACTAAGCACTCCTCCTGATTCACACAAGCATTAACACAGCACATTAGCTCGGCGGAGTAGTGGGAATGAAAGATGGGCTAATGCCGCTGCCCCAGGCAAAGTGAAGACGTACACTAAAGCCAGCTGCCATCTATTATGGATTTTCCACTGTCGGTGTTACAGGGGTGACAGTGCTGTCCTTGCCGAGGCGCTGACCTTCCATGGTGGGGAGAGGGCGCTGGGCAGATTAAAAGTGGACTAGCTCACCATGCAGTCCAGCCGTGCCCCTGATGTTCTGCCCAGATGGTAACCACACACACTCTTGAGCAAACACAAGTAAATACACACAAACACATCCTGCTGTATCCTGGGATGGCAGATGTGGCGTACAATTGCAGCCGCTCCTGAGGGTGTTCAGGCTTCTGAGTCTATCCACTCTACATCTACATTTTTTTCCTTCGCACGGAGCAACATGTGAACACATACACACACATGCAGTCCTCAGAGGTCTAACCAACCCTCACCCCCTCCACTCTCCTTGTGAGTGTTTCTCCATCACTTAATTCTAGTTGTATGTATGTGAATCATCCATCACTCACTCAATCAGTCCATTGAATTTCATTTAGTGCGGTGTTACACGGGGCATGTGATTGATTCACTGGTACCTTTTCACTGAAGCTTGAATGACACATAATGCTGGTTTGTAGACACTCACGCTCTCACACACACACAGCTTGCTTATATCCTGCTGCACTGGGTCTGCATTGCCAGGGGGAAGAGTTGGGTGCCGACACTGCCAAAGAAGACCCCTTTGAGATCGACTCAAGGTCGCCATGTCCAGCTGGCTGTGCCAACATCTGTTCAGAATGGCCTCAAGACTGGCATGAGAGAGGCCTGTCTTCGCTGCTTGACCTTGGTTCAACGAAATAAAGTCCATGCATGGAAAAAACATGATTTTTTAAAATTTTGTTTGTTTTTTACTTTATGAAGAATTCATTTGTATCTGTGAGTTAATGATTGACAGGTAACAGGAAACTGCACCCTAAAAATGTCAAACAAGTTTCGAGTTTATTTAGAAACAGTTTGAAAAGTTTATTTTTACAATGTAAGATATCCTGCTTACTATGTCACAATTATTTAAAATCCTCCCATATCAGAATTATTTATCAATTTCAGGTGAGATTGAATTTTCCAAATTGACAAACATTGAATTTCTAAAACACTTAAGAAATACAGAATATATTAAAGTTTACAAGAAAAGAAACAGGAATATAATGTAATTAGACAAAAAGATCAAAAGTAGTAGGCATTATGATTTCACTATGGTCCAGCGAAAAATCAAGTAAGAATATAATGTCAAAAAAGTGTGGTTTAGGAAAGGATAACCAAAACGAGTCAGTCAGACAGTGGAGATACTGTTTTCCAACATGCTTTGGAAAGCATTTTCTGTTTCTCTAATTTCTGCAGTATATGTAGTTTGATTAAAACAAAGGGGGGGGGGAAATCAGATTTGGAGGCTTTAACACTATGCCTGAATAAAGCCATTCTTTTAATGAAAGCATAATAAAATTGTCAACATCTTCATGAACATTTTAGATTTATTTTAATATTGTATACACCTCTGAGTTTCATCTCTTGCTCTGCTTCACGGTGACAGCAAGTTTTCAAAAAGTTAACATTTTCTCATAACTGTATCAGTGGACGGAAAAGTGATGTGACCGATACCAACACTTTCCTTGTTTTAATTCTTCATGGAGGTTGTTTTCTGCCAGTGATTATCGATTTTTCTATCAAATACGAAAACAGGCATTGTGGAGAGGCCACAAAGGTCAGTGTGAATTAGAAATGTGTGTGTGTGTGTGTGTGCGCACATCTCCTCCTCCTCCCCTACATCCTCATTGTCACTCCCCAAAGGCCTCTCTGTTAAATTGGCTGACAGATAATAAGATCATACAGGAGAGTACAGACACAGAGACCTTTGTCCCACAATCCAACAGTCTTACTTCTTAGATAAGTCCACGTCTGCATCTCATTTTCTTTTGAACTGCATTTTGCATCCTGGCAGAAACTATGTATTTTTAATGTAATTGTATGTACAGAGGGTGAACAATATTAAGGTCCAAATTTAAAATAGATTTTTGCCTCTCCGTGATGAATAAAACCGTAATTTTTGAGAAAACTGAGAACCATACAGTGAAACAGTGTAAAAAAGAAATGGTAGGAGTGGCGGTTTTACTATTGTGGGGTGTTTTCATTTGTCGACTCTAGCAGCTCATGTTTGTGGTACCAGTATTTATATCATATCTCTCATTATCTCTAAATCTCTTTGTTTAAATCCCAAATGGTCCAATTCACTTCAGCATTAGCTTTCTTATATTTATCTATAGCATTCATATTGAGATATGCAGCTCTGCAATCTGCCACAAGACCCCTCAATGCATCCCTATAGCATGTCCTCGGGCCTTCTGCCACAAGGGCTCATGGGAAACGGATACTCCCTGGGGCTGCTGTTTTCACAGCCTGTGAGAGAAGCACTCGAGAGAGGAGAGGGAACAGCAGAGCGGCGGCAGCAGCATTTCTCTGTTTTCTTGATGTCACTATAATGGAAATATGCATAAGTGAGAAAAGGCATAGTGGGCCTTTGGGGCCCAATAAGTACAAATATTTTAATAACAAACACTTTCAGTGTTTGCCTCATGTAACGGCACCTAGGAATTATTTAACATTGAATGTAGTCAGTCAGTGCTGAATTCTGTATGCATAGAGACGGATGTTTTTTTTGTCTTTTGCTAGAAGTGATTTTCACGTGGAAAGTTTTCCTGGTGATATGTCCTTTGGAGAACAATCATTAATCAAAAGTCAAAGTCACCTCAGATCTCACATTAGAATAGACCAGTTTAGCTACAGCTGAAATTGCAGCTGACCCCTCGCGCCTTAAGCACTTATTCAAAATCAGCAACACGGCCATAGGGGGCTAAAACAACTAAATTGAGTGAGGTTGCAAGAAGCCAGTAAGAGTACTGAGGGAAAATACCCAATAAAACAATGCCAACTGGCAATCTCAACAGTTTCCTTGAGATTTCTAACGTCCTAATGGGTGACTTAGAGCGAGCTGACTTGTTTAACCAGCAGCCTACAAGCCATATATACCACTTTATTCAGATTTTTGTCATTTCTGTGGCATACAAGACATGTACACAGAGTGCTATCAGTCAAAATTCAGAAGCTACTGATCTATTTTGCGTTGATTCAAACAGGAGTATTTCTTTTAGTATACCGTTTTCCCATTATCACCTTTAACAAATGTGTTGAGAGAAGAAGATGCAGAGGACAGGGAATGATGGAGGATGATTTGCTGTGGTGACTCCTAGAAAAAGATAGGTAAAGCTGAAAAAGGAAGAAGACCTTTAACAAATGTGGTCATGAACATTTTTGTTGCAAAAAGTTAAAGATAAAGGTCACTCAAAGGTCAAAAAACATGGGAATACCTCCAAAAAGATTTGAAATAGAGAGGTCCAACTGTTGTAGCTGACATCACTGGCTACAGATGATTAACTTTTTGTCTTTCAGGGTCAAAGGTCAAGGTCACTGAAAGGTTAAATATTTTTTGGGGATATTGCTAAAAGGAATTAACACAGTGAGGGGCCATTTGTAACTAATCCCAGGGTCCATCACATAGCCAGAACCAGCTGGCTCTGTGGTTCATGTGTCACCCATCAGGTGGCTCCAATATGTGCTCTCTTTCACATCCAATGACCTTGACCTAAAAATCACACTATTGCTGCATTCACATGGAATCTGGCAGACAGCAAATTGAAGTGTGTATGCTGTTGCTACGGTGATATCTTATTGTTTACAAAGAAAGGAATAAAACTTATTAAATTAAATTATTTGTGTCTATTATTTTCTAATAAATATTCCATGGTTGCACGTGGATGTAAAATGCTGTTTTAGCCTTCTTTCACATTGCAAACTTATGTAAAATTTTATCCAAAATGTAAGATCATTCATTTCCATCATGGACAGTGAACGGAGAGCTGCACTTTGTGTTTGCCTTGTACATCTGAAAAAGAGACGGCAATGGCGTTATCCAATTCTGCATGAATGCAGCATTTATTTAGAATTTGAATGCCGATTGCCTGCCATATATCAACTTTTTGAGTCACATCTCAACTCCGGATACTGTTGCACCAAAATAACCTTCTAATCAACTTCTCATTGTTGATGTAAGTTTTAGTCTCAATCAATAAGAGCTACAAAAAATCCAGTTGTAAATTGCTGGCGCAGAGGATGGCACTTTCGACAGCATTACTGTTACTGTCACCAGTACTATTCCACTAAAATCCTGTTTGTCAGCGGCCGGATTCAATGTGAATGCAGCATTAGGAATACTAAAACCACTAAAATGAAGAATTTACTTCTGGGGACCATATGTTGCAAGGAATTTATCTGCATTGGCAAAGGTTTGCAGAGTTGCCTTCTAATTATTTTTGGTTGCTTGCTGTATCATACCTTGCGACTATAAATGCTCACATTCTGTATGGGGTTAGACTCCAGACTTCCTGTGTGGAGCTGATTATAATACAGAAATTAAGTGAAAGAAAATAAATGCACGTGTGTTTAATCCATTAATAATACAATTTAGTAATAGTGTAATATTTAATTTTAACCATTAATTGACAAATACCTCACAGTGATTCTGATTTGGCCATTAAAATAGACTGGCCAAAATTAAAAAATTAAGAGAAGCTGTAGAGTTGTGTAAAAATAGTAGATATTCTAATCAAAGGTAGAACTTAACGGCCTCTGACAAAAGATTAAAGCCTTCAACTTAACAACATAGTTTTTCTTGTCTTTAAAATGACAAACCCACATTAATACAAGTTGAAGTTACAAAACTATGCCCCAACAATAACTGCTTTCAGAAAACACTAAAATGTGCACATTGTGAATGTTGTCCAAAAGAGTAATGATAATATCACTCAATATTTAAAAAAAACAACTTAATTATTTGTTTAAGAACAACTTTAGTCAAAACTCATTTTCAGTATCCAATCCAATGTGCTGTAGGTTTTTTTTTTTTAAATAACTTTAAAAAAAAGAAAAGAAAAAGACATGAGACACACTTTTGATAAACCCAATCCTTCCAATCATACAATTTAAGGCCTCAATGTTAATGAGCATTAGTGTCCATATTGAGCTTGGTGAAAGGAACAGAATAGAAAAACTAGTTCGCCTGAACAAGTTAGACTCCCCTTTTGGATTTTCATAATGAGCTGTCAGTCATTTCTGAGTGCCCAACAACTTTCATCGGCCCTGATTCCTCCCGGCCTCCCCCATTTATCACTGCTTTCTCTCCTCCGCGGCACACTCCTCTGACGCACTGTGTCGTTTATCACGTCTGGTAGAATAGAGTTTCTCCAACTGTCAATTTAAGAAATGGAGTGACGAGCGAGACCCCTGAGACCCTGGCACTAATCTCAGACTGCAACGTTACGGAGAATTATGAACATTTCCAGTAGCCAGTTACGCTTGCATTCACCGCCACATGTGTGTACTTTAAATATGACCCAAATTTGCCATATAAAGAAACAACTAATCAAACACTGAAGCAGATCAAAAACCTAATTATCTTTGTTGCTGTCATGAGTTTACAAATTTAACTCTGAAATTTATCATAAAATGAAACCGAAAGGCTTTTTTTAATTTTACCCAGTCGTTCCTTCTCAGTGGCATTCAATAAACTGCTACCTGCCCAGGGGGTTTAATGGTCAGTGCTGCTGCTGCTGTCAAAGCCCGCGGTGAAAAATGCCAGTGTCACACAGTTATGCGTCCCACAGGGAACAGATATCATAGTCAGTTGCATGTCAGGTGTGGTGGATGAGCGGTGAGTGAGACCTCTGCTCATCACTCTGCTGACTGGTTAAGGCGGACAGGCAGTGATACGTGACCAATGGCACTCGGCACTCTACCACTGAACACCTAAGATCCACTGAAAACAGAAGTCGTGTGTTGTTATGCTGAAAATTAAGTACTGAAGAAGTTTGTTTTAAACGTCTACAAATTATACGGTACTATTTTACAAATGTACCATAATGCACAAGTTCTGCAGTCTAGTAAAACAAACACAATTCTACATATCATTATTATTACTGTACTTGCTGGAGCCAATGCAGTGGTATTGTATATTGTATCATATGCAAGTATCACAGTTATTTTATTGGGCGGCCTGTGGTAATCACCTCTGTGGTTTAAAAGGTCGAGGGGTCAGGGGTTATGGGAGATAAGGACCCTTGGGAACGTCATAAAACACTTGCGACACCTCAGCCCTCGTTTGTCATTGCAGGGCTCGATATCACTCATTCATCTTGGTTAGGAGAGTCTCTTCCTTTAATAGAAGTCTCACGTCATAATCCTGCGTTGTGGCCACAGTCTGACGGCTCAAAGATCAGTTTTCATTGTATATTTTTAAAATGGGGGCATGATGTGTTTTTGCACTGCAGAGAAAAAGCAGGATGCCTGACTTAGCATAGTTACAAATATACCAGTTTGCGTGTGTAGAAAAATCCAACACAAATCTACAGAAGCTTTTTTTAGACTCTGCTTTCTCCCATACACTAGCATAAGTTTGAGGTTCTCAAAGTCAAAACACACTTCATCAGATTGGGTGGCTACAGTGGCTGCTCACCCTTATCCACATCTGCGCTGTATTTCCCTGAATTTGCCAGTGCAGAAAGGAACAATCAAACGGCCGATGAAACAAATGAGATTCCCGTACATTTTTTTCCTGTCGAAATCAGAGCCAGAAAGTATGGTGCTGCATCAGGAGGGTCGCAGGGCAGCCCGGCACGGGCCTCCCTCCGTCAGCTTTGCATACATGGAGACGCTCGCTCCAGCTGAGATGTCTAATTTGGTGCATCTGCAAACAAAATTACAGGTGGAAACGCTTTAGGAGATGTCTTGCAAGCATTAATCCCATTAGTGTCCTAACCCATTTTGAATGTGCATGCTGCTGCACTCATGAAATGAGAGGGAAGCAGTGGCGATCAAATGGATAGAACATTTCAAAGGACTTTAGTGGACACACAAAGGAGATGTCATCACTAAGAGATCTGCATTCAGTGAAAAGAAAAGCAACCACTGGCGCATTGAGGAGTTGATTTAATAACCTGTCTATATGGAAATCAAATGTTGAATAAACTTCCAAAAGCTCTTGAGGGTAAGGTGTAAGAAGACAGAAATAAAGTCTAATTAGATCACGCGTGTACCTTTTCATACACAATACTAACACAAACAGAAACGGAGAGACAATATTCAAAACTGCAATTAAATTATGGTCAAATCCTAAAATTAGAAAGAAGTAAAAGTCAGAAGGGACACCAATATTTCCAGTTTCCTTTTATAATGTAAAAAACTACTCCCAAAAATCTTTCCAAATCAATGCAGTAATTCCACTTAAATGCAGAACCATGTCGTTTTTAATTTTGTAGGTTTACAATGGGGAATAAACTATAAACTTGACCTGTATGTGATATAATGCACTACTGATATATTGCTTTTCGTAAGTAAATAAGCATATCTCCCGGTTGGGGGAACTGAAGAAATAACAACTAAGGTCTCTGTACAGCTCCCCTCTTCTTTACTGGACTTTAGCGAAGACAGTAAAAGCAGCAACTCAACTCACTACACTACACATTTTACATGAGTGAAAGGAATTACAACATAATCAAATCAACACGGCTCTGCAAGCTTTTACAACCAGGCATGGATGCTTTGAATGACTTGAGGAGACAAACTTTCAAGCAACCGAACCATGAAGACAGCCATGCAGGAAATAGATACAGCATGCGTAGAGGAAAGCGTGATTAAATCTAATGCTGCTTGTAGTTAAATACTACCCTCTAGTGGATGTCAAATCATTGCTGGGAGTTCACTCACGGCCCATCTCAAGGTAACTGCATTATAGACTGCATTTTATTACCTGAATTCATATATTTTATTGGCTTCCTCACAATTCAAAGCAAACACAGAAATGGCAAATCAAATCTCTGATGAGTCGCTCTGCAGTCTGAATGAGTCCAGATTCTCCATAAGCAGGTGAAGCTCTTTTGCACACACAAACAAGTGTGAATTAGCTGAGATGAATGCGAAAACTCGGATGAAAAAAATATGAAATGTGATTGAGGTTATAAGGAAATATCTTATTGTTCTGTGATAATGATTTGACAATATTTTTCATAACAAGGAATAAATAACAGTTTAGCAGTTTATTTAAAGATATGATATAAATAAGACACTGTTCAGGAGGGCAAACATGGCACCAATTCTGATGAGCTCAAATGAGAGTGCTCTGTAAAGGTGTGACATTAATACATGTGTTCAGTTGCAACAATTAGTCAGTTAGTGGAATCATTCATCAGATATTTTAATACTCGATAATTGTTTTCCTGGTGGTTTCAGAGAGACAAAGCATGCAAAGCGAAGATGCTACAATGAATAATTGAGAAAATGATCCACACCATCCTTCAGTGTTGTACTTCCAGAGTTTGACTACTGTTTGCTGACTGACACACATCACCATCTCCCCCACCCCATCTCTGTCTGCTCTTAGCATTCTCCTCCTTGGCCACGTCCAATTAGCCATCCCAAAAAACACTCTCCCTCATTAGGCCAGCCATAATCCACTCATCTGGCTTTGATTTGGCAAATAAATCAAACTGAGTTTTTTCAAACAATTTTTCCTCCTCTCCTCCGCCACTGCAGCTGTCTTCTTAAACTCTGTCTCTCCCTCAGCCTCGTTAACCCTGTCCTGAGTTTCTACGGTGACAAGCTCTACCAGGCCTCCTCATTGGACATGGCAGCCGGCAATTTGCATGCCAGACCATTTCTCTTCATCATTGGGCCTCTTTCTCGCTCTCTCGTTCTCCCCCTCTCTCTCTCTGGATGCTAGAAGAATAGAGAATAACTCAGCTACTGACGGCAGACGGCATGCACGTCCTTGTCCTACAAGGTTACGAATCCATTTCATCTGTGCAAGAGGGGAGTGAATTAAAATAAATGATGGCTGGACATTTATTGCATTCTGGGGGTGAAGGAGGGATTGGGGAGGAGAGGCACAAGTTGCAGAGTGAGACTTGTGTCTCATACTGAAGCACACTGGCACAGAGTTCGATAGTGACTGGCATATGGTGTTGGTTCAGAGAATGAAGATAGTACGAAGGCAATAGAATAATCCAGCCCACGATGAGTTTGAGTCAGTTTGTCTCCGGGCAGACTGCCTCAGTCCAAACTGTCATTCTGTGAGCATTTAACTTTTCAAATGTCACCGAGTCCAGCAGCGCCGCACATGATACTGTGTGTTATTTCAGCCCAAGCTGTCTTTTACTCACTCTAACTCCAACATACACCTAATGTTTTAATTATTGTATTATATTCAATTCAAATCAAATCAAATTTTATTTGTATAGCCCAAAATCACAATTTACACATTATCTCACTGGGCTTTGACAAACTGTTCAGATGTGACATCCTCTGCCCTTAGACCCTCGAACGGGGTGAGGAAAAACTTAAAAAAAAAAACCTAAACAGGGGAAATAAGAAACCTCAGGAAGAACCACAGAGAGGGATCCCTCTTCCTAGGACGGACAGACGTGCAATAGTTGTCACTTGTACAGAACACAACGACATGATAATAACAGTTTACTTAGAATGTATAAAACATCCATGAGTCCCAGAGTCTGTATATTCAGCTCAGGTCTGTTTGAAAAATGCCCAACTATGTTGTTGGCTATTTAGAAGTACATAAATGTTCCTGTGGAGCAATTTTCTGACATTAACACAAGTTTTTAGTTCCCTTCAGGTACAAAGTGGCAGCATATATCTCAGCTAATGTCTAATATAAAGAAAAATACAAAATTTAAGGCAACTTCTTTAGGTATACTTTTTTTTTTAATCTTTCTTCTTTTTTTCCTTTTTTCTTTTAATGAAGAACAAGTTTGGGACGTGACAAAATCTGCTAATACTGTCTAACAATTCATCCAGTAGATGTCTGTTAGAGTTTTATTTAGATCTGAGGGCCAAAAAACAAATCTGGAGGCCTTTCAATACTTATCAGCATGTTGCTTAATGTTTCTGGGGCAATATATACACTATATATCGTTATGTGACTGTATACCTGATCATTTTTTCAACTTTTTTTTTGTTGCAGTATTCACATCAAGGTATAAGTTAAAAAAAATACTGTAATATCTGAGTTTGTTGTCCAGTCCTAGAATTTACAACCAGCTTTTGAGGAGAAATATTGTGATATCCTAACATACCGTGTTACATGACAAGGCCTAAACAAATGGACATTATTTTAAGCCTAGCAACCAACAATTTTATGTTTACATCAGCAACGTTTTCGTACTCACATGCCTATCAACTTTACATTGTTGGAATGTTTTTTCTTTAACTTTATTTGATGTCATATTTTTTGTAGCTGTGCCTAAACTGTAAAAGACTGACCAATAAGTTTATAGATGGGTCGTTTGTCTATTAATCCACTGATGAACGGTCGGTATCAATATACTGCTGCGATACTTTTAGCACAGCTGATTATATTTCTAACCTTAGAGTTATGCTTTCATTTAAAAGTCAGCACTTTGATTGTGTATAAAGGACAGAGGTAGCATATATGGACGTCATAGGAGAACCACTGTGTATAACTCCAAAATGCTCCTCGTTGTGTGTTCCAGAAATACATCCATGGACCCAAAGGATTGCCGGCTAAGTGACTTTTTTCCCGTTGACCACGAAGCTATCAATATGTCTGCCTCTTGACACTGCCCTATCTCTCTCTGGACACGGATCCGAATCTGAATGCTGACGACGGCTCGCTGCGCAACTCTCCTGGACCTCATCCAGGACACTCCATTGTAATATAGTTATTTTTAGACAGGCCGACGCAAATAAATATTTATAGTTGTTTGCAGGTCAGGGGTCTCAATGAACCGCGGGGCAGATGGCGGTGAATCAACTATAGTATGTACCCCTGTGTGCATGGAGAAGGATTCAATAAAGCAGGACAGGAGTGAAGTGATACAATATTTGAGTCTTGGCACTTGCTCATGATTTAAAACATAAAATTATATTTGAGGATTGATCCATGGAGAAAATTAGGACTGAGATCACATCCATCAATGCTAATACGAGTTAGGCTTCCTATTGCATGACGGGGTTATTCATTGCAATTTGCTGTTAAAGTTTCAGTCACACTTTCCCTGAATGTAGTTCCCTCTTTTTTCCTTAAATCGGGATGCCTGTGATAATAGCTCTGGCGCTGATCATTTTTACATTAAACTTCGGTCTGAATGGAGATGTGTGTCATTGGAAATTATTACACTTGTCACTTCACTCCACTTCCTATCAAATTTATACTTCACAGAGGATATTTCTATGCAAAGAGACTGGAATGACCTAGACAAACCTTGGCTTGGCTAATGAAGGACTAGCACCAGAAGGGAAAATGTAAGTTTCAAAGAAATAAAGAAATGCTGAAGAAGCCAAAATGGTGATTGAATGGTAACATTTTCCTGCGGTCTCCCCGAGACCAGAATTAGGACAGAATGAGGGAATATAGCATTTCTGTCATTGTTCATCATGTAAATCTTTGAGTCTCAATATATGCTAAGTAACAAAAAACTCAGGCCACATATGCAAGTGTACACACACAGAAAAACAAACACACACAAACACACACACACACAGTATATCCCTGTGTGCTCTTACTTTGTAAAGATATTTGTTTTTTACAAATACCTTTCAAAGTAAAATTATTGCAAACAAAATGACAAAAATTGCACAACTGTGGAAGATAACAGGTTAAAGTAATAAAATAAGTAATTTGAACAGTATAATGCCGATACAAAAGCCTGCAGTTTTAGGTATAGAAAGACATAAATGATTGAGATTGTGTTGTTTTTCTTTTGTTTTACTTATTTTATCATACAAAAGATTGTTGTGTGTCTGTGCAGTCACACAGTTCTTTACAGAATGTTAAGAAGTAGATTCTTCTCAAAGTAATGATGCATACTGTCTCTGAGATCACATGCACCTATAATGGATCAGATTCCCCCATAACATTTTGTCCTGTGCCTCAATTTTCTGAACATCTCCATAAACAGAAGAAATAATAACAATATTGTGGACTTCCCTATCTGCTTTTCAAACCAACATTAATACAGCTATGGCAATATATCATGAAATGAGAATATACTAGCATACATTGACCCCATCTTATAATATAAATTAATATATCAAAATATTCCTGTTTTAAAGGTTGCATAACAGTAAAATTATGCAATTTGCTCAACTTCTCAGAGTGTTTACCTTCGTGTTAGTCATTAAATCCACATAACTGATGATTATTTGGGGCTGTGGCTCAGATGGTAGAGCGGTCATCCAGTGATCGGACAGCAGTTAACATATCGAAGTGTCCTTGAGCAAGACACTGAAGCCCAAATTGCTCCTGATGCTGCACCATGAGTGTGTAAATGGTTAACGCTGCTGATGAGCAGTTGGCACCCTGTGAGGTAGTCACCGCCACCGGTGCATGGATGAATGCAAAACCTGTAGTGTAAAAGCGCTTTGAGTGGTCAACAATGACTAGAAAAGCGCTATATAAATACAGGACATTTAACATTATTTAAGAAAACTCTCATAGTGTATGCTAATCACAAGTCGCACCCTGTCCGTCTCTAACCACAGATGTCACCACTTGACCACTCCCTTAAGTCATTTCTACAATATTGTTACAGTAGTGACATTGAGTTGGTAAGATACTATCATATTTGATTTGGCTGCACAGTCCTTGAATATATTAAACTCTTTTGATAAAAATTATTGGGATATATGCTGTGTATCATAATATGGACTAGAAAATTGGGATACTGTTTTGAAGCCTGGCCCTACATCAACATTTGCTATTGCAGTGAAACATCTAACAATGATTAGTAATCTCTACTTTCAGCAGCGCGGCCGTCTAAACAGGGGCACCTTTTGACCTTTTTACCGACCACACGACCATGCGTCTGTCAGTCAAGGTCACACAAATAACCGAGCCGCTTAAACACTTGTCATCATCCCTCATCAGCATCCTGATTGTTGAGGAGGACAAATCAGATGGAGTGTCCACATACATCCAGCGGCCTCTGATGTGACAGTGAGGGTTTATGGGATAGCGACGCGGAAAACCGTCCGGCTTTACCTTGACCCCCTACCACCCCGTTTCCTCCACCACCACTCCTGCTCTCGTCTCAGGCTCTCCGGTCTGACCTCGTCATCCCCGAGCCTCTGGCCTCGCCTCTGACGGGCTGAGTTATTACCATAATTACCCAAGAGGCATTGCAGAGAGCAGGCCACATGGCAGAGGCCGGCCATGTTTAACAGAATATTTGGGTGTTTTATCGACTTTAACTCGACACCCGGGGCAGGCGAGAGGGTGCCTGGATGATAAGAAAATCACTCATGTGGGAAATGAAGACGACCATTTCACAGACTGAACCAAGAAGGGGATGAAATATAGGGTTAATGCAGCAGTGGGCAGTGTACATATGTCATACATTCTCTCACACAAGGTGTAAACATGTTCATATATTCACATAGTGTCAAACAGAAGGACTTGGCTGGAGATAACTACTATCTAAAAACAGTATATTAAAACTATGATAATGAAAAAAGCATTTGGATTATTTTGTGTCAAATATTTCATGTCCTGAAGTAGAAAGCAAGCGTATTAAAAAATATGCATACTGTTAAACAACTTTCTCACAGTTGAATTTTCTAAATTTACAGACTAAGGGGGTTCAGTTCAGGGGGAAATTGACTTTTCCTTCATTTAATTTTACTGTCTTGATTTTCATTTGGTGTAAGACCAACTTACGCAAACCTTTTATACAGTATATCTATGGAAATTTGCTCATTTGAATTCATAGAAGCCAAACAGGAGCTCCTCTTCAAAACAGTAGTTCAATGTACATTCAGACAGAGAGGGTCATGAATAGGTACCTAGTCAGTGAAATTCACCCTAAACTGAACTGATTCTTAAAGAGAAAGATTCTGTCTTTGGCAGTGGTAAAGTTAAACTCCCTTTTGAGACCAGGTGTATAGCTTCGGCTGTGAGTAAATTTTTTTACAAAGCTCTTCAAATGCATAGTGCCGTATCAAACAAGCAGGAGGCCATGCATATTCAAACATTTAGAGTGAAAAGTACAGCCCAGCCTGCCATACGCAGGGCACCGGGGCCACTGGCCTCAGGCCAACAACGCACAGAGAGACAGAGGATTTGTACAGTAAGCACACACTTCTTTTAGCATCTGTATTTACACTTAAAAGCTCAGTCAAACTCACACGGAGAAATAACACACACATTCACACACGCCCTCACCTGTTCAGAAAGGTCAATACATTAGCATTCCAATACGTACAATATTCAGAATTTCCTGGTCCTACAGAGCTACCCATCAAACATGTCCGAGATGGCACTTAGCCGTGTGTGCCCGTGTCTTATTATGCAGGCCCATCTGTGTGGGTTCAAAGGTCATGGCCAGGCCTGGCAGGGGCTACAGGTGAGCAGATGAGAACAGTGGGGGCCCGGTTTAATTTAGCCAAGCGCTACAGGATGCGGTGCGCTCCTGTACCCAGGAAGGACGAGTTGAACTTTTCACACTGCGCCTCAGACTCATCAATGCAGCTGGTGGAAAGTCGAAGAAAAGCGAGCAAACGGAGTCAAAGAAAAGCTTTTGTGTGAGGCTTGTTCAAACAAAGCAGACCAGCGCATAAACACACAAACCTACATGCACACAGACTCTGTCACCGAGTCTGTTATTTTTTTTACCTCCCTTTCGATTTTTCCCCTCTGTCTAACACACATCCAAGCGCACAGTACACACAGACGTCCTGAGAGAAGATGACTGTCAGCTGTGTAACCGTGTGTGTGTGTTTAGTGGTGTGAGGGTGTAAGGGAGAAAATCCCTAATCTGGCGTGGACATACTTCCTGTCTAGACTCTGCATGAGGAGGCCAGCGCTTAGCTCTGGCCAGTGCGCGTGTGTGTGTGTGTGTGTGTGTGTGTGTGTGCCTGCGTGTGTGAATGCATACATGCACATTACCATTGTGTCTGTGTGTGTGCGCCGCTAAGGCCTGTGTGAGCGCAAACCTACATTATGTCTGAGAAGGAGAGAGAGAGAGAGAGAGAGAGAGAGACAGTGAGAGCAGTTGCACACTATCAGTGTACTGGTCCAAACCAGAAAGCAGACATTAACCTTTGGCCTTCCAGACCTACCGTCCGATGTCTGTTTTTAATTGGACAAATCCCAGCAAAGCTCCTTTTTGTTTTCTCTGTTTTGACACTTTATGACCCGTGCCAATCCAGTCGTGATTCCAAAAGCCAATTTCGTCATTATCCAACTCGCACCACTTACGGGAATACAGAGATGGGGGTGTGGACGGTTAAAGTTGGAGAGAAGTGGAAAAAAGCCTGATGTGTTGTTTTTTTTTCCCCTCAAACTCCATATGAGGATGAGCGAGAAAAGGACTGAAAAGAATCTCATTTTCCGTATTATTCCTCTCTCAACAGTTCAACAACAGTGGCAAAATCGGTGTAGTTTAGGCCAAAACTGCACCCACGTACACTGAAAATGAAAAAGTCGACTCACCGAAAAATAATCCCTCATGGTTTGGTAGCACAATGAGCTGAATCATAACTGTAATCTCTGTCATCAATCGTTTGCACTGACCCTGCCACTAATAATCACCACTGAGCACAGCAACTTTTTCCTGATTCACACACACTGAGTGCTAAAGTGTGTTTAGACTCAGCTTGGACACTATTTTTCTTGTGTGAATCACCATCTTTGATGTTACTATTTCATATTCATGCAGAGGCCCAATGACACACCTTGTCCTCTGCTTTCTAAAAAAAAAAAGGCCTTAACTCTGCAGATCGCCGAGCCTTTAGACCCACATGCAAAGTGAATATTCGTCACCTCTGCAACATCAGGTTGCCGTCTTGTGGGATCAAGCCGCCACAGAGATCAGCCGAAGAAAATGGCAGCAAAAAAGCCGGGAAGAACATATGACAAAGGTGGTATTTAGGGGGAAATCAAGCAACTAAATTTATAAATTGTGTTTTTCAGCCCTTTTGGAGTCTGAACTCTATTTCAATCAAACCACCTCTAATGGCTGCGAC
Organism: Mola mola; assembly: GCA_001698575.1. NCBI lineage: Eukaryota > Metazoa > Chordata > Actinopteri > Tetraodontiformes > Molidae > Mola > Mola mola. Next base: position 6,288,277 of record KV751328.1, on the reverse strand, counting down.
ACCAAAGAACATGGCAAGGTAATAACTACCTGCTGAAAAGAGTGTTGTTTTTTTCTATAGTAGATGTAACACAAAATAAAATGTTGTACATACATTCACATTCTTCAGCTAGCCAGAAAGCAGATCCTGACAAATTAGCCACTTCAGGAGATGGCGTCTCTCCGTTGCTTAGGTCTTCTGCCCTCTAGTGTCCTAAAAAAAATAAATGCATTTTTCCAAATAATTGTAAAATGAGTAACATACATTTACATTTGTAGGATGACAACGCTTCAACCTACACAGGAACAACAGCTAAAAGAAAACAAACCTGAGCTTCTGTGCAGCAGGTTCAATGTGTACCATTTAGGGATTTTAATCGGCAGACACTGAATATAAAATTAAAAATACAGTTTCTCATAGTGTTTATACACCTCAAACAAATGCATGTTGTGTGTCCTTTACCTCATAATGAGTGTTTTATATGTATGGTGTTTATTGTGCTGCCATGTTTTAACAGCTTTTATACTGGTAAACCAGAGCCTTTTGTTTGGTGCAGCTAACATGCTGGGGGGTACTCAGTTGACCAATAAATCCTGCACACTGACGCAGTAATAACGTTTATTGAGGTCAGCATTGTTCGTTGTAGAACTCATGTTTGCTCACATTAGCTAACATTTAGCAACCTGTGGCTAATGGTTTTGGCTGTAGCAGAAACACCCCTTACAGGGCTGAACTGAAAAGCGTTTTGTTTATTGATTAAACTTTACAGCTCTGAAGAATAAAATTGTCTTTCCAAAAAAAATTATATAATTTTGATAATGTCTTGTGCTGGCCGCCACAGACAAATCAGAAGAGGCCTTTCTCGCGGCAGCCATTTTGGCAAGAAACAGCAGTAAACACAGGTGTTCCCAATGAGCCTCATTAAGGCTCCTGTTCCATTCAGGTTCAAACAGACCCGCAATGCTGCTCTTGGCTCCCCGGTGAGCCTCTCCCGTGCTAAATGGAACAGAGCCTTCATCAGTTTCATGCGTCTCACCTGTGTTTACCTGCGATTTCATGCCAATGTGGCCGCCCAGGAGAAACGGCCCGTGGCACTCACCGGCCGGGAGACGAGGACATGTAAGGACGTCAGACACAACAGCGACGAGGTGTCAAGGCTTGTGCCACGTGTGCTCACTTTAAGTCATCGTCTA
>KV751328.1:6207328-6279867 GCA_001698575.1 Mola mola | reverse complement strand
ACTTTTTTTGCTAAACTCAGTTGCACAATGAGTTTTAGACATTTTTTTTAGACATTATTTTTTTAACTTTATATCTGGCATTTATTAAAAAAAAGTTGATTAACCTGGAAATTAACGTATGTAATGTAATGCACTCTCACCACTTTTAATGCCAGGAGCAAAGCAAAACCATCTTTGTTTTATAGCAGCAACATCACAGGTTATGGGTTATTATTTTTGTATGTTGACAAAGGAGACATTGATAAATTATCAAAAAAATAAGGCAACTAGAGAGCACTCAGAGTCTGCAACCCTTTGCCATGGCAGGGTGCCCTATCTCATGATATTAGAAATCCTTCCAAAAAAAATTCCTGGATCCGCATTCTGATCCAGATCCCTACCAAAATTCCATCACTTGTTCTCTGGGCCAAGGCCTATTTTCATAAAAATGCATGTGGGACTTTTTGAGTTATCGTCTTCAAAGACAGAGACAAATGCTGGTGAAAACATAACGTTGGCAAAGGTAACAAATTCAGAATCTTAAATGTATGGATTTTTTTTTTTTTTTTTTTTTTTTTTTTTGCAACAATGATTAACAAAAAAAATATTGGCTTTAGCAACAAAATTTTAGATGAAGGCACATCATATATGACCATTTCATATTTGTGGCTTATATATAAAGAAAAATAGATAATTATAGTTAACTGTTTCAGTTTCTCTGTCATCATTTAGCTGACTGAACAGAACAAAGCCCTGGTTAATGTTATCAGCAACACCTTTGTTTTTCTTACAATGACTGAATGAATGTCTGTTGTGAAAACTGAGACTTTTCCATCTCATATGCGGCAGATTACAAAGCACGTATCTGTGATCATTTCGTCCAGGGTGAAGATGAGGTCTGATTTTGGACGTATCCTCCAGGTCTCGACAAGAATTTCTCAGCGTTCTCTCTCAGAACTGTTTCTGATTCTTTATCTTCCAGATGATCTGCTCTACTGTCCAAAAGGCATCACCTCAAAGGTTTTCCGCTTCAACATCTCCGCCATGGAGAGGAACTCAACCAACCTCTTCAGAGCAGAGTTTCGAGCTCTGCGGGTGCCAAACTCCAGCGCCAAGAGGAACGAACAGCGGATTGAGCTCTACCAGGTGCGTAAAGGTACCGTTTCCTCGTCCTACCGAGATCAGAGGCAAAGGCAACAAGGGGCTGTTAAAGACTTTGTTAGATAGTTTCCACCTGTCACATCAAATCTTACAGGAGGTGGTTCATTGTTCTTCAAGCTCTAACTGACACTGAAAGCTGGAGGATAAAATTGCGGTAGCAGGTAACAGAACCACTAGAAGTCAAAAGGCATCAAAGGCCCTCAGAGTGTTGGCAGAGCCAGGACCGGGGTCCTGCTGGTGCAGCGTTGCCAAGCCAGATCCAATATGGTCCTTAGTTTGGTCACGTGGAAGTTTCAAATTTGGTCCACAAAAGCAGGATGTCGAAAAATGAATGCAACCTTTCAGAAATCAATTACTCTGTCGACAAGTTACGGCTGTAATGTCTTTTGCGTTAAGGATTCATTGAAAAGGGGACAATTTTTACAGTAAAATCAGTACGATGTACTACAATAATAGTGTGACATGGGTGTGCCCAATTAACCCAGAGAACAAGCACTCTTTTTCTTTTCAACAATCCATCAGCAGCATGGCAGCTTTTTCACTTAGAAACTCTTATAAATTAACTTCATTAGCAGACAATGCTAGCAACTAGCTAACTATGAAGAGTCTAGAACAGCTAGCGAGCCAAAGAGTCAGGCTTCCCTGCGGGAGAGAAAAAAACAGCTAAAGAGGAATATTGCATAACATTTAGGTAGACCAAACATGACTTCATGCTCCAAGTTGGTGCTGTAAAAGCACACTGGCAATTGTTTCCTGACACGTTAACATGTTTGCCAAGGTGTCCGTCTGGACCTTACGAATGAACATTTTCCCTCCAAAAGGTCAAAAACATGACGAATAAATGACATTTAGAAACCAAAAAGAAAAAAGCACATTTAAGGGATGACTTTACTATATTGGTCCTCTAATCAGTTTGAGCCAACATACTATCAGTCAAACTCCTCACAGTCCTGAGATGAGGAGCTCTAATAGGCCAAACAAATTTAAATCATCTGTGAGGGTCTATCATGGCTGTGCAGGACTCTCAAAAAATAACAAAAATACACATATATTTTTCTTTCTAATGGATTACAACAAGCACTATAACGTACATAAAAATACCAGTAATACCAGTAAAAAAAAATGAACCATGTCAGTGAGATGGTTTGACAGGTGGCAGTTGCGTGTCTGTTAGTGTGTCGTGCAGTCAGTCCATCACTTCTCTACAGACCTTCATATTCCCCAGATGATGAATGTTGTTGCATCAAAACATGCTAAACATCAGCATGAGCTGCTGATGTTTAGCTCAAAGGATAACTGAAATGCTGCTTTAGTTGTTTTTCCTGTATATTACCTATTTACTCCTATTTACTGTACACATTCTTATACAAAAAGTCCTTACTGGTTATCAAAATAACAAAGGAATGCCTTTAAAATGTTCTGTCTCTGTGTTATTTTGTCACGTCTCTATCGAGAGGAAATGCCTCAGAGTGACTGTTTGTCGTCACTTTGCAGATTGTGCGACCAAACGAACACATTAGGAAACAGCGCTACATCGCAGCCAAGAATGTACTAACTAAAGGGACTGCAGAGTGGGTCACCTTTGATGTGACTGAAACAGTGCGAGAATGGCTCATGAACCGAGGTGAGACCGAGGTCACATCATTAATACTAACGATTATCTCCTGTTTGCACTCAGAAACATAACCCCGTTAAAACAGGGGACTTTTGACTTGGCCTTCCTTTAAAGAAAGGAATTAACTGACAGTAATTGTTTGCAACCAGGAGCCAATCTGGGTCTGGAAATCAGTGTGCACTGTCCCTGCCACACCTTCAGCCCAAACGGTGACATCATTGACAACGAGAACGAGGTGCTGGAGGTGAAGTTTAAAGGTGGGCTTCAACACCATTCTGTTATTCACGACAAGGTTAAGCTTCTCTGTAAATGTTCATTGAGTCACTTAGTTCATATTCATTTGGGTTTTTGACCTTCAGATTTTCAAGATCATTTTTTAAAAATCTGCCTGAGTTTGTTGTAGTTGATTGTGTATGTGTTCAAAGGGAGCTGTCACCCAACCCAATTTTTGCCTGGGAGGACTAAGAATAAACATATATTTTATTCATTCTTTAGAAACAATGTCAAGAAGAAAAGCAGTTCCCTTTTCCTTCCTACTGGTTTCATTCTTGCTTTGTGTAAAGAAAAAAAAAAATTACAGGGAATGGAAATTTTATAGTCAATAATTTTGCAAAGTCCATGCTCAGATGGAAAGAAGTTACAAAAAGAGAAAAGCCACTAAATGGTTGTTTCGAATATATCTTAATCATGTCTATAATTAAGGCGTGGATGGAGATGAGGAGCACAAACGCTTGGATCTGGATCACCTGAACAAGAAAAAGGAGCAGTTCTTGCCGCACCTCATCCTCATGATGATCCCACCGCACCGCATGGAGACGCAGTCCACGCGCCGACGCAAGCGAGCCCTGGACACAAACTACTGTTTCTCGTAAGGGAGGCATAAATCATACGAGCATGTGCATGTAGTTCATCCAGAGTGCAAAAATGTTGCATTTTTGTGCTTAGAAATGTCATATTATGCCAAATCTAGCTAGAATTTGCTGTATCTGTGTGACCAAGAAAGTATTAAACAAAGACCAACTTAACGATTGATTGTATCTCATGACAGAAACACAGAGGAGAGCTGCTGCGTTCGCCGGCTGCACATTGACTTTCGGCGTGACTTGGACTGGAAGTGGATCCATGAGCCCAGTGGTTACGATGCCAACTACTGCTCTGGTCCCTGTCCGTACCTGAGGAGCTCAGATACAACGCACAGCTCGGTAAGACCTGACAGGAATGCAAAATAAGAGAGTTCATGAGAGACATTCTCACAGGGAAACAAAACAAGCATGTTTATTCTCACGGTAAATAACTATGTACAGTAGATCTAGTTTTAATCGATAAGATTTTGATATAGTCACCTCTTAGAACTCTGTGTCCACCTGGAAGTATTCAGGGGACCAAGAGGACCATTTGGCTTTGATTTGAAACCAAGAAATACAAGCGCCAGGATCACTGAAATCAATGGTTGATATTTTTCATTAATTAAAGTAGCTAATGTACTGTCAGAGAGAAATAGTTTGCAATCTGTGAGGTGAATGCACTGTCAGTAGGCTTCTTTCAACTGTGTTTTAATTGCTACAAGATCGACCAAAGTATTTTTGTTTGCTATGTTAATAACATACAGTAATCACACATATATAAGTGTTTAACAGTAAATAACAAATGTCCATCAGGGGTATTATCTGGACTAAATCGATGCTTGCATGCACAAAACGGCAGTAGAGATGCAAACACTGTATCATGTAGCCTTAATGTAGCCCAAATACCACTGCATAATCCAAAATATGATTAACTATCTGCCCTGTGAGAGGTTAGACCTTTACTGTGCCTTTATTTCATTTGGAAGCCACTTTGAAGTTACCTTTACTGGTTATAAGCACTTAAAGAGCAAACTATTGTATCGGTATATTGTGTTTTGATCCCATTCTGTTGTTCTGTGTCCGGTAAGTCTATTTATGTTTAAGATTCACATGGGATAAAACTGCCAACTGCCGTCTATTATGTCGAAATAGATATTCACAAACTAAAACACCCTCAATTTCATAATTAAAGTGTATGGCTAATGGCAAATTAATATCACTCTGACATACGTGTGCACACATACAGATACTTCTTGCCACCCCTGCATGAGTCAGTGATAAAAGTATGGACATGCCCCTTACTATAAGGATCAATACTCAAAACAAAGCTTCTTACTTTGGTTATCAGTCCACACACAACCTAACCAAAACTTTAGACTCAATCTGAGACAGACCCATGGAAAACTTCCCGAACCTGACTTGCATGAGTTAAAGTAAAAAAATGAAAAAAGACCTGATCTGAAATGGACCCAAGGACAATTGGACCCGATCTGTCATTACTGTCAGTGTCAGAATTCACTTGAATGCCAGAGGCCACGCTACCATTCAAACTTATGATGCACCATGAGCGCGCTTAACGATTCCACCTGAGTGTACTTTGGCAAGAGCGATGTGTCTCTCTGTTCATAAATCATAAATTTAGTTTATCAAGTCATAATCCACAGACCTCACTGTGAATAGTGTTGAGAGGAAAGTGTAATTTCAGTGGTTTAGTAAATCTGTAGTTTAATGTTTTGGCTCCTGAGCAAACAAATAAAAGTTTTAACGATACTGACTGTGTGTCTATATTTTAAGAGGAGTTGACCTTACCGCCTCAGGAAAAAAAAAGGCAAATTATTAACATTACATTAGGCCTACCATTTGTAGTAAGTTACAGTTTATTTAATGGTGTGTCTCTGTTCTCAGAGCTTCTTGCACCTTCCACATGCTAAATAGCTTAGAAGCTGGAAGAACATGCCCTACTGCCCTTCCATGTGCCTGCATGGAAAGGCTTGTCTGTAACACATTGTATTCAAAATAATAATCAAAAATATTATTATTATTATTATTTATTTTTTTTTTTTAAAGAGGAAACAGGAAGTGTAAAAGCTGGCCAAACGAAATTAAAAAATGTATGAGAATTACATATTGACATCAGCTGATTTAGCTTGAAGAGTGAGCTGAACTGGACTTCCAAGGCCTGCCCGATATAGAGTATGTGAGAGGGTCTAGCTGATATAAGTAGTCACGATATAGTCAGGATTCCATCCCCAGTAGACATGGAATATGACACTACATATATGTATCTTGTGTGCGTTTCCATAGCTGCTGAGCCTGTACAACACACTAAACCCGGAAGCATCCGCCTCCCCCTGCTGTGTCCCTCAAGACCTGGAACCCCTCACTATACTCTACTACTCTGGACGAACCCCCAAAGTGGAGCAGCTCTCCAACATGATTGTGAAGTCTTGCAAGTGTAGCTGAGAAGACACGTAAAGCGAGGTAGTATGGCAAGTTTTTAACTCGGTACTGACGAAACCTATGCTCTTAGCTGTGACAAATACTTCAACTGACCCTGCGGCCTCATAACTTAGATCTGAACACCACTCTGGAAGTCGCACTTGCACATTTTCTTTAAAACTTGAGGTCATCTTTTTGTGTTTTTGGTTTTATTATTATTGTTATTTTTTGTTTGTTTTTCTTTGTCCCCCCTCAGTCGTTTCTGGATTACAGTAGTTATTTTCATCCTTAGAAGTCCACCTTAAGTCAAACTTAAAATGTTTCCTTCTAGATTTTTCAAAGGTGGAAAATGAATGCCATAAGTTAGATTGCATAAAGCTTTGTACAAGTCTTTTTTTCTATATGTAAGCAAAAAAAAAAAGGTGTTGCTTCTTGGGCACTGACTAAGTCTTGTGGTAGTATTCCACAAAGTTTGAGCCTCTGCATTGTCAGTAGAGCATCTTTCCTGTGTCTAGCCTTGGGATGGTATTGTTGATTGTCAGGACTATAGACCTTACTCTCCTGAATGGTCCTTTGCTGCTGGATCACCTTCAAACAGTGGAGATTATCTTCAAACACAAAAGGAGAAAGGACAGACTCACTGCTGTAGCCAAAGCCATAGCTGTGGTCAGGGAACAGGAGAGCTGAGAGAATGCCTGTTGGATTTGCAATGGAAAGTGAATGAACAAAGAAGTTGAGCCAAGCTTTTTTTTATTTTTTTTATTTTTTTATTTTGACCAGCCAGCAGCAATGCCGCCCCCCACCCTTTTTTTTTTTCTTTTTGCGGTGAATCTATTAGAATGGATGGAAGAAGAAGAGGAGACCTGTATAAAAGGGAAGAACTGTGATGGAAACTAGCCATGAGCACACTGCCATTCACTGGAAGTCCTCATTCCTAGCAAGTTCAAATTATTTCTGGGACATCAAAGAATATACTGGAATGGAACACGTGTTACGCAACAGGTTTTATGAGATTTTCTTTTACATTAATAGCAGATTTGGTCTGTTATGCAACTTGTGATATAGTGATCGTTTCACTAACTGCGATAAAAGTTGAAGTGTGTGTCTGATATCCATAGTGGAAACACTTAACTATGATTACTGTTACATCTCTGCGATTTAGAAAGAATGCAACGTTTGTGTCCATATACAGTTTAATTTTAGCCTGTTGTATGTGATCCTGAATATGTCTTATTGTATTAAAAGGTGACTACCCCAAGTCAAATTAGAGCTTGTTTGATACGAAATGTATTGTTATTTAAAATGTAGCTGTTTCCTTTGTTTGTTTGTTTGTTTTTATGTATCTCCTATCAGCTCACCTGTCCCCCCTTCGCTCCAGCCAGCTGACAAAGGATCGCCTGTAAAGTCAGGGCTCTGCTGTTCCCCAAAACACAGCCGTCTTTCATTCCCTCTGCTCTGTCTCTGTTTGTTTTAGCACTCCTTTACAGTGTGAAGACCTAATGGAACAAGAAAATGAAGGGGGAGGGGGAAAATTTATAGTGGCTGGATGTACTGTTAGACCTCATTTTTCTGAATCCCAGTACTGTTTGACACTCGACCGGTCAGAGTCATATCGCCTTTAGCCTCCCACATTTTGGTGACATTTTTGACAGTAGTCTAATATTGTTTGAATGAGCTGTTAGTAATAATTAAAAGCATAACATGCAAAACATGTGCGATCCCTTTTTAAATCTAAAGAATCACCCTGACAAATGCTCTTCGTAACGCTCAAATGTAATAAATGTGTAGAAACATTTACCTCCAAATTAGAAAAATGATTAATTGGCCCACTGCTCATTTCTGCCATGTTAAAATACCATTTAAAATGCTATTTTCTCATGTTTTGATTCCATACGAACATAATTTTTCTTCCCTGAATCAGACCGGTTCCACCTGTTTCCTGCAAGCATACAGACACTTTTTTTTTTTTTTTTTCCCCCTAACCTAATAAATTTAATCTCTTTCTCAGGGATTGCTGCTTAGCTTTTCCCAGGAACAAAGCAATTACTCTTACTTTCAGTGTAAATTAATGGTTAGATGTCCCTTTATTCACTCATTTTTCATGAAACGGTCAGCCGAACTATCACATAAATCTGGGAAACTTATTATACATTTGGTACCTCCGTCTCGGTATTTACACTCCTCCAACATGATGTTTGCAATTTTAGCTCTTTATTTCATTGACCAAGATTATGGACCCTTTGAACTTTCGAAAAGGATCTGTACAGCGTCTGCAAAATCCTGCTATGAATATTTAACTCACTCACAATTAAATAATTAAAAAAGCTGGTTTATTGTACTCTCTTCTCACGAGTATTAAAAATATGAACTTTTTGACCTAATTTGAAAGTGAGAAACTATTTTTATCAGCATTTGTAACTGAAGATTTGAACATACGGAAAACATTAACCTTTATTGGCAACACTACAATAAGGGCACATTAATTAACATTAGTGAAGTTAGTAATAGGCATTTACTAACATGTAATCCCTGCTACAACTAATCGTTTACTAATGGTCTTGTTGTTAACTGAGACACTTATTCATTCATAGTTTAAAACCATACTATTAAGTTTCATTTGAAAGATATCCGTTTTCAACAAGGGTCTTAATAAATTCTTTACCGGGATTTATCAGGTACCAGGTCTGGGGGATCCAATAATGCAGAGACACACAGGGAGCTTTCTAAATCGGTAGTCGTTTTAATAATAAAGGTCAAAACCAGGAAATTTTGCGAAGGTACAGGTAAGGATAAGGCAAACTCAGCAATCGGAGCAAGGAATACAGATCGGACACAAGGAGCCTTAGACAGAATACACGCTGGACTGCTCGCTAGAAAGACAAGACAATCTGGCACAGGAGGAAGGGAACACAGGGGGTTAAATACATGAGGGAGAGGTAGACAATTGGACACAGGTGAGACACATTAGGGAGAGGGAATAATCAGATACACCTGAGGGACAACACTTGACAGGACATGGGGAATAAGACACAAACAGAACTTCAAAGTAAAACAGGAAACACCGAATGACCCTAACAGACAGACATTTGACACTACCGCACCCTGACAGGATTAGGTGGCCTGTGTGAAAATCCTTCTTATTGTATTATAACTGTTAGTTAATGGCATTGCTGCGTTAAATAATATTAATTGTATGGTTGGAAACTATTGAGTAAGTACTTTACTTAACATGATGACTGTTAGTGATTACATGGCACATTAATTAATTGCTCATTCTTATTGCTCTATTAACTAATACTAATTAATATACCCTTATTGTAAATTGTTCCCTTTTTTTAATCAAAAGGAACAAAACCCTGGTCTTGTGTCACTCAAACCCAAACACTGGTTTTAATAACAGCTTTTTATCGATCTATGTAGCATTATTTCCACATTATAAAGCCTTTTTCAATAGGGGCTTTTTTTTTAACTGTTACCATACATTTTTATGTCATCATCTGCTACTCGACTGGCAGTCAGTTGCACGGATTTAAGGATTCGTTGGGTTGAGCTAACATGGACTGACAAGTAGGCAGAGAGAATTCCCTTTCTCTGTGTGCCCGTTATTGTACCCTGTCACAGTCAATCAGAGATGAACCATGATGGAAACACAAAGACCAGAGGGCATGACGAGGTCTAAAAACAGAGGTCGGGGCTCTAATGGCTTTGCAGACAGGCCTGTACCAACAAACACACATTACCGGTAAAGAGCAGCAGTGCCCCATGCATGATTGACTTTTAACCTTCAGCAAAAGCAAGGAGAGGTCATGTCACTTACTTACATTTATGACAAGTTCACCATTTGTCCTATAATAGGCTCTCACAAGCTTATCATCACAAACATCTACCACTCTGAAACTATGTGATTCCTACTCGTGTAAGTTACTGCACCAACAGTGGGTGGTTTTTAACTCATGCTGGATTTTAGTATGAGTAAAATTTCAAGAAACAATTCTTCCATTTCCATTCTTTCTTTTCCCATGTTGATGTGATGGGACCAGGCTGAAGGTTAGGGTTAGCAATGGCGAGGAGTCTCGTACCAGAGGCAGAAGCATATCTTGGGGCTTTCTATTCTTGCAAAGAGTCATTTTTTTCAAAATGTTCACAGTATGAGGCATAAAGTTGCTCTTACGCTGCAGTGGTAGGGCAAGAGTGATGTCAAGGTGTTCAAGGTTACAACTCCTAAAGGCATCCCAAAAGGAAAACAAACCTCCTTCTGCCACCATTTTCGAGCTAAGTTTAGTTGTGGGCAGCCGTGGCTCAGAGTAGAGCGGGTCCTCTGATCAGAGGATCAGTGGTTCCTCAAATTGCTCCTGATGGTTTCCTAACTGCCACCTTAGGCACCTTAGTATTACAGTATTGTAAGTACTTTGAGGAGTAAAGTAAGCTTGAAAGGAGCGATACTTGTATGTGTGCAAGTCAATTTTCCAACCTTGATAAATGATCGCGGTTCTGCCGAGCCCAGATTTTTTTTAAGTTGTTTTTTTTCTGTTGGGAGAAAGCTAATCACCTCAAGCCCAAGCCCCTCTCTAAACTTCCCAGGCCCCGGCTACCGGATGAGCAAGCCGTAATCTGAATCGGGGTTCAGGGTCCACATCAGAGGTTGGAGTCTGAGACTTTCTCAAAACTTGTGCTCTTCCAAGAGTTACCAGTGATGAATTGCAAGACACGTAAATGCACAGAGGTTTGGAAAACTCTGTATGCTGCTATTCCCTGAGCAGATTAACAGATGTGGCCACAAAAAAAAAAAAAACTGAGAGGGAATTGAGAGACACAGAGGGAAAGTGAGCATTAGTGTGTGTGTGTGTGTGTGTGTGTGTGTTTGAGAGAAAGAGGGAGAGAGTCCTCAAAAGGGACTGTTGCTGCAATAAAATCATCAGGTCACATCAGACCAGTTCTCAGGACCCAGGGTGGAAAGAGTTGTGTAATTCTGCAATGGGAAGAGCACACACACACACATACATACATATACAATCAAACCAGCAGCCATAGTTACTGGAAAAGAGTGAAGGGGTGAACAAATATGTAAACACATATCAACTTCATAGACCTTTATAGCTAAACAAATGAATGGGAGGTCTGGATAAAACTACAGCGTTATATTACAGCAAAGTGTGTGTTTCCGTGACAGTTTTCCAATAATAGAGGGATGGTGTGTGCATGTGGGAGAGAAAGGGAGACAAAATAGAGACTGAATGTGAAAGCGAGAGAGACGAAGATGGTGTGAGATTATAATTTGAACAATCTTTAAATCATGGTGCAGCATTATGTAAAATTTAGTACTATGGAGAAAAAAAGAGACAAGTGTGCGAGTTTGAATTACATAATGGAGTACTGGTTTAGAGATGGGTGAAAAAAAAAAGGGCGCGTGATGCCAGAAAGTCGAAACTCTGATCTTAAAGTGTGAGCATTTAAAGGAATAATTTTACAAAAAAAAAAAAAAAGTTGAATTTGAGGCAAGAAATAAATGCAGCACCCAAATAGCACAAATTTCTCATCGGTTAGATTTCAGCCAAACTGCCAACACAGTGGGGAGGGCTCCTTCAAAAAGAATAGCCAACATTTCCTGCAACATACTGTGATGTCATCTGCACTGTCCAATCTAATACACGTAGACAAACAGTTCTGTCAGTCTTAGTTTGCATGGCAAAAGGTTTATTTCTACTGTTTAATTTTACAAAATAGTTTCTCTCACGATAACTTTCCAGAGCTGTAAATCCTGCCTGAGTATCAAAAAAACAACATTGTATAGAGGTTTGGCATCCAAAAAGCCTTAAAACACATTAATCTGTCATTACTCGACTTACTGGATCATATTTCATTGTCTCGCTGGTGCCTTAAACAACATGCCCCCATTAATGCAGCCCCCTGTGGCTTTTTAACCCAGGGCTGGTTTCAGTCTCAATGCCCGCTTTGGGGTTTTGTTTTTACAGCCTAACTTGGTATGGTGTGACCAGCAGTTTATGGTCGCTGATGTTACCAATTATTTCTCTGATTTTAAATGACTTTTCTCCCCTTTTGCTCTTTAATTATCATTCAGCGTGATTTTGTAATTGTAACTTACGGCTCACTGCTTCTCCCAGAATATGTATGTGAATGTGCTAATTTGTAAAAATTTTTTTGGGGGAGTTATTTGAAAAACATATCTGCAAAGTTGCAAAAAGTCTTATTTCCTCATTGGATCATGGAGCTTAAGATCGACAGGACAAGGGGGAGAGGCAGAGAGAGGATAACCACAGCTGAGGGACCAAGCTTGGAACTGAATGCACACTGCTGCTGCTAAACTCAGTGCACCCAAGGATCATTAAATGTGGATGCTGAATTCATCACGGCATTTGTTTTCTGTTTTGATGAGCATTTTAAGACACTCAGGAATTGGTTAAAGCGAGAGAGTGGTTGTGGTTAAATAACAACAACAAAAAAAGTCAAGGCTGAGTGGAGGCATGAAATTATGCTTTTACTTTCAGTATTTAAATGAAAACATCTTTTCCTGACACTTGTGTGTTTCTGCTGCCCCGGCCTCATCACATGTGGGATGCAGACCTGTTGCAGACCTGCACTTTGTGCGTTTAGTAGAACATAAATGTAATGTACGGTGGGTGGGTCATCTTTTATGACATTTCATTGTATATGGCCTCAACAGTGCTCCTTTTTCGAAAGCTGCCTTCTTAAATCATGATAGGAACTTAAAGAAAGTAATGCTGGCACTCACATCGTGAGACACACAGGAAGACACTTACAGAAACAGTCAAACTGTCCTGGCAATAAAACTTTAAAAAGGACTCCTTTGTTTAAAGAAGCTGTGTAAAACTGCCAGCATTGGGGGTTCGGTTTCCTCTAGCTCATTGTTTTTATGTCTCTGTTGCTGTACACACCTTCTCAAATTCTAGGCCCTGACGCTTTACCTATAAGCTCTCAGAGACACATGAGGGCTGAAGATAAAGTAGTGGTATGAAATCGTCCTTTTATGTGTTTAGCATGCACACACACAGGCTGTGAAAGAACGGGAATCTTTAATCACATGCACACCTGAGGGGTTCTTCTCCCAAGATTTTCCCCTTAGGTAATGATAAGACCGGCTGTCTCCCCCCTCAGGGAGGATTGATGAAGGAGGTCATATGATTAACATACTGTTATCCAGCTGCCTCTACTCACACAGGTAATGGAGACCGGTGTCAGCCGGGCTCTTTCTTCTGCACAAACTCGACAACGAGGACTTAGGTGTTGTTTTTTTTGTTTGTTTTTTTTCTCGGCATACTCTGTTCTCACAGTTAGGCAGTTTGGAACAGTGGTGAAAACAGTGCATGCAGTGGTTTCTCCACAAAGAACAGGAGATTTATAATGTTTGGTTAAGGGGCTAAGGAACACAAAGCTTAAAGTCTGTGAGTCAATGAGCTGCCAGAGGCCTCGGCACATGAGGGAGAAATCCTGAAAATAAATGCTTTCATTACATGACTTTGCCTTAATAATTACCGAACCGGTCCACAAACACAGGTACAGTGTAGTCTGCTCTTGTAGTTACAGGTCATTAAAATGCGTTGCACATAATGTTGGATCATAGAAAGGAAAGTCTGCAGGTGTTTCATAAACTGGAGTATATTCAAACCATACCTGAACCACTTTTTAAACAGGAGTGTACAGCAGCTCTCACAAGATTTACCACAATACTCATAATAATCTCCTTTTCCAGACTAATTGTCATGGTCTAGCATGTGCATTCAACTAAATGGGCTGTAATGAGACCATAGAGGCCACCGTTAAGTTTTCACAGTCTTGGCCTTTAAATGACGACTGGTGAACAGTAATGACTTGTTCGGGGATCGGGCTACCAGTTGAAGTGCGATCGGAGCGCGTCTTCGTTGTGGTGCAGTTGAGCAGAAGCAGCAAACGCGCAATAAACATGAACTGCAGTTTCCCGAGCGAAGAGAAATCTTCATGTTTAAGAATAACTTAGCTGCTCAAATGTTCAAACGTGCTCTCGCCATCGGTTACTCGTGGACGCGGGAAAAACTGCACAGTTGGACTTTTGTCCATTAACATATACAATTTAACGCCAACATTACTCAACAAGCGTGGAAAAAGTGAAATTTGTACATCTCTCGCAGCGCCGTAATTACTCTTCTATTAGTAACAAGATATTTCAGCCTTGGTGTTGCCAAGGAACCGGCAGAAGCAAAGACGTGCCTTTCGTCCACAGAGTCAATGAGAAACATGTTTGGTTTGTGCCTCCCCATTAATCTGCACGAGAACTCATGACTCCTTTGGCTGGCAGCGCTCCATCGGCGACTGGCTGCGCTGTGTCGCACACAACGTGTGTGTCTGTGTTGTAATATACAGCAGGCCTGAAATCCTCCATGGAAGTGTGTACCTATATATTCAAAGACAGGCTGCATTAGTGTCGGGGCCCTTTGGACGGATTAACTGAACAGACAAGTCTGCTAGATGATTTGTGTTACTGTGGTGACAGAGTGAACATGACTACATTGTAAACAGGGAAAGAAAAGATGTTGGGAGGATGTGAAAGTGTCTGAGTCTGAAACTAATTAATTAGTAATTAGACACAGGCTTTTGGAACTAATATCCTGTCCAGCTTCCTCTAGTCTGATGTGAATTGCTGTGCGGAGCAGCTCACCAAAAAAATGTACTTGGAAAGTGGCAAGAATTACTTGCTAACTTGATTTTTATGCTAATTACCATAAAAGTAGATACAAGACAGACTTTTGGTTTGTTTACAGTTATACGAATAGTATGGGTGAAATTCAGTCCTCCCCCTTTGATTTCTGCCTATTTCCTACTAGAGACTTTTCTAGGCCGTGTTCATAAGAATAAGAGAAAACTACCCATGTGAGAGTGATCCTCTGTCGCACACATGTGGGATTTATGATCTGTAAATGACAATAATATTTAAACAAACATTGCATAGTTTTCAAGCCACATCCTGTCTACCTTGTAAACAAAAACAAATATGGGCAGTCCCTCTCACATTCCCCTTACATGCTCCAACACGCCACAATAAGTTTGGACTTGGCAAGCTGCCCCCTTAAATACAGCCACTGGTGTCCGGGTGGAAAGTGTAAGTGCTGATCTGTCTTGTGAAGGTATTTCCAGTGAAATGAAATGCCTCTAAACAAACTGTCGCTGGTTTGGTTTCTTTGTTGTGCAAGGCTCAGATAATTCATTTTTTTTCAGATGGCCAAAAATGGATCTGTAGACAAACAAACTAAGATATCCTTTCTTCCTGTCATTGGTGTTCACCCCTCCATCTCCAGACCCGAGGCCGGACCCCTTTGTACTCCCTTCCAAATGCAATAGTGGTTTGACTGTGGCTGTAAACCAAGCTGATCAGCTGCGGTTACTTGTGTTTGCAAACGGCAAGTAACAAACATCCTTGTATGCAATCTGCGGGCCGTCCAACGGTCCCCTTGTCCAGACCAGCGACTAACATGTTTCTTTAATTATTAACATTTTTATGCAGTTTTCTTTTCAGCACCACAAACATAATCAGATTCAAGCAGAAATCTGCCCTGCGTTAAAGACAATTCTTTTTTTTTTTTTTTTGCTAAAAATTCCACAGATGGAATAACAAATAGCATTTAGCACTTGAGAAGCTTTACTTAATAATTCAACTATTTTAATTGAGATCTTAAGTCGGTAATTTTATTTCTACTATTATTCATTGATCTGTATTATGATCTGTATTATGATCTCATGGACAAACATTTGCCAAGTGTAAAACTGGTCAGCATGTTGATGTGATCACATTTCAACTAGATGTAACATCCTTAAATTCTATCTATCATGGATTCTATGCTGACAGTACGGCTACAGCTACAGAGCTAACGACAACTAGTCAAGCTCATGAGCTCATAGAGACACTTTTTGTGCAGACGGAATGTTTTTAATGTTTTATTTTTTTTGTCTCGTTAACGTTTCAATCTGTCTCTTCTTTGTGGCAGCGCTAACATGCAAATATTGCGAAAGAATTTAGTAAACAGCAGGAAATCGGGCTACTGCTGGGAGATGCAGTTGTCCAACTATTGTGGAATTGGGGTTATATATCTGATTTCATACTAATAAAAACCCAGAGGGTGATTTTAAAGAGGCAAAATGTGTTGTTCGATGTTACCAAAAGGATTAATTAAGGGAGATTTAGACAATTAACAAACAACGTTAACACGCGTGTATCATTTTCATGTGATTCAGTTTTGAGTTTCTTTCCCCATTTCCCCCCTCCTTATTTGATTAACCTCATGTGCTTCACCTGCATCTTGTTAACCTTCCATGTGCATTAAGTCCATGTGTTCCCCCTCCTTTGTTTGCGTGCCCTAATTTGTCCTACCTTTTCCAATGTGTGCGTGCGTCTGTGTTTTTGCGTTTTGTGTAGCTCACAGTTTTTTTGGACCGGTCCGTGCCCCGCTCCTAGTGTGTTTGGCAGATTGAATGGTGACACCTGTGGCTAATCTACGCAGCAGCACACCTCGCCAACCCATGCAGCCACAGTATCAGCAGGCTTTTGTGAGATCAGCGTTTAATTGGTTTGCTAAATTTTTCCAATACAATAAAAAACATCACCAAAGTGGCTCATAAATTGGAAAGAATATAATGAATTTACACAGCTGCTCCGCTCCACTGGGCCTCAACAGTTCAGCTGTGTTTGAATGTAAGTACCAACGAGAAAATATGTGCCACTGCATACGCAGCTAAAGATAAGCAGCGCTTTGTCACACAGGGAGTCTGTGTGCAATGAATCTAAGTTGCAAGGTCTTCATTGTGAGCTCTGGCAGCCTGCGGGAAAGCAAATATCTTCCGTTGCTTTCACATAAATACACACACCTTGTATCACATGTTTTGTGTTTATTGCAGATGAAACAATTGTGTGAATGAATAATTCAAACAGTATATTTTGATAGAAGTTTATCAGGATGAGACTTAAGCCTCTGTTATTTCCACAACACAGGAAATAATCATGGCCTCTCAAATACTGTCTTTTTTTTTTTAATTTACTTTCCTCAATTGACTAACTCTGTACCAACAATTAACTTTGTCTAAGCTTCCTGCTTGCGGTGCTTTTTGAGAGTTTTAATAATTACGACTCAAACCATGAAAACGTTTTCTCTGAATGCATTATAAGGATGGCTCCACTTCTCATTCTCCAGCAACATTTTGGTACAGAATCACTCTGGCTCGTGTAGGAGTCTCTCTTCAGCCTCAATGATTACACCTCGTCACCCTTGATTACATTAGATCGCTCTTACAGCCTTGTTTCTTTCAACAGCACTGAAATGCAGGCAGAAAACCCCGGGGTCTGACAATTTTAAAGTCCCGGGGTGGCCATAATTTCTACTTCTGGCTTAGATGTCGCTCCATCCATTATTATCTGATAAGAATTCAGGGCTACTAAACTAAAGAGGGAGCTCCAAGAGCGATCCTCCCACTTTTAAGGAAATTAAACTGTCCAGAGATGCGCTTAAAAATGAGTTGAATGTGAAATGTATGAGGGAATTTCCCGAGAAGAATCCCCCTACCCGCTTAGCTTATCCTAAAATCATTTGTCCTTTGCCAAGAAGTGCTTTAAGATAAGATGCTTGTCCCTTATTATTTTGTAAAAGATTTATCAGACACAAACTGAGAAATGTTTTGCCACGTTCCTTTAGAAATAAGTGCTTTGACCTTACCCCAAGTCTGTGTTCGAACAGTTTCACCAGCACAAAGTCATGTAAGGATCCACGGTCGTCAGCTCCCGCTGATTGTGGTTGTGAAGGTTTGCAAGAACATCTGTTATCATTTTTTATTTTTTTTTCTGTACTTTTCATGACTTAATGTTATAATGTCTGGTCCAGGCTTCATCCATATCTCCCCTCAGGAGAAACCAGCCTCAAAATGACCGAGCCAGCAGGTCAACCATCGCACGCCAAGAAAATCACAAACTACGCTGAAAGTGGCTGTTAACTCGTTTTAAATCTACTTCTGGGAGCTGACTGTCAATCTTCAATCACACGCTTAATTCCTTAATGATAAACCAGCAAATTTCAACTACTGGATCTATAGATACTGCCGAGGCAAATGAGCGGTGCCAAAAACTCAACTGCAGCCCACCTAACACGTTATAAATCGCAAGTCACATAGTAAACAAGATGTATGATGAATTTTGCCACTTCAGTAGATGTCCCATATAGCGCTGTGCAGCTGCCACATTCAGGCGCCTGCTGGTCCTCTGATGTTTGTTTACTATCGCTATCAAACAACATTTATCAGATGGGTTTGATAGGTTAATCCCAAGGCACGTCTGCTCGTCCAAAAGCCGGGCCTCACACAGAGAGCGCCGCGCTTGGAGGCCATCACATGCAAACATGGTGTGGTTTCACTCATGTTCGACTCAAAAATGTGTCGTCTCGCAAAGAAACCGGCTAAAGTATCAAAGAAAATAAAACCACTGTCTTGCATAATCAAAGCCTCTCGGTGTTGATCAGTCACAGCCATGGGACCGAGAGCGGGTCCCAGCCTAAAGCTCGCAAATTCAGACAGAGACACGATTAGGCAGCGTGGTGCCAAAGCGCCCGGGAGCCCGCCGTGGCAACACTATTACCACATGCTGACAAACAGTGAGTGTGGAGGTGTAGGCTCGGACAGATGTGAGGGACTCGTATTTTGGTTGAGTATTTCATTCTCTTTACTTGCCAGCTTTAGTTACCAGTCACAGATTATGATTTTGTTTCTTTTGGAAACAAAATGTATGAGAATGTAGCCCAAAAGTAGTTCAAGTCATTTTTCATCTAAAAACGGTTCATAGTTCCAGCTTCGCAAATGTGATGACTCGCTTCTTTCCTATAGGTTACTCGATCGGCAGCAATTAATCGGTGACTTGATCGAAAGAGAATTAATCAGCGACTAATTTGAAGGTCAAACATTCATTTTGGTCTTGTTTCAAGCAAAACCTTTAAACATTTGTCAGTTCCAGCTTCTAAAATGTCCGCTTTTGCTGCTTTTCTTTGTCCTTTCCGGCAGTAAATGACGAGTTTGGGGATTTTTAACTATTGGTTAGAGTAATAAAGACGTCACTTTGGGCTGTGAAATTATGCAATGAGCATTTTTCACAATTTTTTGTCAATTATTTTAATTAAATCATTAATCAACTAATCGTAGAAATAATCAGCAGATTCATCAAAAAAATGAAATAATCATTAGCTGCAGCCCTATAACATACTTTAATGCATTTAATGTGGTTGTAGTAATCTTAAAGCTTGGTCAAAACCGACATGTATACATGACTTTAAACGTTAGTTAGTGATTTATAAAAGTTTTAAACCCAAAACATACTACAAAAGTAGAATACCATGTTTTACAGTGATGCAGGAGTAGTGATAATTTGCATTAACAGTATAAGAGTCATTGACTATGTTTTCCAAAATCATATTTGTAAGTCTACTCATATACTGTTACTGAGGTAACTGCTTATGAACTGGCAGTGAAGTATCTCCACAGTGTGCTGTCTGTAACTAATACATGTTAGTACTTTCTGCTAACTGTATGCAGAGTTGTCTTATCTCAGGGGATCAAGGGTGCACAGATTCTCATCTGGCTCCAATTTCATAGAATAAAGGTGAGAAGGTGTGTGTGTGTGTGTGTGTGTGTGTGTGTGTGTGTGTGTGTGAGATGGCGGGATTATTTCATTTCAGCACTCATCTTTATCTCAGCTTCTCAATTAGCTTTCTTGGACCGTCAGCATTTTGGATGCTTTCACTTAAAGGAGGTTACATGAACTCAACCGTGCAATTGCCAATTTAATCACGTTCCACTGCCAAAAACTTACAACAAAGAAAAGGGAAAAGAATTGAGTTTCATGTCCAGCTTTCTTCTTCAGAAAAAGATCTATTACTGTATATAAAAGTCAACTGTACAGGATTATGTGACAGAACACATGATTAATGTATCCCTTTGAAGAACTAAGAATAACCCTATGAGAAATTGCACATTTTCTCCTGTTTCTTATTTTCATCATAATTTGAGCCCCTTGCTCAGTGTTTTAATTCTTAATGGAATTTTTTTTTTTTTTCTCCATCTGAACCCTGGACACAAGAAAGAGTTTTACCCAAGAGATTAAAAAAGAAGGATTTTATGCTAAGTACAGCCAAATTTCTTGTTGCACTGCCATTTTGAAACTGGTGTTATGATCCCAAATGTAAATTTTACCACATGCTCCAAAACCTGCTTTTTGTAAAAAGCACATCTCGCAAGACCTGGAGTTAAAAATAGACACCAGGGAAATTTGGAGATTTTTCAGGTATGTTGTTGGTTAGCGCCACATGGCAGATCCATTGGAGCCTCTCTATTATGACCAAGTGTATCTACAGATGTGGTCAGAGAACAGATTTATAACAGACTTGTGTTAGGATTCTTTGGCCGAAATCAGATTAGATGTTAATCTTAAAATCAGTCGTTACCCAAAAAATGTTGTGTGCTTTTATAGAAATATTATTTGGAAAAAAGAAAAACGGGATTAGTCTCATGAATCAAAACACAAAAATATGGGAGAAGAGGACGGAGTCCAGGTGGTTGTGCACTGCTTTATATTCACATGTACTGCATAATGCACCAAGCTAATGCTACTCTTAAATAAGAAACATATTAAAAACATTAATAAATGCTTGATGTTTATTCCTCATGTTAGCCTGAGGCCGAGAGTTGCTTGTCTAGATTAGCAGAAAGACTGGAGGCAGAGGGAAACAGCTACCGTAGCTTGGCACTGTCTGATAGTTAGACAAGACAGCACAATGATACCAAGGGATGCCATAAAATCAGCTCACCACTTTTAAACTTATTTCATGTGTCATGTCAGATATTCAGATATTTCAACCATTAATTTCCAGCAGAGTTTTGTGGCGCTGCGACCCTTGCTGTAGTCACCGGCTATCCAGAGTCATCCCAATGTGATGTTGCGCCTTCTATCTTGTGACTGGTTCGTTCCGGTTTCAGTAGGAAATCTGTTACGACACGGCAGTTAAATGCTCTCCAACATTCAGATGGACTGAGGGGATACAAACATCATGGTTTGGTTTAAAATGAGTTCAGATCTGTTATGTAGGCTACATAACCTCACTTTGTGCGACATAAGCTCACAACATTGCACAACACATGGACAAGCACGAGCAATGCTCATTATCGCCTTCTGCTTTCATGACCACGAACGCCCCAACTTCCTGCAAGTGTAGGGTTTCTTGTTTGCCAGTCTGCGTCATCTTACATTGTTTTCTCAATCACATTGTTGCCTGCAAAATACGTGAGAAACCTAATGTGGGCAATTAAACAAGCAAACGCCAAAAAATGCATTTAGATGACATGCGAAATGACTTGGTGACAGTGGCGTGCTATTTATATACGGTTTCATGAAGTTCAAACAAAGTTCTCTAAAGCTCAGTAATTCTGATAATAGTTAATACTTAATATTTCATTTATTTATACAGTATGAAAACAAAAATGGTAAAAAAGACACTTCAAGAGGGGCTGACTGTTTCCTGTTTTTATTCGAAGCTAGGCTAGGCTAATTGCTAATAGGAGAGTTTAGCTATTCTCTTTCTCATCCTGAAGAAATTTGAAATTTGAGGTGGTGAATTCAAAAAAGTTTGAAACAAAAACTGTTTACAGGGGAAGCAGAAAGACTGATATTATATTACACAGTGATAGAAACACCTGGAATAGGACGTGGGTTCAGGTGTGGATGTAGCAGGTTCACACAGTGCAGTGATGAAGTAATGACCCACGGTCTCAGCCGTTCAGCGTGGACCCAGCTTTTTTTTGCACTGGTAAATAAAATGACAGCATTCCATAGTCAATGATGCCATTCAACATTCGCTGGAACAAACCGAAATAAACACATAAGGCCTGCTGCCATTCAAATAACCACAGTGCCAGGCTGAGTCACAAGCTAATGCTAAGTGTCCGTGAAGGTTCTCAGTCATCCAGGTCATCTTGATCTCGGAGTGTTTTAGTAGGAAACAACTGGACTTCTTATCTTGTTTGAAGACGTTTCGCCTCTCATCCGAAAGGCTTCTTCAGTTCTGAGGTTCAGTGTGGGAAACCCAGGTATTTAACCCTGAGTGGGTAGAGACAATCACCAATCACCAACAACAAAGATGTGTTTTGAAACCAACAGCCTCCTTTGTTGGTGAGACAATCACCAACAAAGAGGACGTGTTATGAACCGGATGAAACCATGGTCTCCTTCGATGTCACTTCTCTTTTCACATGCATACCGACCAGTGAGGCAGTAGAGACAGTTAGGAAACGCCTACAACAAGACAGCTCCCTAGATACCAGAACTAACCTCAACCCTGACCAAATTTGCAACCTTCTGCACCTTTGCCTTTCCACGACATACTTCAAATACGATGAAGTTTTTTACAGACAGAAACACGGCTGTGCCATGGGTTCTCCAGTGTCTCCTATCGTGGCGAACCTCTACATGGAGGAGGTGGAGGAGAGGGCCCTGAACTCCTTCACAGGAACAGCTCCCAGCCACTGGTTCAGATATGTGGATGACACATGGGTCAAAATCAAAACCCAAGAATTGGAGGCTTTCACGCGACACATAAATGCGGTGGACAAGAACATCAAGTTCACCAGGGAGGATACGAGAGATAACATTTTGCCCTTCCTGGATTGTGCGGTGTCTCTTGATAAAGATGGTAACCTCAGCATCGAGGTCTACAGGAAGCCCACACACACAGACCAGTACCTCTTATTTGACTCCCACCACCCACTGGAGCACAAACTGGGGGTAATCCGGACACTGCATGACCGGGCCCAGAAGGTTCCCTCCAGCACAGAGGGAAAACAAAAGGAATTGAAACACATCAAGACAGCGCTCCAGACATGCGGCTACCCTAAGTGGACCTTTGTCAAATCGTCCAAAAGGCGCCACAAAGAACCACCTGAGGCAGAAAGGGAAAAACGGAAGAACGTAGTTATCCCATATGTGGCAGGTCTATCAGAAAAATTCAGAAGAATCTTCCAAAAACACAAAATTCCAGTCAATTTCAAACCGGGCCAGACCTTAAGACAGCGACTGGTCCACCCCAAGGATAAAACACCCAGGCATAAGCTCAGCAATGTTGTGTATGCCGTTCAATGCACAGAGGAGTGCTCTGACCTTTATATAGGTGAAACCAAACAGCCCCTCCACAGACGCATGGCACAACACAGGAGAGCCACCTCATCGGGACAGGACTCAGCTGTACATCTGCATCTTAAGGAGAAAGATCACTCCTTTGAGGACTCCAATGTCCACGTTCTGGACAGAGAGGACAGATGGTTTGAAAGAGGAGTAAAAGAGGCCATCTTTGTCCACTTGGAGAAACCCTCTCTTAACAGGGGTGGTGGACTAAGACACCATTTGTCTGCTACCTACAATGCTGTCTTGGGAGCCCTCCCCAGGCGGTTTAACCCCCACACGCACCTGGGGCCATGTGAACCCAAGGTGTCACACGGAACCAAGGGTGAGGGGCAAACACTCTCAAGTGATTCACACCCGGGCTCTTGTGACCTTAACGACTCACACGATGCCTAGCCAGACGACCGCAGACGAGGCTGTTGTTTTCTAAACACGTCCTCCTTGTTGGTGATTGTCTCACCAACAAAGAGGCGGTTAGTCTCATAACACGTCCTCTTTGTTGGTGATTGTCTCACCAACAAAGGAGGCTGTTGGTTTCAAAACACATCTTTGTTGTTGGTGATTGGTGATTGTCTCTACCCACTCAGGGTTAAATACCTGGGTTTCCCACACTGAACCTCAGAACTGAAGAAGCCTTTTGGATGAGAGGCGAAACGTCTTCAAACAAGATAAGAAGTCCAGTTGTTTCCTACTAAAACACTCCGAAAGCTAATGCTAACAAGCCAAGGATGTTACCCACACATTTAACCACCCAACATCACCACAAGACTCCAGCCAGTGTTTTCAGGAGTTTATCTCCACACTTATGACGGTTAAAGCACACCTTTACCGTGAATAGGTAAGTTTTTAGCCGAAACTTTAGAGACATCACAATAAAACAATGAAAATAGATATTATATAATAACAAAGCAAGTAAGTTTAAACAATAAATGAAATTATCAAACAGTAACAGGAGCAAAAGAGCTTGTAATGGCAAGTGGAATCACCAGTTTATGAACTGCATTACAAAGACAAGAGACGCAGAGTGGGATTGAGTTTGAATGGATTTATTTGGGCAAACTGATACATCACTTTGGAAAGGAGGGCATAGATCAATCCAGGGTATCAGTGTAAAAAACCAGCAAAAAATCCAAGATGGATCAAAGCAAAGGTCCAACATAGAAAAAAAAAAAAAAAAGATAAAAAAAACACTGGAAAAACCTGAGGAAAGTATCAGACACAAGACAAAAAAACAAAGATGATGATCTGACGATGGGAGCACATGGACATAGAGGTTGGACATAAATGACAAATAAGTCTGGGGCCTCTGAGAAGACACAGATTAAATAAATCAAAGTAATCACAAGGAGAAACACAGAAGAAAGTAAGTAAAGTAAATCACAACAAGACACAAGGAAGTAAGGAACCTTCAAAGTAAAACAGGAAACAATAGAAAAGAACATATGTTCACACGAGGAAACTTAGAATTAGATAATTAGATAACTGAAGCTGTTATGAATGAAACAGGAATAACTAGAAAAACTTAAAACAATAATACAAGGTATAATAATAATACAAAAGCCCAACAAGATTAAACTTACAAACCCCAAAATCATAAAGAGCAGTAACATCACACCCAGATTTTCATTTTATTGAATTTTTGCTGTATGTAGAATTTTTTTTTTCGGTCACATCTGACATCTTATAGACCAATGCTATATTGGTGAAGTCCAACATTTTTGTTTATTTTATTTTCCTGCATTCATTTTTGAGACCAAGTGATATGTTTTCCATCTATCATGGGCGCTGTGATGTTCAGGATGCCATTTACTGCACGTAATGGTTTTCAATCTATAATTTTAAGACTATTCTGCTCATTACAAGCTGTGGTAAATAGAAGGACCAGATAAATACCTAAATGCTAACATAAATATGGGTTTAGAGTCCAGACGAAAAAAAAAAAAATCTTTGTAGAATAAGCTTGTGAAAAACAAACAAACCAAAAAGCCACGTAATGTTTTAAAAACCTTCCATTTCCACAGATTTTTATCAGCCTATGCCCCTCACTAAAGACCCCTGTGAGACTATTACACTTGCCTTTAAATTTTAAATTTGACCCACTACCCAAAAGCACATGCCCATAAAAATGCCATGGAAGCTAATTATTAGGAAAGTTGATCTTCCAATTGTTAATTTTCCATTTACATGCCCTCATCCCTGTAAGAGCTTGGACATCTGAGAAGAAGCTCACTCGAAGAGGTCGTATTGTTTCTATATCTAAGATATAGTTTCAGTGAAGGAACCGTTGGGGTTATGTCCATAACCACAAAAAAAAGGAAAAAAAACCCCCAAAAAACACGAGTTCAACTTTATTCCACATGGTGAAGCTATAAGACAGCAGCTTTTTCGCTTTGAGGCTCTTGTCTGTCTAAGGTCACCAAGATGCCTGCCTTGCAGCCGCTGGCATCAGCCAGCATTTTGTTGCCTGCACGCCTGAAAACTGTAGAAAACACCTACCCAGTGATGATCCAGATGTGACTGAACGGACTGAAAAGAAACTTTAATAAAAATTAAAGCAAAGTGCCCCTGAGTCGAACAATATCTTACCATCAGGCCGAAGAACTTTTAATTTCACGGCACCGTAGGGTTGTTTTCCTTTAATGAGACGATCAAAACGGATAATCAAATGCGGGCTTACGGTTCTGCATTTCACATAGCTGACTTTAAGATAAAAAGAAATATCTGTATAGCTCATGAATTAATCCAAACAGGGTATATACAGTACCAATTTGGGAAGGGTTGGTTGTTATAGGGTGAGGGTTTGAGATTAAGAGACATGCTTCTTAAAATGTCTTGTTGGCAATCGTCCTTGACCAGCTGTAAATTTGTCTTTGTATCTCTGTCTCTCTCTCTCTCCCTCTCTCTCTCTCGACCCCTCTCTTCCCTGTTGGCTTCCGCATAAAGTTTCCATGAGATCACAATGAAGTCTTCGCTCTCAAGGCACTACACAGTAAATGTAAAGCAATGATTCACTCGGGGAGAGAAAAAAAAAACGACTGCATGGCTAACTGGTAAAGACATGGTTGGCCTGGAGGACAATGAGAGGCGGATGACAGATTGTCAACGGAAGAGACGGAGCGTGAACTTCTGCCCTCTCCATTATCGTTTTACAACAAATACATGCTGTCTGAAGCTGTTTAGTACTTTCATAAGAGGCATTCACATCGCAGAGTTTTCATAGAAGCTATAGAAGTTTACTGTCTCGCCGGCTTGGAATCATCGTGCATCTTAGAATGAATGACCAAGATTAAAGGCTCCCATGGCCCATATTTACATCGTTACAGAGCCGTGTGCAGGTGCCACCTAATGGAAGCAGAATCTGTGTGTCAGAAATGTAAAGTAATTATATTTGTATCATGTGATGTGACGGTTTAAAACAACTATGAATATACCTGGATGTGCACCTAAATTCAATAGATTCTTTGTTGGCTCACACATATTCCATCACCCCCGACATGTTTCACTGAAATCCACCTTGTAGTCCAAAAGTAACAGTTTATGTAAGAGGAAGAAATCTCACTTCAACCTGGTTGAGCGGCCAAGAGTTTGATAGCAGCTCTAAAGAAGAGCTGCTTTTACAATGATCATTGCTGCTGTATTCACTACATCCGTCAGCGGTGGAAGCCAGAAAGTGGTAGCATGAATTGCTCCCTGGGTCTATTCACTGGCGAATCAGTGGGTGTCTCACAGGTGCAAGCCGTCATCTGTGAGGTATCAGGGAAAAGGAATGCGAGGGTAGAAGCCAACACAGCTTTCTGATGTCAAGAGGTTAATGTTGTTTAAAGAACCGTTGGTGTCTCCTGTTTTTCTTTTTGTTTTTTTCCCAGCTTCTCTTTTTACAACAAGCTGAGGTACAGAATTTTCACAGATGCCTTGTATCATTTGATGAATACGTGCTGATTAGTGTCTCGTGAAATTGAAATAAAATGCTCCTCACAAGCAGGTCTGAACTCAACCACTAATTCATATTTTCACTACTCCCTGTAGCCTCTTGCTGCTACAATGCTAAGTATTCCTCCCATGATGTGAGTTTTTTTAGTCACTTATTGAAATGGAACTACACTTTTCCTTGCACCATCCATAAACATCCTAAAACAGGTTAAAATTTTAAATAATACAAAGGCCATGTATCAAATGTTGAAACTGAGAAATTGTATTGTGGAAATTATGTCCAGCAACATGTTTCAAATAAAAGTTGGAACAGGATCATGTTTACAAATCTGTTGCATCACCTCTTCTGTTAACTGTATCCCTCTGGAAACTGAGGAGAGTTTTCAAATTCTTGCTTGATCTAGGATTTCAACTGCTCAAATAATTCATAGCACACCAGAAATTTTCAATGGGCGACAAGTTGGGCCTGCATGCAGGCCAATTTAGCACCTGGATTCTTTTCCTAAGAAGCCATGCTGCTGTAATACGTACAGAACGTGGCTTGGCATTGTCTTGATGAAATAAGCAAGGCCTTTTCTTAAAAAAAAAAACAAAAAAAAAAACCTGTAACCTGTATATTATTCAGCGTAAGTGGTGCCTTCGCACTCTCATACCATCATGGATGAAAACAAGCAGGGTGGCCCCCCTCCTGTTTATTTGTAGGACACGGTGTTCATATTCTCGTCAAGAAAAAGATTTTTTTTTTAAATAAAAAAATAAATATTGATATCAATAGAGGAAAAAATGTGTATTTATCTTTGATTTGAGGCTAAATTGTCCTAATGATCAGTAGTTCAAAACTGTTCAAGAGCTTGTCAAGTGATCTGAGAACACATTACCTTACCAGGAAGACCACCTTTACATTATCTGTGTTTTTTGACGTGCTGAGGCTTACTTGTCCTGTTGATGAGGTATTCTGAAACGGTGGGGATAGGCTGCCATTAGCAAGATCTGCTGTATTCCCAAACTCGTGCACGCACCATGAATTTCCCACCGCTTTATCTGCAGCTAAAACTGAACAAACACAAAATGGTTGCCCCTCTGGACTTGCGAGAGTCTGTGATTGTGTAATTTGGCGTCAGTAACACTAGTTTGGGAGTTATTATTGGGAAGAAATTTTACAGGGAGGGGACAATTATCTGGCTGATGTAGCCCGTGAGGATGATGTCAGTAATTGCACTTTTGTCCTCCTGGCCAGCTCTGCAGAATTGTATTTGTATTATGGGTCATGGATACAGTATAAATGGGTAATAAACACTGAGGACAGGTGAAAATGAAATTATATATAACTGTGGTTTTTTTTCACTATATAGATGATCTTGAAGACCCATACTATCAGGGTTGCAATACACCCCATCAAGCATTGGTAGCTCTGCACAAAGAAAGCACATACAAGTCTTAATGATGCATCAGCTCAACCCAAAGATTCAGTGAATTAAAAATATGTTAAATGAAAGATTTTCATTAATTTCAGTACCTTTCTGGTCATTTACTTTTATCTCTATTTGCATCTATATAACTAGTGAAGTTATTATTATTATTATTATTATTATTCAACTGCCAAATATCTTTGAAGTCACCCAGTAACGTTGAGCATTTGTGCTCATCCCAGTTCGGCCATTATCCCAGACAGGTAGGAAGATAAATTGTGCTGTGAAAATGGAAAGGGTGTGACAATGCGGGATCAAATAAAACACCCAGTGCTGCATTCATCCAGCTGTTCTCTGTTCCAGGGCTGGAATGTGCTGCCATGTGAAGCCCCAGAAGAAGACATTCATTAAAGGATTAGGGCCCACACTTTGTACTGACATAAGAATGAGGGTAGCTGAAAAGAGAAGAATGAAATGATCAAAATGATATTCAAGCACCATTTTGCGCATGAGAGGAGATACTGGCGGTGTAAGTAGCGACAATCAAAACAAAGTGCAAAGATCCTCCCTTTTCTGAGGCAGCGCCATGCTGGCAAAGACAACAACTGAGGTGGAATCCTGCCGTGGCTAAGCCCCCTTTAGTTTTCATGACATGTTTTAGGTGTCAAAGAGGCTGAGATCAAAAACGCCCCAAGCCACTTTAGTGTTTCTTTAAATGGAGCGATGAACAACAAATCCTCAATAGTCTGGAAAGACATTCTGTCTCTGGAGGAGTGGCAACAAGTTACTCAAAAATGAATTCAGAATCTAATTCAGTTAGAGAGGACTGCAAGGGAATGCTTCTAACCTTCCAGGACCTTTCAGTAAAAGCTCATACTTTCAATTTGAGACGTCTCCTCAAAAAGAATCCTAAAAACTTACATTTTTAAACTGTTTCAATTGCAGCTCCAAACCAAACAAAGGCATTGCATTTCTCTGCTTGTTTATTGAGAGTTTCAATAATAGGCAATTTGGCAGCGACGCCAGGACAACTTCCACCGAAAATCATAAAAGTGGCAGTATGTGTGGTCTGGTGCTGCCGTTTCAGTGAACTCCAGAGAAGCAGGAGGAGCAGGGCCAGTACTTCCCCCCGTAGCATAACACATGCCGACAGCAGGCAGACATGGCAAACTGGACTCTTCTTGGTCTCACACTCTGTGCCAAATTAGGGGAATTCTTCCAGCGGCAAGTATCCATCAGTCACTTTAAACAAACATCCAAGGCTTTTGAATATCAACATAGAGTGCGCATATCTCACTATAGGGCATCTAATATGGGGAGACCACACACACGGAGCCACCTTTCAGCATCACCTCTCTCCTTGCACTGAGTTTTCCACTCATTTGCACATTTGCATGATTCATGCTCCGCAGTCTGTGACAAGTGTAGACCAGTTTGTGTTGCAAAACATGAATCAAGGTGAGAGATGAGAATATCAAAATATATCTAAATAAAAAGACTGTCTGTAGACTGTATCCTAGAAGTGTGAGGTTCACCAGAGAAACGTTTTGAAGCTGTAGGGCTTCAGTCAGTCGTCATAGGAGGCATCACCGGCAAAACACATCCATCATTCTGATTATGAAATGTCTGACTTGCAAATTGCATGGCAGCGAAGCTGACAGCCCTGGAGTGTGTATCACCCAGCTCATCCCATCTGGTACAGATATACGGGGAACTTCAAATGGGCAGCTCCAACAGCAGCCATGTGGCCATGTGGTCCTCGTTGGGGAGCAGCACAGATTAGATATTAAAGTGTGTAGTAGATGTGGGTAGATCACACCGTTCATAAAGAAAATTCTTCTCGGTAGGGGAAAATCTTGCAGCTAGTAAATCCTTGCACCAGGCAAGAGCTAAAAGATGTAGACATTTTGTTGGCTCTGTGTGTATGTGTGTATGTACAAGTTTTTGCTACCTACTGGGGACCTTCTCTAGCAAACACACTGACCTTGTTTGGAACTCATTTGGACGTAAGAGCAGCCGTGGCAGCAAAACAAGATTTCTGAGGATCTCTGATGATTTCTGATGATCGTATTGGGGTGAGAGCTGTGGAGTGCATGAGTTTATGTTAATTTTATGTTAGGGTTGGCAGAGATTTGCTATGGGGTTAGGGTTGGGTCTAAGATAAAGGTTATGGTTGGGCTGTTTTAGTGCTTTTGTGCATATTAAAAAAAACAAAAAACGTTATCAGCTGACATTTAATTATCCTTATGAAAATGTGATGTGAATGATAGCTTGTTTTATGCAACAAAACATGAATGCCGGTTGGCCTAAGAACACACACACTCACAAAAACACAAGTAATGATTTTTTTCATTTTTTCATTTTTGTTCATAAGCCCTTAGTATCTAAATTTTTTTATTTATTTATTTTTTTTTTTCCTGGTTTCTTGGAGATGGACTCAGGGTGTGTATTCAGAAATACAACAAGCAACAGAAAACTCATGTCACCTGTGGCGGGGGCCAAAAAAGTTGCTCATGACCCACAAAAACTTCAGCAAAAAGTCCACCAAAATATATGTTCTGCCCCAGTGAGAGAAGAAATACCTGTCAATACCAGCAGGTTGCTGTATTCAGCAGTCAGTAAACACTATCACCTGGGACTGTGAATATATAAACCCTGTTTGTACACAAAACCGATTAGTGCAGCCCACACTACAAAAACGAGGACCATGCATGTTCACTGGCAACTGACCATCGGCCAGTGTGTCAGGAAAAGTAGTACAAGTTAGCATTTTAATACTGATAACTAATTGAACAAAGCTTACAGGACATACAGGATCAGTTTTGCTGGAAGAGTAAAAAGGGTCATTCTTCACACATCTGACAAAACTTGAGCACACACATACCTTATTTACATAATACTTAATCAATTACAGTACTGGCTGTGGACCAAACAGAAACTACTGCAAATTGATACTTTTGTGGACTTTTATCAGAAGCAACTGCAGTGCATGCTCTTATGATGGGATAGTTAGTATTTATGAAGCAAACACACACTCTCTCTCTCACACACACACAAGCAAATAAACTGCTTAAAAAACTAAAAACCTATTCTGTTCAATTCACTGATGTAGTAATAAGCCATTAATAAGGCTAGTTATCCACATGGTGTAACTATAATTTACCCAATTTGTTAGAAAGAAAGAAAGAAAAAAAACCAGGACGGAGATTGGTTAACCACGTTGAAGGCAAATACGACAAACTGCACTGTTTTCAATTTAATGTGAGTACCTCACTGAACACACATATGTCTGAGGAGTCAGTCTGAGTGATTTACAGGCCAGTTCTCTGCCAGACCGCTCCTTCTATCACCGCCACTCATTCTGTGCCCAAACTGTCTGTCTATTTGCCACTAGTTTTTTCTTTCAATAACTGCTGACTTTGTTTCTGTGTGAAGTTTGCATCATCAGGTGTTCAGTGTCATTTTAGAAATGTGAAACAGGTAAAGACGAAACAAAAAGTAGATACAAGAAACTGACCAAACCAACAAAGCATCATTCAACAAGCAAACACTTTATTTAGTTACATGACACAAAATATTCATACACAAGTAAAGATGTTTCTTTCTTTTCTCTGCAATGTCATTGAATGATAATACATCAGCCTTTAATTATACAGATGATATACCCCTACCACAGATAGGTTCACCCCAGCGGCGCTTCACTCCTGCTGCTAAATAATCACCAGCGCTGGCGGGATGACGTTAGCCATGAAAGCTAAAGCCAGTGTGCATGTCAGCAGCTCCACAGGCTGTAATGTACCGCAGCAGTCTCCTGCATTCAGCTGTTGTTTTAGTCTAGAGTCCACCACTTGCTGGGAAATTGCATTCGTAAGTGTGATTTCACACAGGATGGGATCAGGAGACACTGATTTCTTTGAGCGTGTTGACAGGCGCATGGACACCTTATCCAGAAACCTGACTTCCAGCAGCCCCTTGAGCAGACCCCAAAGAGGGCTGAACATTGTACAGTTTAATGGAAGCGTGAAAAACATTCATTGAGAGCATGGTGTAATACAGATGGAATTCTGACCTATAAGGAAATGGCAGGGGTTTGAATGTAAATGACCTGCAAAATCTCAATTTATTGTTGCTATTATAAACCAAAAAGTGTATCCAGGTTTTACTCAAGTATTAAAATGTTTTATTTGAATGTCAGGATTGTGCAATAACGCTCTACTGCACATCCAAAACAAATAAGTCTTTTTTTGGACTGTTGGTGATGGACTGGTTTGAGGTACCAGAGACTACACATGGGAGGTTGAAAATCACACACTCTGTGAATGGCTCTTGACCCTAAGAAGAAAGAGGATGCTGGTTCTTCATATTGAACTAATGAGAATCATATTGAGAGAAAAGGGCATCAGCAGTCCAGACAGGGGATTGAGGTAAAGAGTGGAGTGAGAGAAGCACAGTGTTTTCTTTTGTGATGTTGCGAAAGCAAACACCAAGACGCAGCTAGTAGCAGCCACTGCATAATGCAAGGTTTAAAAAGATAATGATAAATATAACCACCAGTGGCTTTGAACACTTACACTGTGCATCAGCATACAACCACACAGCCTCCACTGTGTGATTAAAATCTGTGTTGTGAACGTATGCAGCCAGAAATTGCAAGAAATTGGATTTCAAAATCAAAAGTAAAAGGTGCAACTTATAATTACGAGCCACATGCTCCAAAAGACAAAAGGGCAGCATTTTATCATTTTTCTCCTTTGTTCTGGGTTTTATACATTTGAATAAGGGCAACTTGTAGTGGTGCAAGAATTCCCAAAATTCAACAATAATGCTGCAAATGGGTCGAAATGGCACTGATAGACTGTTTCACATGTGGCATCTGCCTTTTGTTGTGACTGATCAACACTAATGGGCTTCAGGGTGGTAATAATTAAGAGGGAGGAGACAACTGATAGGATATAAGTCCCGACTGACACTGATCTCTCTGTTCACTGGCTGGATTTATATGGAGCGACGGCAGTTTTGTGGTGTTGGAAAAGGGGACATTAGTAGAAGCGAGAATGCTTGTGAAAGACAAAGAGACACAGTTACAATGACAATGTGCCTGTTCTTCCCTCTTTTCCTTTAATAGAGTTCATCTCCCAGTAAAAAGAAAAAAAGGCCCTTTAACAATAGAAATTGAACATGGAAGCTGGAGTTCCAATTTTTTTTGCTGAACGTTACAGTTTTTTTTTTCATCACTTGCACACAAGATACACAAGATGATAAAAAGCCAAATTCAGATATAAATTACACGTCTAAAAGAAATGTTGTGAGTTCACCTTCAAACTGTGTGACTTCACTTGCCAAGAGCCATCTGCAGCGGTGGAGTCACAGCAATACTCACTCTTTAACTTTTTCTTGTGTCGCTCCATATCTGAGCTCACAAATGTTTTCTCTTCCCCAGAGCAGATGGTTTGGGGGTGGTGATGAATTTCATTTAGTTTCAGTTTCTAGGACAACTGGTTGCAGGCCAGCTCTTTTTTGACCTCTATCGTTGCACAGTAGATGTCACAGTGACTCACTATCGCCTCTCAAGGCACATGTGGCGTTACAACAAAAGACAGAAACACAGCTTAGCCTGCAAATTCCATAACTTTACAATACATTTTTGGCATAGCACCACATCAGTTACTATCCTGTTGATTATTTGACTTAATTTTTTTTTTGAATATTTAAACTTGAAACATTGTCCGAATCTCTCACAAATTGCCACTTTAAGGGGAAACATTCTTGTATGAATTTTTATGGAAAACGAACTAAAGTTTGTAACCAAGGGCACAAAGATGAGTGGTGCTTTCATGGGATCACTTTTCACTGGGAAACGTTTGCCGAAAGGCCGTGTAGGCTTCAAGCAAAACCCTAATTTCCTTGCAAATCCCATACAACAATATTAGTTTTAAACAAGAAAAACATTTTACGTCATTTCAAGGGAGCAAGGCCAAGGCTATAGGAAATAAAGTCACAGGAATGATTTAACACTTGTGCCACATGACAAAATGAACTGTATGAATTTAAATTTGTTTCCTGTTACAGGCTCAGTATCAGAGTACTTACTCTGAAAATGTCCTTTAAATTTTTCTATGCCACGATTTATGGCATCTGAATGACCAACAACACACCTATGGTACAGTATTTAATTGGTTATTCTCTGGAAAATGTTTCAGTTCAACATTTTATAGTTGAAATGGCCAATAAATGACTGGACTATTACAAGCTTAGTAAGTTCTCCAGTTATGATCCTAATACTGTATTACACCGTGTAGTAAAATAAGCAAAGTGTGAGTTCACTACATACAAGCAAACACACGCATATACAATCCACATACAACTGAAAATATTCTACCTGATTTTATTGTATTATCACATCACGATGTGCATCATTGATACGGCAAATGTATTTTTTTGCATGATTTTTCTCCTATGCTATTGATTTATATAATATTTGTTCACAGTTTTGTCACACCGTGAAATCGAATCAGTTGTTTTAACGTAGCAAAAGTTAGCCTTGGCTGCTTTCAAAATTTAAAAGACAAGCTGAGTCAATGTTGAGTCATTAAGTTAAGTTACCGCAACTTGTCAAAAGTTCAGTGCGCAGCCTAAATACTAACTTTTTAAAAATTTGTATTTTGTTAGTTTACTTTAAGTAACTATTATAGTTTATTATAGTGCATGCTTTTTCAACAATTAATTATAATAAAATAATAATAGCAGATTACGTGCCTGTTTTTTTTTTTTGTTCATCTATTCACTTCATGTGGCAAGTAACGTTTGCACATATGCTTTGCGTCGGCATATTTATACATTTTGTATATTTCTATTGTACATATACTTTGTATATTAGATTGTTATGTATTTTACTTCATCGTTTTCAGTGGTAGCACATGAGGTAAAGCAGGACCATTAATTGCATGGTTTGTGGTTTAGCTCTGGCTTCTCTTGGTCATATTTCAAAGTCTCTTTGAGAAAAACAGCACGCGCGTGTGTGTGTGTGTGTGTGTGTGTGTGTGTGTGTGTGTGTGTATACGCCCCTATGTGGGTGCACTTGAATGAACAGCATTGTGAAGGCTTTGTCCTGCAGACCATTTATATGGACTTATTTTCTGTTCATATGCTTCAGCTTTTTGCCACTAGAGCAATCAAAGTTCCCCTCATGAATCATTTAAACTTGTGATGGACATTTGTTTTACTTCCAACGAGCAGCAGTGAGTGAGGGAGGAAAACCACAACAACCAACTACTATACTGTACTTGTGATGCATCAGTGTTTCTCTCAGAAGGATATCTGTTACATCACTCACATTTTTATGTGATGACTGATGTTCTGAACAGAATACAAAAGGGCTAAGACAAAAGCAAAGGCTAATTGCAGTAGGATTAAAATAATAACTTCCCTTACACTGAGGCAGAGTTTAAACTGGGATAAAGGAGGCTTACAGCTGCCGGCAGCCAGTTTGAGTCTGTAAGCTCTTATTCTGTTCTCAGTGGTGAGGCTTAACTACAAGTATGTATACAGACACACAAAAGAAAAAAAAAAAAATCAAATTTGATCAAAAGATAACATCGGTTGAGCTATAAGAATATGTCGTTCTTGATACATTCTCCCAATAAATCTGAGGCTGTAGCTACGGGTTCCGGTAGTTGACTTAAGCAAATTATAGTTGTTGTCATTGCTCCACATGCATTCGAGTCTTAGAGCTATCATAATTCTCTAACCTGGCTTATTGGAGGGCTGATGTAACTTCCTTTTTCACTCGCAGTGATGACATTCACAGTTGTCCTTTTCTTGCCAAGGGATTGTTTCCAGAGAAATGGCGTTTTCTTACCTCACTAAGATCCAAACACGAATAGTTTACATGATAGTCAGCCAGAAGGGCAAAAGAAAAATAAACAGACAGACAGCCGATGCAGCGAATCAGAGTTCTGCGTGGTGAGTCACACACCTGCTTTGTCCAATGGTGAGATGAACAAAAGAGACCCGGCCAGAGGATACTGGATCAGGTCTAGCCTGAGGGGGCCAAAGGATGACTCACTGGCAGGTTTTCTGGTGGTCAAAGTGGACAAAGATGCTCTCAAGATGGACCACAAGCAGGTGCTTTAATGGTTTGTTTTAGCAAACGTACTTTTATTCTTCTGGATACACACATATACATAGTGTATATATATTTGTTTTGATCTATCAGAGAACAGAACTGTCTCATACTTGCTTACAGAGATCCATTTTTGTTTTTTGTGTTGAGATGACGATCAGTAGTGTCACTAAATGTCCCAGTCGTGATGGTGAAGCAGCAGAAATTACCCTTAGACTGACACTAAAGCTAAAATAAAGACTCACCAATCAATAATTTTAGTTTTGACACCTTTTCATACCAGCTGTGACGTGTCAAGATTTCTGATGTGAAAGAGGCCAACTATCATCCACATGGGGGCAGCGTTACTGGCTGTAAACAATAAACCTAGAGTGTCAGATTTGACTTTTTCCCTATCAACAAACATCTGTTTCACATCAATTCTGATTAAGTAGATCATTGCCAGATCAATGTCTGTATTTTGCAGTATGATGG
Organism: Mola mola; assembly: GCA_001698575.1. NCBI lineage: Eukaryota > Metazoa > Chordata > Actinopteri > Tetraodontiformes > Molidae > Mola > Mola mola. The sequence continues at coordinate 6,242,687 of KV751328.1, read as the reverse complement.
AAGATCTAAAATGGTGTTGTTGTCCTCTTTCCCGCGTTGACTCACCATCAGAGATGCATTTTAGTAAAAATTGGTTTTCCAGAGCAGAAGCGGGGAGCGACCACAGCAACAGGGAGGCTTGTGAATGGGCTAAAGCAGCTAGAAGCTGGAGCTCATGGCATCTATTTCTGTTCTTCCACTGCATGGTACCTGGCTCAACTCTATTTGATTTTGGTATTGTGAGGTACCTTTATCGCTGCAGATGGGTCCTTTTACAGCCAACATCATCAAAGAGCTGTGCGTGCACCATGGCAACAGAAATAGCAGTATCCCCAGTCATACAGATGAGTAAGCAGGCTGAAAATATTGAATTACAACTATCCTGAGGACTACAGTGTCCTGTTTTTTTTGCGTATGGTTGTCAGAATCGACATTCTATTGGTGGATTCAAGTTTTTAAGGGATTCTGACAGGCTCATGAACATTAAAACAATAAAAAGCATTCATGTTTGCTTGTTAGCTAGCTAGCCAACAATAAAAAAATATTACTTACCCTACAATGCTTGTACAGTTAGCTGTCAAGACATAGTTGTCTGGTTTGTTGATTATAAGCCACGCATCCTACACAACTATCTTGTGCCCTTGTCTTTGACTATGGAAGATCTCTGATTTCAAGACACAAACTCTGAGTCTGTGTCGTGGTGTATAAGGTTCTGTACATGTCCGCGGACAATGTAGTTGTAAGCATCTAGTGACTTAAAGGCTTGTAGTTTCTTGCTGGTTTACACGTTAAGTTCTTCAATCAAATACGTGTATATATCAGACCATTGAATCTTAGGTAGCTTAGTAACGTGTTCTATCTACTCATTAATGGAAGTCCATTGCGATTTGTCGAATCAGTTTGTCAAAGTTGCAAGGGTTGACAAACTTTTGCGGTCTCCATACTTCCATTGCCAAAATGCACATGCAGCTGTGAAAAAGTTCTATAGTGTCCTTTCAACGTAGATAGTAGTTATACCAACAGTGCAGGAAACTCCTGTGAAATGGCCGATGCTCAGCTCAAAGGCAACGCAAAAGGATACCGTATAGTCAAATATTATAAAATATTTAATGAACTGTAGCAACGTATGCTGTTACATATTTAAATGTGCGTGGTCTCTAGTGTATTTGAGATCCAGGGTTTACTGAGCAAAGACGATTCTCTCTGACCAAACAGTGATCTGCAATGGTTTGAATCGTCCCAGGTTGCTTGGAACCTTGACTGAGGCTGTACTAAAATCATACCAGGCACCACATTTTCCAAACAGAAAACTGAAAATGGTGAGTAGAGTAGGGGTGAGTTGAGTTGGCACCATGCAGGTGAAAAGGGGCATTCGGTATGTTTTGTCAACAGTGTTAGTGTAATTACAGTCACTACCAGAAGCAGGAGACAGAAGTTCCTTAATGCAGACTTCACCTCTAATGACCTTACAAAGTTTTAGTGGCCATATAAGCAGTTTTTAAGCAAGAAATTTGTAGTCGGACAGTGTTGTCTCATTAGTGAGCGTCCGTCTCCCCTAGAAATGTCCCTCACTGTTGACATTAGTCAAATCTCTTCAGCATGTTGAATCGGCAGAGTCAAAAGGTGAGAGAAAGCAGTATCACTGGCTCTTCAGCGGAGCAAATCTCTGTGCGAGAAGTAAAAAACAACTTAAGCAAAAGAACAACTAAAGTCAAAAAGGTCCATAGAAATTTTCACAACATCATTACCATCAGCACGTGGATTTTACAAAACCGTTTTCATGGGCGAATAAGAGTGGTGTGACAGTGATAACTGCTTTATGCTAGAATTTTGACTATGGAGTGATTTCTTCGCACGCTGGATCAGACTGTAAATATTGGTCAGCCACCCGCTGCAGTTTTTGTACTGTGTTCATGTGCAAATGTTTGGTCCGAACACAGGTGATATAAAGTGAGGTGGTCCTAATTGTTATTCGGTCCTTGACGGATTGGTGTGTCTCAGGCTTAACATTGTGTATAAATCTTTGGATCAAATATGTATTTATAACTTAAACTCACTCCATTGATTGTGATGCTGTGAAAGGCACTAATGTAATATATATACAGTATATATATAATGTGAAGATTTAAAATAAAACAACAGAGTTAGTTATCCAATATATTGTTGAAAAATTGAAAATGAAACTCAAATTTGCCTTGGAATATACCTGTTTTGCTGTAGATGTGCACTGAATTTAATTATCGTGCATATGAATTGAATGGATACAGCTTAAAGAAGAAAATCTGTTTGTTAGAGAGCTTACTTTGAAACATTTTTGAGGCTGAACTGTTGCCTGAATGGCAAACAGCCAGGGTCGGCTATCTTTGAATTTTAGCAGTTCTGATTCTGATTCCGATTCTGTGTTGAGATTCCAGTTCTGAACGATTCTTGATTCCGAAGCTTTGACAGTCGGAGTCAAAAACATCACATGCTTTTATTCACAGGAAAAATAAATACAGAAATATTTTGGAAAACTTTTCACAAGTTGACTCATATTTGTTTATATTCACATTCACAAGTGCTTTAATACTGTCTAAGGAACCTTCGAAGGTTACAGTCACAACTTAATTTGGTTACTATTATTACATTTTATGTTTCAGTGTGACAGTAAGACGCGTGTGGTAAAACAAAGTGAGTCACACAGACTGATGAAGCAGCAGCAGTCAGCAGTTAGTTAGCAGTCCAGCAGTGTTTTAAATGTTATTTAAGAAGCCGAGCTGTCAGTAATTGAGGCTAGAGCTTCTCCAGGTCGAGATGGAGTCTGCTGTGAGCCGTTTCACTACTGTTGCCGAAAGTGAAGGAGCTATTCCTGACAAAGATCTCTCCTGCTCCCAAACTGACACAGAGCAGGAAAACGCTAACACTGGAATTCAGTGTGCACGCAGCGCCACATTCTGACAGAGCGGATGGGAAAAATATCATTCTGAATGTCCGCTCGTCCACATTTTAATCTGTGGCGTTACTGAAAGCTTGAATGCGAGGAGGAAGATGGAGGAGGAGAGAAGCAGGACTAATTTGGAACTGGGCCTAGATAACCGACCCCACACAAAACAGTGTGTGCTGTGAACATTATTCTTTCTGCCTTAACCTTCTAACATCTTCACCCAGATGATGATTGTCCATTGAGGAATTCGGCTTCTCCCTGTAATTTCATTACCTTTTGTGGATCAAAGAACCCTCTGAGTTGATGTGGCTACACTCTCTCTCCTGCAGGTGACTGAGCTCAGCGGTGTTCATCTTACAGATTCTCTGTGAACACATGTTGGTGGGTGCTGCTGTCCAGCTGTGCTTTGGAACGGCACGGCATGATGTAGTTTTGCTGAGAGTAAAAAGAAAATCAGATCTTATTATATGGCTCGTAGACGTGTTTTGTGTGTGGAAGGAACACACTGATTTCTGTGATGATCCTTCCAAGTACACAAGCAAACCTGCAGAAAGGAAGGGGACAGCTGCTGGCAGGGAATCTCTATAAATCAGAATAATTGCTGGAACAGGGAACTGGATGTGCAGTGTCAAAGATAATTTTCTGCTTTCTTACAGCCTTGATCTTTTTGATTGTTTGGCATTTTCCATCAGCTGTTGTTTTTGCAAAAAAATGTGGTTGCTTAAACAAAGTCGGAGTCTGCGGCAACAAGAAGCTTGACATATCACATGATATTCTCTTCGGATCCTCCAGACTACTGACTATTGAGAAATAAAATCGGGTGACGCCTCACCACTTCCTCCCACTGTATAGAGACAAGAAGCCCAAATATCTGGGGTAGAAGCACTGCCATCTTAGTGATACCATCATCTACCTGATGATGACATATGAATCCAGAATCTGCAGAGTACTGATAGGGCAGCAGAGCTGGGCTGTTGTGTTCCTGGCCATAGATTCGCCCACCCATTCACGTGCACGTTTCACGCATTTTCTATAGCATGAACTAATTGACACCAAACTGATGATAGGATTGGTCTAAAATTACATTTAAAAAAAAACATTTTTATTCTTGGTCCATTTTACAGTTAATGAGTAGCAGTTAATGCCCTATAGTGCAACTCACCCCTAGATTTTTTTGTCATCCATCCCAGCCCTCTATTGAATGTCCGTTTCTATTTCTTTATTTCACTCTTTGCCAATATGTTGGCATTCAACATATCGGCAGTTACTTTCGACATACGGTCAAGAGTAACAACATTCAGGTAAGATGAGAGGTTCAGTGCTTTTGTTCTTAACTTTTGTTTTACATAATGTACACAGCTACCATTAGCTTTCTCTTAAGTGTGCCGCAAGCCATTTTCACTAATTAGTAATGTGGTGTTCAATTTATAGTCTCTTTTTTCTTTTTTCAAAACTTTGGCTTCTGAGCACAGCCACTTTTGGGCTGGAACACATCAAGAACTATGCACAACAGGGAGGTTCCCTGTTGTGCCACATTGCGTCGGCAGACTGCCAAGAAGATCGATCGTTATGCCCCAACATATATGAAAAGGTAAAAACTGTCAAGGAATTGCAAGGCATTTGCAGCCCGTTAGCTTTATGTCTGGTCGCTAATGATTCTTGCTAACAGAAGTTGATATAGCCCAACCAAAAGTCAGCGTTTCCAGCTCCAGTGTTGACATTTTACACCGCTGGCTCCCAGCAAGCAATAATTAAGCTAGCTGAATGGAAGGTGACATGCTAAAGCTAACACTAGCCATGTACATAACCTGACTGAAAAGGTGAGAAGAAAAACAAAAAGTGTCATAGTTTCTCTGCCAGCCGGAGAGAAAGTACTGCGTTGTGAATTCTTTGAATGTGTTCCCTTTCGAGCAGGAACACGCATAAATGCACCCGCTGTCAATAAATGATGTCAGGCCCACTTGTAGTTACAGTATTTGTTTAACATGGATTTTACTAGTGATCAAAAGAGAACAATTGCAAAGTTCCAGTGTACCAGGTGCAGTTCAGATCATTTTACTCTCGTGCAGTCAAACTGAACAGAATCAAATAATAATGGGCGTGTGACACATTTGGTGAGGGACAAAACCAGGCACTCGCTGGTCTTCATTAGGACTGAAGTCATTGTCTCTGGCATGAAGTCAGGGAGGCAGGCAACCTTGTCGTTTCTGGGCAGAAGAATTTAGGTGGATGATTTGAAGCAGATAGGACGTTGCCCGTGGGCAGGGTGTGAGAGAAGATGCTGGAAAACGACAGAAACAGCTGTCTGAGGATTTCCGCTGTCAGGCCACATGTTTGTCCCTTTGTTTTTGTGTTTTTTGTTGTTTTTTCTTATCCTATTCGTTTTTAACAACTAAATGACGAGGTTATAGCAGCGGTTACAGCAGGGGGTGTCAAACCTTCGTAACTGAAGGCTCTTCTGATCACCTTCCCAAATAAATGACAAAAAAAAAAATGATAGGATTTCACCACATCAATCAGACTTTCTCCCTCTTAACCTTTTGGAGATTGTACTGGTGCAGGGTTGACTCCCAAATCGCTTTTTCATTTCTTAAACCATTTTATTCCACCACATCCAAAGGAACATTGGCTAGCTCTTGCAGAGGTTAACTAGCTCTGTCAAAAGGTTAGCCTGCTGTGGCAGATGTTACCTACAGTAGCAGTAACAGATGTGAGTTAACTGTGGCAGACATTATCTAGCTGTGGCAGTGATGTCGCCCAGATGTTATCTGGCTAGGGCAGATCTTACCTGAGTGTAAAAGAGTAATAAAAATATAAGCATTTAGCAGCTCCTACCAGCGGGCTGGGGCCACTCGTGTGTTTGTATAAGATAAGTGGTATTAATGGTCGGAGTAACTGTTAGATGAAAAAGGGAAGCTGTCGTTCTCATAATGTTGAAGTTTCCATCATCAAAGAAACCCGCTGCACCAACCAATGCAACAGATGTGGCTCGATGCCATTTATCTACTGTATGTAGTGTGGCTAATGAATACTTTGGCATTGAGTGAATGCTCTCACATTGGATTTTTCTCAAAGCAAATGGGAACAGATTCATGTGAGTGAGAGCTGAGATCCATTCAGGCCATTCTCAACATTACTCATTCCTCTGGTTCACTGGACTCAGATCCCCATTTGTAACAATGGAAAACTCTGCTGCTGTACACGTTCCTTTTTTGTTGGGCAGAATTAAGCTGAGGTGCGCACTTCATGTATGTAGATTATCTCATTTTCTTTAGGCAAAAACAATTCCTTCTATTGAATATAGCAAACAAACAATTATGAAACAGCGTGTCTGTATATTAGTGTATATACATTATATTTAGGTAACATTTAGGTGGGTGTAAACTGTTTTTGTCAGAGCAAATAAGAGACTTTCATCGTTTGTGGTAACAGGCAACAAAATTTTCTGAATTTTTTGTCCAGAATTAAAATTGAGGGTTACTTGCATATTAGGGAGCATGTCTTTTTAATAAGATTGCTAGTGTATGAGCTGAGAGTCACATTGATGTGGATCGATTGTAGCCTTCTTTCCTCAGACTGAGGACAAATGCCGCAGCGGGTGATTAAATCCAGGCCCCTTCGCTTGGACGCGTCTGGGACGGATTTTCCGAGAGCAAGGGACTTGGCGCCGGAGATCCTGTGTATTTTCCATCCTGATCTCTGCTTGGCAGAGGCCTAAATAATAAAGCTCTTTTTGCTGAGCTGCCCAGGGTTCCCTGTGTACAAACAGGAGCCCCCACCCTCAACCCCCCCTTCACCTCTGCTGTTTTAACACAACCCGCTGCCATAGGGTTTACCTCACACCCCACTAAGCTCCCCCATCCTGCAGTTGTCTCAAAGTCAGCTACTTCTCTGCCATACTCATACAAACATTGGTGTCAAGCCTATTTGGACTTGAAATAATAATGTCGGGACCAAAAGGGCACGATGCATGGACCAATGTATTAACACAGAAAGTAGCTAACACCTAAATCAAATCTTGACATTTAAAATCATGGAACAAGCTCCAAAATTGAAGGAATAAAAGCAATCTAAGGAGTCTTATACTTCTCTGCTGTTCCTCGTGTGATTTTGTGTTTTGACTGTTTCATTTGCTTTATGGAGTGCGGGAGGGCTTGAGTTCAGTGCGATCCCGGAAATGTGGAAAACGATGATGAGATAGTCATTCATGCAACCACGCATGGACGTTTAACTACCATGAGGGTTAACCTGGGCCCTCAAAGCCTGGTGCTGTGTAGTAGCGCCAAGGCTCATAAACATTCTGATCAGCCAGCCAGCTCTGAAAACTAGCGCGTCCAGAGACATCTGCTCTGAAAGCGCTGACCCACCTCTTCTGCATGGAAGAAAAAACAAAGGTAAATTAAATTAAGATCTATTTATTTATTTATTTTTTGCATATACGGTATATACTTACTTCTTACTAAGAGTGTTCTCCGCAATAAAATATGTTCCAGATGTACAGCAGTAGGTACTGCCGGTCATTACAAAAGTGTCGCTGACAGGATTTGGTAGCACCTTTACCTCCACACGCCCATAAACACAAACCGTTTAATGCAGATCCAGTCTCTGAGCGGCTGTGTAGGATTGCACTCCAAAAGCCAAAACAGGAGCTCTGCAGTGAGGGAAAATTAAGTGATTTTTCCATTTTTACTGGCTGAGCTATTTTTCCCATGAACAATAAAATGAAAACAACACATAAGCCCCGGGGAACACTGGAAGAAATTAGTCCCCAACTGCACCCGCTAATCAACAGAGCCACAACACAAACCCCGACGCCTTGTTTATGTGAGAGAATTGAAGGTCAAGGCTAGTGTGGCACCCAATGATTTTGCGCTGTCATCATGGTGAACCACATGAAGCTCACCATAACAAAGTCATTTTACATTTTGGATAATTAAAGAGGAGTGGGGTTTATATCGAGAAGAATAAAAAAGATTTAATGACTGTATTGTTTTTAAGACCTATCCGGCTCCAAGCTACCGACCCAAACCGTTTGTATTTGACACCCAGTTTCGCCAGACTTGAGAATTTTTCTTAAAAGACTTGTTATGCAACTTGAGATTTGGGATTGGTGAACAATCTTTAAGAAAATCAAGGGTGTCTCATTTCACATATACCTGTTTATTTATACTTGTCATTTATCTATATACATTTTAAAGTGATGTATGTGTGTGAATAAGGGAACAAACGCATTGCCTTCCTTATTATCTTTACATGTCTGGTCCATAGCCAAAGATGACAGCTGCAGCAGTGCCATGGAAAGCACACCTGCAGAGCTCTTCCATTTGTAATAAACTTTGGCTATAGTAACTTCACAGAGGGCCCCGACAAAAGAACTGCTAAATGCAGCGTCTGCAGTATCAAAGTAAACTGTGCTGGATCAACTACATCAAATTTTCATTAGGCACCAGAAAAAAGCACCATCCATAGATGCTGGTGAAAAAACATTGCTACTATACAATGCATGGTACCAACTCGACTCGCACCAACTCTTCATTTTTTTTTTTGTTTGTTTTTTAAATCAGGATAAATTGTTACCTGGTACGATTTTTAGCACCACCTCACTCAAGTTTCCTAGCAGTACTGGCGATACTGAAAAGGTGATGTAAACCATTGCAGACCACTTATTGGTCAGAGAGTGCCTTCCTTGTTTATCAAATACTTGATCTAAAATGCACTACAGACCACGCACATTTAAATACAGAACCTAATAGCGTAAGTAGCTACCGTTCATCAAATAGTTTGTACTATTTGATGATCTGCGTTAGCAAACCCTCCTGTGGCACCTTTCAGCCGAATGAAGCTAGCGGGGATAGGTTGATTTGCTCTTTGCCTCTTTGTGTTGAAAAAGATGAATCAGTGTTTGCGTCTCAGTCTTTTCCTTAACTGCAGGTTCTCTGATTTTTGTCAGAGTAAACAATATGTGGAAATCGATTTACATTTATGCAGGGCCCTTTAAGATTATTTGACCTCTCAAAGTTTGTAACATGCGCACTTGGGTAAACATGTTGTATCTAAATTGGGAGCTCGGAAACCATTCACACAATTGGGCGCAGCATTCCGAGTGTCTTGCCAACTTCGACACACTGACTGTACGGGTCGGGAATCAAACCATCAATCCTCCTCCTCCGTCAGACGACGACCCACCCTACCCAGTGAGTCACAGCCACTGAGGATTTATTAGCATGTTCTTCCTCTTTCCTGTCGGCGCATCAAGATCTACCTTTTACCTCTTGATTCCAACAGTCACCCCTCTGTAATCTTGCTCTCTTTATTTCCCTGACAACCTTCGTACCCCAGAAGTGGAAACGTCGTGCCTGTCAGACTTCATTGACTTGCTCAGTTCGTGTCATTTTCCTTCAAACCCAATCCAGATTAATTAGTATCAGTGTCTTGAATGGCTACAAATAGCTGCATTGTTCCAGGTGGACCAGAAGGCTTTCAGCACAACCATTAAAGACTTGAGACTTGACAAGTACAAGTACAAGTACATAAAAATTTTAAAAAATGACTTTGGATCATCTCTGATTAAGAAGAGAAACCCATCAGCACAATTTTGTGTGTGTGTGTTCGGTATTTCAAGCATTTATTATCTAACAACTGGAAGAAGCCACACAGATGCAAAAAAGTGACTGGAATTTTAAAAAATAAAAAAAGAGAAGTTAGTCTTTATCTCCTCTGAGGAAGAAGAAAACCGTGGTACCAAGCACAGCTTCTCTGGCGCCAAGCCAGTGTTGAATATTGAGCTTTAGTTGGACTTCATAGCAGCACCTCCCTTCCCCTGCTGTCCATCTGTGAGTGAGCTTCATCAGATTGCGCATGGATGAGGTGCTTGTACAGTAGCTTCTCCAAAATACACCGAGTGGCCATCTGTGCTCAACAAAGTCTTCACTACACTTACTTGTTTTTCACTGTCAGCCGTTTCATGTTCTTTTGCAGCTGTCTTGATGTCCCCCCTTGACTGCTGGGACTCCTGTTTCTGCTCTTCTCATTTCTGTGTAATGCCATGAGGCTTTATCGATTTCTCCCGTTCCCCACACGTGTCTGTGGTCGGGTTGCACACGACGGCTCCCTCTCTACTACTGCATGTTGTCCTCGGCTAGCGCCATAAATCTCTGTTGCAGTCTGAAGAGGCAACACAAACAGGAGGCATTGCATCACGTTGTGTTCGTGTCAGCCTCCTCCCCCCACGTTTCTCTCTCCACTTCATGCTCCGTGACTCTGATGGCGATCTGCTCTTCTATGCTCACATGAGATGTTATGGGGAAATCCTGCAACCTCATCCCCAAGCCTGACTTGACATGAAGCAGAAACTCATCACGTGATGCTGCTTTGCTCCCACCTCCTGGGTCAAACTAGATATGGTGTGTAGTATGCATGCTGGCTGCACGTTGGATCACGATGTGGATAGTTTATAATTAAGCCCACCTAAGCAGATAAAGTGGACTGCCCAATGATATATGCAACCGCTGACAATATTTTGGAATAAATCATCATATGATGTCTTACATAGGACTTTTCAGTGTCTGTGCTCACAGGCCGAGCGCCGCAACAGCGAGGTACACCATCATCCATCCAGTGGTAATGCTGGTCTTACTGGTAATCTTTACCATTCGTGTAAGGGCTCATGTGCCCACGTCTAGAGGATGAACTGGTGATGCTGTTTACAGTTGGATGATACTTTGAAAAGTCATAGCTATCTTGTAGCTCAACAGTTTGACATACTGCTTGATTTAGATAAATGAGATTGAAACTACTCCCATGTGTGTGCTGACATATTTTTTCCTTCTTGTGTTAATTACTGATCTAGCTAGTTTTAGTGGGTTGCTGATTTTAAGGACATTGGGCTTTAGTTATTTTTGCCTTCTCTTAAGTATATTGGACCAAGATTTCACTCATCTTGTGGTGCTCATAAGTGCTAATAAAAAAAATTTAAGGAAACTCAACAACAATCACTCCATCTCACTTCCAGAAATCGTGACTCACTTGCTAAAGATGATCCGCAATTCTTGTTGGCACAATTTCATTTCACACAGAAGAAAGCCTGTAGCTGTTGATGGATGAGAGGCTAGCTAACAAATGCCAACTTCAGACTACATGACTGTAAAAGTTGGTAGATTGCTGTGCAGTTCACATTAAATGACTTGCTGTCTTGCAGTCGTTTTCAGCTCAGACAACAAAGATTCACACGCTATAGGGTGCTTCACCAGGAAAAACACCCGACTCGTCTGGCCACAAAACTTACTTTTGGTTAAAAAAAAAAAAAAAAAAACACACAAAAAGACGCACGAGAAATGACGAGCGAAAGGCAAATCATTCCACGGGGGAATTTCAAAATAAACATAAGACAAAACCAAGCACTGTGGTTTGTTCTGAAACACGGGGAAAATAAAGGAAAACAGTATTTTGTGAAAGACTGGACTTGTGCATGTAGGAGGCACATGTCTGTTGTACATGAGATAACTTAGGATAAATGTCGTGTTTGTTTGTGTTATATTCCTGTCAGAGGTTTCCATCCCAAATACTGCCTTTGGTTTTCATAATCTGGCAACGTGTTGACGTTTGCGATCCGACACCGATCTGGAGGGGCTTTTAGCAATCCCTAAAATTTGTCGACTAGTGGAAGGTTGGGTTACAGGTCATTCAACAACAAACACTTTAGCTATGACAGGACTAGATTAGACTAGCATAAAGAACATTTTGTTTGAACTGAGCAATCGTGGCTCTTTTTTGAAGTCCCGAATACAGTAGATATGAATAGTATAATATAGAATGGCATCGTCTGCAAAAAATTTTTACTGCCTACGTATGGGTATTTTTGAATGTGCGATACAAGACGGTTGAGCAAATGAAGACCTTAATGCAAACTATTTTGTGATCAAATATTGGAATTTCACTGAAAAAAAATGTTTCATTCTCCTTCGCACATAGATATCTGCATTAAGAGACACATGTTGGGCCTCATGGGCCAAAAAATAAAGTAACCAAAGAAATTACAACAAACAAGCAAGATTGCCTAGTATGACTCAAGTGACCTAACTTTTTCATGTACGGTAAATTCTTCCAAGCAGCTCTGAAATGTCATAGCTTATGTATACAAGAGGCCTTATTCAAACCTCCATTCCTACATGTGGGTGGGCCAGCCGTCATCGGGCCTGAGGTCACACGCCGCCTGTCCTAGTCCTTTTGTGACCTTCCTGTCTACAGTTCATATATTCCACATTAATTAAGGACATAAAAATAAAGAAGCTCTACTATGTGGTACACAAATGACTAAAAGGGGCAGGGTTGCTTCAGTATGACGTCAACCCTGTACTCACTCGATATAACCAGTGCCTCAGTAATAAAAGTATAATTTGATGAAGGTTTGGAGGATGATAGGCCGCAGCTGGAGTGCTTGCTAGAGTGAAGAAGATAAAGTGTGCTTGGGGGTGTTTCTATATCATCCTTTCAGCTGGAGTTTTCATTAGCGGACACTATTTCCACAGACCTATGCGGTAATGAACCTGAAGCACCAAGAAAAACTCATGACAGAAACTTTAACAACCAACCTCTGCCAGGGATCAGTCATTAGCTAACTAGAGAACAATGAGATCATCAGAGAATCAGTCAAATGGGAGCTGCACTCCAAGTACTGGCTTTCAGTCAGGATGATCTCATAGCTGAGCTGCAGAGGCAACTTTTATCTCTTTTTATGCCAAGAAGATGCTTAATGTGGTCATTTATTCAAACCAACTCTATAGATCAGAACATGTTTGCCTTTTGGCAACTGTGAAGTTGTTTCGAATCACAGTGTACACAATTAATCTGACACAGACAACAAACTACAACCACAATGAATTTTAATTATGTCGCCCCCCCCCCCAATTTCTTGTTTGCCTCTCTCTGAAGAGTCCCTGCACCTTCTATTTAACAATGCTACCACCTTGTGGCCAAGAAGGTTACACAAAATTTCTTTAAAGGGTAATGCCATAGAACCTGATCAGGATTACTGCAAACAAAAGCATTTTACATTTCACTTTTGAAGTTGATGTTTGTGATTATGAGTACGTAAGTAAAATGCATCTAAGTTCAATATTATAATCGTTATTAAAAGAGTGAATAGACTGAAACATTACTCACATTTGCTTGACAGTTTATTTTCTCTTCACAGGACAACAACAGACACGTCGAGCTTTGTTTATACCGTGACAAAACCTGCATGTGTCCTAATCTTCAGATCAGGGTGTCTGATTAGGGGCGATATAACTGAATAGTGCACCCAGATGACACCATGTTTTATCTTGAAAAACATGATTACAGAGTGATAAATTGTCACAGTTAAACAGAAGTTTCTTCCCTGATCCCTGACTTGTTTTGCGTCCATAGCTTTGAGTTGTGGTTTTGCAATGATCCGGCTTTCACTCAAGTACTTTCACTATGAAATGCACAGTAATTTAAATGCCACAAAAAAGAACAACTTTACATGTCAATTGTGTTACATAACATTTCACAACTTTGTGCCATCAGTATTTTGTCCTTTACTATGGACCACAATGGATTAGAAACACTTAAATATTCTTCTGTATAAATTATTTTAGTCTCAGAGACTTAAATAAACTGAGTGAATTAGTTTCAATTAACAGTGACAAATTAACCCGTTAATACTGTACGTTACCAACTACACACCCAAGTTTTTAGATTTGAAAACATTAAATTTACATATAGAAAAAAACATACCTATTAACAGTGAATTTTTTAACTCAAATTTGCACAGTAAATATCTAATTTAATTCACAACTTTAGTGGGTTTTTTTTTGTTTTTTTTTTTAAATAAATAGTTATTGCAACACTTGACATCTAGCTCTTCTTAGATGGGAAGTGTAGAAGTGGAGACTTTGTTATTGTGTTGTTTTCTTTTATGTTTCACATAACATAAAAGATGATTGTGTTCATTTTATATTCACTGGTGTGTGTGTGACAGAGAGTGCGTATGCGGGGTTGAGGGTCTAAAACCTTTCTTCTTCAATGACAGAAGGTGTAGCCAGGCTCCCCTTTTGGCATTCAGGTCCCTAACAATCAAAACAAGCATATTATTTCAATAGCTTCATGGATTCAATGCAGAGGAAACATTATCAAACACAAAAACAGTATTTCCTGCCATTTCTTGCATACCTGCAATACTAAGGCTTTAGTAGCTAAAATATGCCTGCTTGTGGTAACTTATAGCCTATTTATTGACTTCATATTTATTTCTTGATATCACTGAGTGCATGTGGTGAAAATGCACAAATGGACCAACGTACAGTAACTCAGCTGACATGTAATATCAGCAAGTAGCAACGGTGTTACTAATAACATTAATGACAGCAAATAAGTTATGACAATGAACCAGCTTGGACAAAAAAAACAGTGAATAAACTTGTTGGTTTATAGTCAACAAAGAAATAAAATTATATTCCAGTGATTCTGGTGAACCTGCCATTATAGGTCCTATGAAATGGGACCCTGAAAGAAATACAGCTTAATGGAATTCATCCATCATTAATTTCTTTATTAACACCTGTGCTTTACATGTCAAAATGTCTCCTCCAGACATACATCAGCTCTGTAGTTTCAAGTTAGTCAGCTCCTTTTTCTTGGAGGTAGTTAGGACTTGTTGCATGGCAGGCATGTTGACTTGCCAGAACAGGAAAAACAGTGATGAGGGCGTAACACTCACAGCTCAGTCCCACTAAATGTAGCAGTAACAGTGAACCAGCACACAGAATATCAGGATCCTTTTCTACATGCAGCAGTCATTAATGTCATTAATCTACCCGTTTTCTGCTATTGCATGCCAAAATGTCTGCTGAGCAGCTGGTCCACTCAGCTGGAACTGCAATCGATGTCTTTGGAGAAGGATGAGGGCGTAACACTCACAGCTCAGTCCCACTAAATGTAGCAGTAACAGTGAACCAGCACACAGAATATCAGGATCCTTTTCTACATGCAGCAGTCATTAATGTCATTAATCTACCCGTTTTCTGCTATTGCATGCCAAAATGTCTGCTGAGCAGCTGGTCCACTCAGCTGGAACTGCAATCGATGTCTTTGGAGAAGGAAAAAAAAAATCACAAACTGTAAGAGGCTTAGTATTTTCTTTTCTTTTTTCATATTTACATGATTTTGTGACTTATTCAGTATTTTTTCAGTGTGGGTTGATTGTTCTGTGCTCCTACCTTTGTGCATCTCTGTGTCGAGCTAAGATTTAAGCAGATTTTGTTTCTTTTTAAAGGTGAAGCAGAAAGGTTTTATTGATCAGGCTTGAGAAGGAGGAGTCTGTGGCTTGACGATTAGTGCTGTGGCTCCGTAGTCTTGTCCCGACATCTGCCCCTCCGCCTAAAACAACAGCTACTGATAACTTCTCATTCAGCGTTTACAGAGGCACTACTCTCCATGCAACAGAATCTCGTCCTCCAGGCACTTTTATGTGTATTTTTCAATTTATTCAAACAACATTCAGCTTGAAAATATGCTTATTCACCTTGGTAAGAATATTAATAGCGCTTAGAAAAGGAGATTTAGCTGTCATGTCGCCTCAGTAGAGCTTAAAGCATCAGTCATGCTTAAGAAAAAAAAAAAAAAATCCCTTTTTGCAAATGCGTTTGGCAAGTTACAGTTTTGAAGTTTGGGGTTAAAAAAAAGGAAGAAACAACACCAATAAAGAGTTTACTGTATGTACTATCTAAAAAAATGCCAATAAAAACCTTTCTTAACTAATGAGAGTACATAAAGGACAGAATGCATTTTATGTTTTAAACATGCAGACTCAAGAGAAAGATGAAAACCACCAAACAAGCAGAAAAGATTACTGCAGTGGATTTAAAAGATGTTAAGGAACCTGCATGCTGACTGAAGACGGCAGCTAAACCAAAGACAACATGCAGAACAGAGGAAGTTATTTCTGCAGCAGCACAAGACGCACATGTGACTTTCACTACATGCTTTACATACAAGCAAATACTGGACAGGGCCTTTGTCACCACCTTGGATGTGCCATAGTAGGAAAAACACCTTCTAACTAACTTTTTTACAATGTCTCCATTGTTAAGTTCAAATGTTTGACTAAGCTGCAAAAGCATACCAGGACTAAAGTAGCTAAATGGAATGCAGCCAACATCAGTAGTATTACACCTGTGCTTTTCTGGCAGTGACATGCCAAAATTCCCCGTTAAAACAAAACTGTAAAACACTTACTGCAGCTTTGACCAGAGCGTTCGCTTTCTGTCTCCGCAGATCAGACTTTATTAACCCTGCAGATATATGAAGGGTGAAGCACAAAACAAAACACAAGTGAATCATTTTAGCTCGGCAACACTGCTGTCAACATCCAAAAAGGAGACTAGTTTTAGATCTACAGATGAAAATGTGGGTTAATGAGGTAATAAATGTGTCTGTCCAGTAGGTGGCACCTGTGCTTAGACACACTGCAATCAAAGCATCTTTATTAAAAAGTATGATGTATGACAATGTTTACTAAAACAGTGGGTATTAAATGCAATGAAAATACAAGACGAACTTTAGTCATGCATCCTATTATCTTACAAAATTAAAGCCGCAAGCAGATGCATACTAATAGCAACTTAATCGTTAAACTCAAATCCCACTTGGGGAGAATGTTTCACCAGTTCTATCCCTTGTAACTGTAAAGCATTCTATGTGCATTCGGCTGCAGCTTGACACAGGACTCCCCTGTAAACTAAAAGTTCAGCTCTCACAAAGCTGTTCCCTTTTCCTTTTAAAATCTGCCAATGATGGCCACAACAACAAGTCCACTCATGACTAAATGCTGAATAAACGTCTGTGAGTCAGTCTGCTGACCGTTCTGAGCGGTGAAGTCTCATTAAGACGTCTCACAGTGTTTTTCTAGTGTGCGCTTCAGTGCCTAAAGCATTTATAAAAAGTTAGACATTGCTCAAAAACCCTTCAATAGGCCACACAAATGACTGAGGCATTTAATGCCTGAAAGCAAACGGCTAGTGTGCAGCATACTTGACGTTATGTGGATTACCTTATTTGCAATGCAAAGGCTTTCCATTACTGAGTCAATGTACAACAGAGTGTTTACTGCTACACCTTCTGACTTGTTTTTCTGGAAACTTAAACAACAAGGACAAGAAAGTGAAGGCAGTTCCTTTTCCCAAAACAGCCCTCTTTTGAAAGCAAATGAACTAAAACCCATGAGCTCACAATCTCACGATGAAACAGCTTTCCTGTAAGGAGGTTGCAAAAACAACAAGAGTAAAAGTCAAATTTGTCATTATGCTGGAAATGTTGAAACTGCAGGCTTTCATGAGTGATGCAAAAACTATCATCTACTTTCGAGGAAATTAATAGTTTCCCACAGGAGCATTAGTAAACTCGAAACAGGAACAGCAACAGACAGAAAAACGTTACGTTTTGCATAATAACCAGTAGCTTGCTATGACTCTAAAGCACTTGGAAGCACTCTTACCTGTCATTATTGCGCCGATTAGAAGAAAGACGCAGAGAAAGATGTTTCCTGCCAGCGTGCCGAAGCCGTCAATGATCTTCCCCTGGCAAATGGTGAATATGATTCCAAACACCTGTGCATGCAGAACATGCAACAATAAAAGGTAAAACATTCATCATCATTCATGTCAGAAGCATTAAACTGCTGCATTCAAGGGAATCCTTCAGCATTATGGTGCAACTAACTTAATTTAACATATATACTAGCAGCTTCTTCCTTGGAAAGCTTTTCACAAGCTTCTCGTGAGTTAAAAGAATTGTGTTTGTTTTGTATTACACCGTAAAGTGCAGCTTGTATGTTCCAAATTCGGCTAAAAGGATCAAGATTATTAAGGACCAAAAAAAAACAAAACAAAAAAAACAAACTGCACTTGCATTTCAAAGACAATATTAATTCAGGATATTGGCATGTTTAACTGAACTGATTCTGCAGACTGTTACTGTTATAGTGCTATTTTTGAGCTATGTATTGTGTTAATAATATATGTAATTGGAAGCTTGAATTGAGCACTAGAATGAATCACCACATGAGTGAGTGACTCAACTTTCTGTTGATCCAGTAAAACAATTCTTCTCTCACACTCTCTTTACTGTCACCCCGGGCTGTTCTGCGACATTATGTCTAGTGTGGCCACTGTGCTGTACCTGTGCTGAACAGTTGAGGAGTCCTGATGAGGTCCCCTCTGACTCTGGGTAGGTCAGCTCGACTGCAAACTCAAAGCCAAGTGGTAGGTAACCTGTCATGAAAAACCTGGACACGCCGATACACACAAAGGAGCACAGTTAACATTATGTAACATTAGGTAAGGTTGATCAGAGCGTCAGTGTGGCCTGGATTTTTCATGTTTTGGATAGATAGAAACCACACATCACATCCTGCACAGGCTCACTCCAGTTATACGTCTGCCTCTTTTGTTTTAATTTGTTTGTTTTGTTTTAGCTACTGAATGATATTGGAATTGTGTACAGGACAAACCGGCTTGTGCAACAAACCTGTCAGATTTGATTAAAATGATCTTGAGGAATTGACCCCAGTTCAGGGCTGAGAGGCCGAGCTCAGGCCTAACCTAACTGAACTTTACACATAAGTCATGACAAAATCAGTTGCGTAAAGCCCAATCGATTTCGTGAAATCAGAACAATTTGACACAGGTCCGGGACTTATTTTGGCCCCTTTGTTCACATGCAAAGTGTAGAGCAAAGATTCAGAAACCCAGTGTTGACAGAGTGGGGAAAAACTGAGGTTTTGTCTTGCATCATTAGAATGTGTGCCTTTATCGCCTTTGACTTCAGACTGCATGCCATGTCTGTGTTGTTTACGTTAATTGATTTTCTACCGTGATGTATGTAGCCAAAACACTCTTGAAATGTTCAATCTGGACTTTTTGCATGCACGTTTCATATGTCAGGGAATTTCGCTGCTACGTTAAAACACGCACACTCCCCTGGATACACATGTATTTTCACTGATTTTCTTCGAATATGAATCGTGGACTGGTCAATGGTATGGGAACTGTGACAAACAACTGAAAGCTTAGTCGGACAGCCTGTCCCGAATCAGGATATTTTCCAAACATAAGTTGCCAGGGTGATAAACCCGGCTCATTTGGTAAGCTAACTTTATGGCGTATGCTCCCAAGTGCCGTAAAAATAACTTTTAATTACATCAAAAGGTAATAAACAAAATGCCTTTGGGTTGGCGTGGCAGACAAGGGTGAAAACCAGAGAAGAAAGGCTGTTGTCAAAAATCCAATAAAGAGCCAAGGTCCAAAAACACGTGGACACTGGGGAGAGTAAATGGACAGAGTCCTTTGATGAACAGATACAGACAAATAAGGATGCTATTGGAGGGAATCTAATGAAAGATGAGTGAAAGCAATTAAGGAAATCATCAAAAAGCAAAACAAGACACATGAGGGTAAAACCTTCAAGACAAACAGTGAAACTAACCTCAAACCCCGCACCATGACAAGACCAATGAACAATGACATTTCTTACAGGTGACAACAAATGAAACTGCATGACAAGTTTCTTACACAGCAACACAACAAGGTGTCATAATATTATTCAGACAAATTTCTTTGACATCAACCTGTTCTTCCTGTCATTATGCTTTGATGTGGATAATTTCTCAACCCACACTGTTAAGCGGCAAGTCCAGCCTCATCACTCTCCATTTCAGTCAGAGCTGCAACTACCAACAACACAGCCAATGTTGAGTTTATTAATTTATTCACTTGGACTGATCTCTGCTACTGATGAGGGGTAATGACCTCATGATCTTTCTCATGTAAAGTCAACTGTTTCAGGATGATTGAAAACAACTGTTGCCTCTACTCGTGTTTTCTTTTCCCATTAGCAAAGGACTGTGTCACATCCGAAGCAAATATCCTTAAGGTAAATTTTTACCAGAAGTTCTACATTGTGAAGGAAGTGTGTGTGTGTGCAAGTGCTTCTCAAAACCCAAGTTGAAAGCTAAATAAACACAGCTATAAATTACTGTTGATGTCAACCGGAATATTGCCCTTAGAGAAATTACCATAACAGAATTCCCAGCCACTATATAACGAATGTGTGAATGGTTAGAGCTTACTGCAGTTTCCTTGCAATAAAATTGATCTTAATTTTAAGAGTTTCTGGGGTGATTCATCAGTAAACCAAATTAAGTTCAATTTGACAGAATTTATCATACACATGCAGCGAAAAAATTAAAATAAATACTTACAGATATAAGATATTGGACAAGGTGGTATTTAAACAGCTTGACACTTTTTTTTTTCCTTTCACAGGACAGAAATATTCATGACATTTTCAATCAGGTTTCAGAAGGGGGCACAGTACTGGGACTGTACTTTTAAAAGTAATAAACATCTAGGTGCAAGCAGAGATAAAGTAAAACGTTACCATTCATATATTTGTGGATTTCAGTGCCACCTTTCATACAGTTGACCACAATAATCTTCCTCTTAGAGGCAGCTCTTAATAATAAACTAAGTGGCAAAATATTTTTTGCTAGCCTTGGTAAGCAACTGTCAGAAAAACATAACTGTTGTTTTGCTGTTCCACAGGGTCCTAAGCTTTACACAGTGGATGACCTTTATAATTGGCAATCGTGAACAGAAAGAAGATATTACGCAGCCTTGCAAGTTTTGCTTTACAGAGGAAGCCTGAAGTTTTAAAAGACAAAAAAAACAAACAAAAAAAGAAACAATGAAAACTTGATTTCATCTTTGACTCCAAACTGAGTTTTAAATCACATATCAACAATATTCTGAATTTCTCTCAAAGGGGATCAATAAAGTTATATGTTATCTTATCTTAATATGATAAAGACTGTTTTTTGTCACTGAATAAACATTACATGAGTCACAACTTAGCTAACTTTGATGAAGGGATTTTTTTTTTTTTAAAAAAAAATTTAATGGCTGTAGCAAGAATCCTAACTAAAACCAAGAAACCCAGAGATCACATCACAAAAGCACTGGCATGTCTGTATTGGCTACCAGTAATGTTCAGGACTGATCTTAAAATTCTTTTTCTCCTTATTAATGACATACCTTGTTCAGCACCCTCACAACTTTCTGATCGCTCGACTGAGTATGTTACAAACTCCTCTCTTAGGGCATCCTCACACTGGGCGCTCTGTACCGTGCCCAAGTATGTTTGACTAACAAAGTCTGGATTGTTTGACTACTGTGAGCAATTTGTGCAGTGCCCGGCTGGAAGAGGTGTGTTTCGGCACCAGTACGATTGCTCATGCATGAGTGCAAGCACGCTAAGCATAATAAGCAACGCTGACAATACATCTAAGTAACGTTGAGTACGCCCTTAGATCATCCAGTGCCGGCTGGGTCCTACTAGTATGTCCAAAAATGAATTATAAAAACAATTATTTATCGGCCTTTTATTTTCCTGCCCTGAAAACTATCACAAAACATAAGACAATCAACCTCTGTGTTACTTCCTTAAGCCTTCAGTTTTGACTTTTACTTTCAAGATCTCTCTTACATTTCTTAGCTGTTTGACTTCTTTGGTAAAAATGCTTTATTCATGTTATTGGCTTTTAATCTTCCTTTAAGGAACTTTGAGCTGCATTTTATGAATGAAAGGTGTTATCTAATAACACTGTTATTATAGTTAGAAATCATTCATTACTGTATTACTACATTACCCTCCAAAAAGGATTAATAAACAGGTGTCTACCCTAGAGCTCCAGCGGTGATGAAGACCACCCAGAGGTGTCCCAGACTGAGCGTAGCCGCATAGACTATCATCCCCAGCAGAGACATGAAGTAGACTGCCATCGTTGTCTGCCTTGAAAAACACAAGAGAAACAAAAGATTTATTTCTCAAATGATATAAAAATGAGATAAAGCCAGATGTATCATTACAGATTGCTTTGAACTTTTGACCACAGGTGGAGCTATACAGCCTTTTTTCTGTGTTTGTTGTTTGTTTTCATGTACATGCAAAAAGGATGCACATCCACATTCCCGTTAAGAGCCTCACAGTGTACTGTACACATCCAAAGGTAACGTCAGTAAAAACAGATCCATCAGCGCATGTGAAGGTCTCATGAAATTTAGGAAATGCCTCCAAGCTTTTTGTTAGACTTCAAGCATACAATGAGTTTTGGTGTGAAACCCTGAATGTACTATAAAAAATGTTTATCTTTCAAAAAAGGAAACTCCACTGAGCACCAGAAATGCCATTGAAAGTGCAACCTGACATTTTGAATGAGCAGACCGTTCATCTACAGTATGACAAAATTTAAACAACAACAGAACACATTATAATATTCAAATCAAGTACAGCATTTTAAAGTCTAAAGAACGCAAAGTTTACCTTAACGGATGAACTAAAAAGCACATATGAGGGTAATTAGAATATCTGGATTTGAAAACAAAGCCAGGAGGGAGTGAATGCGTAAATAAAAAATACAAAAACATGTAACATCATGGAAGGCCAGCATTTAGGACGCCTTTCACATGTGCACAGATGTATTTTAATGGTAAGTTTACATCACACAGACAGAGGAAGGGGATCGAGAACGTGGCAGACACTGCTGTCACTACACAGTCATGGCCCTTGAAGAAGAAGCAAAGGACCAGAAAGGTCACCAGCACGGCAGCATTTTGCACCTGAATAAACAGGCAGAGCCCTGACAAGCAACGCATAAACAGGAAACAAGATCTGCAGGGAGATGAAGAGCCAACTAATAATAAACACAAAGTTGTGTCACTGCCTCATCTTGAAGAAAACAGAGACAAAGAGAGAAGTGGACTGTCAACCCATCTGTTTGATTCCCAACACTTACTTGTAGGTTTTAGTTTTGTCCAACCAAATGCCACAGATGAGGGAGCCAACCATGCCTGCAATGACAATAGTGAGGCCGATCCGCCCAGCGTTCACTTCTTCTCCCTAGAACGGTCAGAGAAAGCAGATTTTAGGTCAGTGACTTCATGTCCCGACTTACCGAGATAAAGAATGACCATCTCAGAAAAAACATATTTCATTTTTTAGTGAGGGTGCAGTCTTGAATTGGAATGAGTATTTAAATGAATCTAGTGTCACATCATCAATCTTTTCACCAGACCTCCAACTGACGGAGAGTAAAATTTAATTAAAAGCTTCGGCTGCCAACATTATTCCATTAAATTATACATGGATCCTCGTTGATCACAGTTTATACCTGCACAATAAGAAGGTGTTTTAATACAGACATTACATCCTCCAACAGGAAATTAAAGCTCCATTGTGGAAAAAAAACAACTTTAATTAGCACTGAATGAATTGTGGAACCCAATAAAAGTGGTCCATTTATGTTAAAGCTAATACCACAGTTGAGTTTATAAATTCCACCAAGGAGGTTCTGTTTTCAACCATCTGTTAGTTGGTTGGTTTACTTGTTATCAGGATTACACAAAAAAATACTTGATGGATTTTAATGAAACTCTACTGAGTGTGAAGCTGCAGCTCGATACGATCTTAATCTTCAATTAATCTGGTGATTATTTTCAAGATTGTTATTTCCTCCATAAACTATCAAAAAAAAAAATCACATCGTCACATTTTTTGGAGGCCAAGATGACACGTTTAAATTGCTTCTTTAATTTAATCCAACAGTTAAAAACCTGAAAAAAGGACTTTTCATTTACTGTCAGAAATGACAAAGAAAAGCAGAAAATCCTGACATTTAAGAGCTGGCGCCAACAAATGTTGGTTGCCAATAATTACCAATAATTTTGTCCAAACAACAGGAGATTATTCGATTATTAAAATAGTTGAGACGTTTTCTTTCGATTGATTAGTATGAAGAGGATGTTGTGTTACATTATGTTTGGATGTTGTAGCAGCTTAAGTGTGATACTGCAAATCGAGCAATAGTTGCAATGGTGAACAATCACAGTTTTATACATATGTGCTTAAATCCACATACCGCGACAGTAGATTAGACTTACAGGGTAATGGAAGATGATCATGCGGTTCAGTAGGGTGCCGACGGCATAGAAACAACCCACGTTCAAACCTGTGAGTAGGAAATCACACCACAAACTGAGCTGCTGTAATCATGAAATATTGTAATGTGAGCCATCGAAGGGTCAGTCATGTTTCATGACCCCAATCAGTCCATTTTCCTAAACAGAGAGCTGTAGAGAAGTGAGGTTTTCTATAACAGGATAACAGGTCTGCGCTGAGCTTGTTTTCATGGATAAAGAAGCATCACAGAGAACCTAGCGTGCTCATTCTGACACCCAGCTACAGTTTGTTCACACTACTGCCATGTAACAAGGGGTACAGAGGTCTCACCAAACTATTGAGCTCCTTTTAACAGTCTTTTTATGATTGTATTGTGACTATTTATTTTCTTTTCAAACTTTCTGTATGTGATTTAGGGAACTAAAAACAATCTTTCATTATAATCCCGTTATATAGTGACCATTAAAATCAAGAGAGAGAATAAATGCATTAGAAGAAAATATCAAATAAAAAAACCCAAGAAAAACAACGCATATTGATTAATATTTTTGAAAAATCTAAATATAAAACTATTAATCAATATACATTTTATTTTATGCTACATGCAAATAATTCAGTATAAGTGAGTCTGAGTAAGTAAATTGTAGCTGAATGTTCAGGAATAGCAGCCACAGTTAAACTGACAGGGGCAGGTGGGGCTGCAGCCCGCAGACCTGACGGTGCTGGCCTGAAGTCAACAGTATGCAGCGAGGCAGACAAATAATAGTCACATGAATTGTGTCACAGGGAGCGACGTTGGGAGGATAACACAGGTGAAAGTGTTTCCTCAAACTTCTCAGAACTGCTTCAAAATCATAAACATCCCATGGGACAAGGACGTTTGTTAAATATTATCAGACCACGAACAAACTTTGAACACCAGCAGGTCACTGTCTTCTTTCTCTGCAAGCTTATGAATAACTTGGAACCTGTACGTATTTTTATGAGATCCACTGAGATAACCCTTTGAGAAAATCCTTCAAAGAAATAAATCAAATCATTTTAAATTTGCAGCTTTAATCAAGGAAGATCATAAACCAATGATGGAGAATGTAAAAATCTGGGAAAGAAAGTTATTGCCTTCACTTTTATAAGATGCAATTATTAAAAGAAGGTCTAAAACATTACATTAACACCCTTTTTCTTTTTTAAATGACTTCAAATCACTGTCTGATGACTTTCCCACTTAAGTGAATGGTGTTTTGGGGAACAGTGGTGACCAACCATAAGTGATGATGAGGAGGATGAAAGGCTTGTTGCGGAGCAGCCTTAGAATGGAGGCAGTGTAGGAGTACTGCTCCGCTGGGATGCTGCGAGCTGTGGCCTGGGCCTGAGTTGGAGGAAGTTTGGGGCGCTCCTGGAAGACTAACATGCAGACAGGGCAAAATCGGCATGGAACAGAGCAAACACAAAGAACAAGATCAACATACACAACACCATTTAAATCGGATTAATAAAAAAAAAGAATAAAAATTAAATTAAAAGGCCAATTACAGGTGAACACAGAAACAAGGCTATCAAGAGTAAAATAATACATGTACTTTAATCATACGTCTTATCCTATGTATTTCATAGTCTGAAATATTACACATTTCAAAGGACACTCTGTGGTGGGCCACGAGTGCACAGACAGCTGTGATGCATTTATGTCACATTTGTTTTATATGTGACTCAGACACAGCACTGTTGTACTAAAAACACGGGAATTAT
Source organism: Mola mola (assembly GCA_001698575.1). NCBI lineage: Eukaryota > Metazoa > Chordata > Actinopteri > Tetraodontiformes > Molidae > Mola > Mola mola. Next base: position 6,217,003 of record KV751328.1, on the reverse strand, counting down.
TATATATACACACACACACACACACACATGCAGGTGTAAGCGTGCTACGTCACTTCCTGTTTGTTGCTCCTCTACTCCCGAACTCGACAATTCCATTATTATCATAAATAACCTCTACATTTAAACGTTTGTTTGGTCAGCGCAGGCCAATATTTCGTCCCTCTGTTTAGCGACACTCAAGCATATATCGATAAATCAATAATTTAAGCACTCGTTTAGCGCTCGCTTAGCTATGGCCCATCTGCTCCGTCTTGCTCACTGTGGCAGGTGTTCAGTTACTCCTTTGCCTATTTTTAGCGGTAAAGTTGCAAGTAACAAATGTGGGATATTTGCGGCGTTGGAGTCTCGGCTCCGCAACCATGGAAGCAAATTCTTCAGCTGCGGTAGCTAACCTGCCCCCCAGCTTTAGCTGCTGCGGACCGGCCTAGCGTAGCCCCACTTAGCCGCCTCCCGGCAGTTCCCGGGCAGTCGGGAAACCAGGGCGGCTGGGTCACTGTCCGGAAGAAGCGTAGTTCAAAACCAAAGACCACGACAGTACACCAGCCACCCCTTCACGTTCCCAACCGGTTCTCCCCTCTCAGCGACACACCCGCCGAGAAACAAACTGTGGTCATTGGCAGTTCTGTCCTGAGGAACGTGGAACCAGCCACCATACTTAGGTGCGTCCCCGGGGCCAGAGTGGGCCATGTCCAATCAAATTTAAAAACTACTGGCAAAAAGTAATCGTAACATTGGTAAGATCGGTCGGAGGTCACTAAAATTAACATCCAGTCGGTGTGTAATTATGCCAAAACGATGTCAGACTCCGTAATTTTCCCTGCACCCCTTCCCAATCTGACCAGCGACGATACGTTTAGCCGCATGTCTTCACTCAGTCGCCGGCTGTCGAGCTGGTGTTCAGCCAACCGTGCGGACTTTGTAGATAATTGCAAGACTTTCTGAAGTAGACCTGGTCTGATTAGGAGAGACGGCTAGTAATATGGTTAAATTTATTATAGTCCCCAAACCCTGACAACCCAGAGTTAAGGCCAGGAGACAGAGTCCTACACGCTTATCTGTGCCTCCGTTAGGACGGTTTCCTGCCCATAATCCCATCGAGGCTCTGTCTTTAAGGGGTCTGTTCCCAGGTCTGTTCTCTGTCTGTTCCCAGACCCCCTAAATTGATTAAATTTAATGTAAAGAAAGGCAGAGTATCACATAAAAACCTAATACAAATAAACACTACCAATGCACTAGTAACAAATAACAGGAAAATTAAATGTGGACTCCTGAACATCAGATCTCTGCTATCCAAAGCTCTGATAGCAAATGAGCTGATATCAGATCATCATATTGATCTATTTTGTCTTACAAAAACCTGGCTCTCTCACGATGAACATGTTAGTTAAAATTAATCCAATCCTCCCAGTCATTCCAACACGCACATCCATCAACATACTGGCAGAGGAGGTGGAGTTGCAGCTATTTATAATTCTGCTCCATTAATTAATCCTAAACCTAAATTAAACTATAAATAGTTTGAAATCTTGATTCTTATTCCATCTCATCCAGCCTGGAAAACAGTAGAATCAATACTGTTTGTTTTAGTTTCCTCCCCCCGGTGATAATGATAGCCTTGGTTCTACATTTGTGTCACTTTTAGACTCAATTGGCTTCTGTCAGTGTGTACATAAATCCACTCAGTCTTAATCATACTCTGGACCTTGTACTGACGTATGGGATCGAAATTGATCACTTAACAGTTTTTCCCACATAATCCTTTTTTATGTGACCATTAGTAATTAGCATTTGAACTTTTAACATATAAATACACAGTGACAGGCAAACATTTCTACTCAAGATCTCTATCTGATGATACTGTAACTAAATCTATAGAATTGATTGCATTAGCTCTGGGTCCACTGCCATTTCCTACTAGAGTTGAAGATCCTTTGGTTAAGCCCAGTCCCCCCTAAATCGACCACTTTGTTGACAGAATCTCAAACTCATTTCGAACAACTCTGGAGTCGATTATTCCTGTAAAAAAGAAGATTGTTAAGTGTAGTAATTAAGCACCATGGTACAGTCTTCAAATTCACTAACTGAAAGAAGAAACCCGCTGACTAGAGAGGAAATGGCGCTCCACCAAATTAAATGAGTCACTATTTTTGTGGCAGGTTTCTGTTCACCACTGTAGGTAGGCTGACATAGAGTCAGAGCTCTGTTGAGCCACATATTCCCATAAGTCTAACTAGTAATGACTTTATGAACTTTTTTAATACAAAATTTTACTTATTAGAGAGAAAATTCAGAAACAACCATCCTCAACTGGCACAGACCTTTCTCTGAACACAAAGATCTTGGAGTCAGCTACAACATCAGATAGTTATCGAAACAGTTTTATACCAATTGACCTTGAGCAACTAATTTCAACAATTATTTCTTCTAGACATGCTACATGTATTCTATACCCCATTGCTACTAAACTACTTAAAGATACACTACCTCTAATTAGCACTTTCGTCCTAGTCATGATTAATTCATTCCTGATTACAGGCTACGTACCACAGTCCTTCAAAGTAGCTGTAATCAAGCCTCTTCTTAAAAAGCCAACACTTGATCCTGAGGTTCTGGCAAACTACAGACCAATATCTAACCTTCCTTTTACATCTAAAGTCCTAGAAAAAGTGGTAGCAAATCAGTTATGTGATTTTCTACAGTCTAATAACTTATTTGAAGTTTTCCAGTCAGGTTTTCGAAAGCATCATAGCACAGAGTCTGCACTAGTCAAAGTTACAAACCACCTTTTATAACTGCATCAGACGAGGGACTTCTATTTTTACTTGTTCTGTTGGATCTTAGGGTGGCGTTTGACACAATCAACCATCAGATCCTAGATTAGACAGATTAGACAAAGAGAGATTAGACAACCTAATTTGCATGAAGGGAGCAGCATTAAATTGGTTTAAGTCTTATTTATCTGACAGAACTCAATTTGTACATGTTCACAATGACTCTTGTGCGTATACCAATGTTAGCTATGGAGTTCCACAAGGATCAATTTTAGGGCCAATTCTTTTCATTTTCTATATGTTTCCTCCAGGTAACATTATCAGAAAACATGATATTAATTTTCACTGATATGCAGATGACACCCAGCTATATTTATTCCTCCAACCTAACAAAACCAACAGACTAGCTAAATTTAAAGCCTGTCTTAAAGATATTAAAATGTGGATGACCTGCAATTTTTTGCTGCTCATTTCAGATTAAACTAAGATTATTGTCTTCAGCCCTGCACACCTCAGAATTATTGAATGACATAGTAACTGATGGACATCTCCTTAACCCCTAATAGCACTTTAAGAAATCTGGAAGTTGTCTTTTATCAGGATCTCTCCTTTGACTCCCACATAAAACAAAACAATAGATCTTCCTTTTTTCATTAAGCAATATTGCAAAAATCTGATATTTCCTGTCTCTCAATGACATGGAAAGATTGGTCCATGCCTTAGTCACTTCCAGGCTTGACTAATGCAACACCATTTTGTCAGGCTGTGCTAACAAGTCTCTGAAGACCCTCCAACTGATTCAAAACGCTGCTGGTTGTGTACTCATTGGAAACTGCATTGGCTGCATTGGCTTCCAGTGAAATCCAGAAGAGAATTTAAAGTTCTCCTCCTCACCTACAAAGTTCTAAATGGTCAGGCACCTTTGTATCTTAAAGAATTTATAGTGCTTTATCACCCAATTAGAATGCTTCGTTCCCAAAATGCAGGCTTACTGGTAGTTCATCGGATCTCTAAAAGTAATCTGGAAGGCAGAGCCTTCAACTATCAGGCTCCTTTTGTCCAGAACCAGCTCCCAGTTCAAGTCTGTGGGGCAGACACCCTCTCTTGTGTTTACAAATAGGCTTAAAACCTTCCTTTTTGATAAAGCTTATAGTTAGGGCTGGCACAGGCCGGCCCATAGTTATGCTGCTATAGATCTAGACTGCTGGGGCATTTCCCATGATACACTGAGCCCCTCTATTTCTGTACCTCACTCTTTTCCTACTTCTACTCTCCACTCTGTCGTGTCCCAGTATTTGTGTTACTAATCCCCCTGAGGAGTTTCTCCCTGGAGTCCCTCTGCTTTATTGTCTTTATTGTCAGCCACCTGGTGACGTGGGCATGACGGTTCTGGTAGCGACCTACTTTCCGGTGGAGATTTGACCTTGTTTCTGGGATCATGATCAACTTCACTGATCCTACCAAGGAAAAGACAGAGTGGCCTGGAATCTTGACCTGGATCATCGTCTGGTTCCTGGACTCTACTCTTTAGTAACATGCTTCTGGACTCAGTTCTTATGTTTTGGTGTCCATGGAATATAATGACTGTCATATTGTTGTGCTCTGTACCTGTGACATCTATGGCACGTCTACCCGTCCAATGGAGAGGGATCCCTCCTCTGTGGTTCTTCCTGAGGTTTATTCTTTTTCACTGTCTAGGGTTTTTGGAGTTTTTCCTCACCCGGTTTGAGGGTTTAAGGGTAGATGGTCTTGTTATGTACACGTTGTAAAGCCCTCAGAGGGAAATTGTTATTTGTGATTTTGGGCTATACAAATTAAACTTGACTGATTGATTTAACCACATGGGGGTCAACTAATTTTCTAACATGTAGCACTTTAGTGGACATACTAGTGTGTTAAAACCACTGAAAGGACAATTAATTGTGTTTTATCTAGCAAAAAAGCATTAAAACAAACTTCTGCTTCATAAAATAACTTTAAATTTTTTTTCAATAAAAAATGTCTTTGTGGCCTTTAAATGGCTTGGAATTCTTCACCTTTGCTATATGTAGGTTGTGGAGGTCTAGGAATGTTCTACTTTAGTCCGTTCACCGCTTTGCTCCTCGTGTGCAGCTGGATCCAGCCGGAGCAAACCGAAGCTTTCCCACTCTGCTATCGTCCAACTTTTCAACTAGTCTACTATATGCTGCACAGTGGCAAGTTCTAACATTGGAGTAATTCAGCCCTGCATGCTTAAAACAGACATTGATTTCCAGTAAAAGAGGAGCAGCTATTTGTAAAAAGATGCATTACAATGTTTTTTTGTTGTTGTTGTTTTTAACAACTTTAAGACCACCCCCACAATTCATCGGGATTGGTTCCTTAGGTTTTCTATGTAAAGGACTCAGACTGTCTTAACTTCTGTAAGAAAGTAGAAATCTTTAGCCATGACATTGACTGCTCATTATGTTCATCCTGTGTGTTGTAGTACATAAAAGACATCATATGTACGTGTCAACAAGGTCAAAATGGGATTTTGTTCAGTGTCACTCTTTAAATTCACCTGGAAGATATTGAAGTTTTGGAATAAATTACTGTGTGTAAGGTACATTTTTATATTTCTACTTTGTTACTTTTTCAAAAGGGGGACATTTTCATTGGCAAAATCTACTCAATCTACATGTTGGACATTATACAACAGATTTTTTAAAACTGAGAGCACAGAGATGTGTCCCAGATCAGATAAGCCCCTCCCTGTAAACAGCTTCAAAGAAGAAAAGGAAGAAGTGTGCTATCTGCAAGCCTCCACGCAGCGCATAATGTCAGTATTCTCCTATTGTCCAGTTTGAGGGACAATCAGCTGGATGCTGACCCAGACCACAGGTCATTGGGGTAGAAACTGCGATGTGACCAAATCGCATTGTTTTTCTGGATGTACCCTGGGGTTTTTTTTAGGGAAACACAGCTGTTGGTTTTTGTAGCTCTTGGAGCTGAACCAGCGCCTCCCTTTCCCCCAGCAAATCTAACCTGAGTGCATTAATGTTTATCACTATAAATCTATGACTTTGTGGCTTGGGATGAGATAGCTCAGCTGCATTTTCATTCATTCAATGTTACACAAAGAAAAAGCACAATTTATTCAAATCTTTTGCACTGGCTACATGAATCACTTGTAGAACTGTTTGCGCATGCTAATTGTCCTTTAACACAAACCAGGGACTACCTCTATTTGGTCGCTGACACAGGTCTTAATGCAAATGTTCTCTGTGGTGAACTTTGGCTGACAACTCGTTTAGAGGAAAGCAGCAGCCAAACCTATTCAGTCACCTCTCTTTGCACAGTTTTTGCAGCCACTGGGACTCTGTCTGCCCTGCTGACTCACAGAACCCTTTTGCAGGGCTACAGATGGCCCAGCCAGCAGGACAACCCTCACACATGGCATGTTGCATGTATGTTTGAGGGTGCACTATACTTGTGACTGTGTGTCACATCATGGAACTACTCTGGCCAACTGGTGTGAATCATGGGGGAACTGAGAGCTGCATGAGCCACATTTTACTTTTCCAACACCATCCGTCACATGACCCATAGAAGAGAAAATCCTGTCCATATCTTAGTAAATGGCAGATAAACACTGTGGTAGCTTGGCTCGATCCCAAATTGACAAAAACCTGACAAGCTAATCATTTAGTATTCTGAATCTGGTACCTTTAATGTGTAAAACAAATTAGTGTAGACACCTTTGGGCCAAGTTTAATAGCTTGTCATTCCCACAAAACAGCAATAACAAGATGACTAATAAGCTAGGAGGCAGTGGTATTTACATTGTGTAAGTGTTAGATAGCACTAAACATTGCCTGGCCGTGATATGAAAGTGATACCAATGTCATATATTGTTCCCATTTCGCAAAACTTCCTCTGTAGAGTCAAAATTAAATTTACAGAAAAAAAAAAAGATGAACAATGTATATACAAATAAACCTGTTGGAGTCAAACCTGCACAATCCATGTAAGCAAATGGGCAGAAAATGAGGTGAACTGTGCATTTCAAGTTGCTTTATTGACAGCAGGAGACACATGCCAGTTTAACCCGTCCAAATGTTTTACTATGGAATGCCTTCACAAGCGTCCTTTGTGTTTCTGAATTATTCCTCCGCTCTGACAACTACCCAGCCCTGTGTTTTCTATAGAGTACTACTACATGTTTTATACAGTGTAGTACTTAATACTGACTAATCATTGCCGTTATTATTCCACCTCACCTCTTAACAAAATTATTATCTTAGTTTTGTCAGTGATAAAAAATATTGAAGTGCAAAACACGCAATATCAACTATTAATTTTTATATAAGAGAATAAGAGGAACAAGATCATTTTGGTCAAAATGATGGTCAGCAAATACAGCAGTTGATCATTTTTCTTGACAGCTCATATTCTTTCATGTCAAGTCACGCAACTTCCTCCTTCCAGAAAATGTTATCATAGGTCTTCTACTTCTAATATTTCTAACTACTTAGTATTTCTGAGGCATTCGTTTTCTTTACTTTGTTTTGGTGAGATACCTCTCCGGACCTCATTTACACCACAATAGTATCTTTTTTTTGACAATCTCGCTCTTCAGGGAAGGTTTTGTGTTGGTGCAAACACAGAGGTCAGCACTTTTCCCGTGCACTGAATGGTGCCTCTTGTGAGTCTGCAAGTCTGCTGTAAATTAACACTGCAATCATCGAATAACAACACGTAGGGAAGCTGCTTCATTCACAAAGAAACCCACTGGTTACTGTTTTATAAAATGAGCACATGTCTTGATTACTCTGGATCAGAGCTGCAACTAACGATTATTTTAATCATCAATCAATCTGCAGACTATTTTCACAATTAATCGATGAATCATTTAGTCTATAAATTGTGAAAAAATAACAAAAATGTTCATCGCATTCAATTCAATAGTTGTCAATTAATATTCTTTCAATCGAGTAATCGATTAACCAATTCATCATTGCGGCTCAAACCTGGACGATCCACCGAGATTAATTTGAACTAACTTCAATGGACAAATCTTACCAAAAATAACAAGGATGAAAAGCAAGGTCGCCACTCCTGCTGTGATGTAGAACATATTGCGGATGTGGTAAGCCAGTTCGTCCATGTCATCCACATTAGGCACCAGGATGGGAGGCACCAGGAAGCCAATGGCAATACCCAGCTACAGGAAAATAAACATATGTAAAAAAACACAAATTGGGTAAATAAATACAAATAATACTTCAGATGTGAACACCCTAAGTGCCAAATTATTGTTTTCCAGACTTAGAAACAGATTTTACTTTAGGTACAATTGTTTCCTTTTGTTCCCTGAATCTCCTGATAGTAGATGGGAGCAATGAAACATGTAAAACTGTTTCATTCTCTTATTGAGAGCTACTTTATTAACAGCATGCATGCAACCAGCTAAATGAATACATCAATAAACAAGTGAGAGTTTTTCTGGACTCTCACACCAGGACACAAGTCTTATGGGACTCCGGCATCCAGCCCAGCCCTGCAGGATGTATAGACAGTGATTAGACGGCCTGAGTATGCGGACACTACTGCAGAAGAAAGAAATGACATTATATATACACATATAAGACAAACCTGGTTTCCCAGAACTCCTATGGAACAAGCAGTGGAAACCTCTTTCTCTCCGAACCAAACTGAGGCAAGGTAAGAGGGAATACCAAGGACAAACACGGTGGCTACTGAGCACACAAACTGGCCAAAGAAGGTGACCGGGAACATACTGGGAGCAGCACTACCAATTTTGATCCAAGCACCAATGCAGTTGAAGGCTGACCCGACGAGGACAACGTCCCGGATTCCCCTGTTTTCCAAAAGCCACAGGACGGGCAGGATGAGTGGGATGTATGTGAGCAGGTAGATCATGGAAAGCCAGTCGATGGCCAGAGAGTCAATGTTGTAGAAGCGCATGAATATGTTGCTGATGATGCCGTACTGAAGCCATGTGAAGGCATTGCTAGCTGAGACGGCACTGAAGAGGAACAGCATGAGCCAGCGGCGGTGATAAAGTTTGTTCTCCGATTTGGGGACCAGCTGTGCCTGGTCACTGAGCGAAGCCTCGACGCCTGACCGTGATCCGACAGAGATGGGTCTGCCCAGAGGTGCTGGACTCCACTGAAGCGAAGCGAGGCCTGGAGATACATTCTTTGCAGCCTTGGACCACCCTTCACCGCCGAGTTCAAGGTTTTCACGGTTGCCTTTCAAAGCATTGTGTTGCGGCATTTTAACTGTCCTGAAGTGGGGTCCTGGAATGTGGGACGTTACGGCTTAAAGATTCAGAGCTTGTGTACTTAAAAGCCTGCGGTCCTGAGTGCCGGTTGGGGAGAGAAGCTGGAGGGTGAGCACAGCTGCAGTCACTGGAGTCTATTCACAATTTGGTGCACATGTGATGTTAATATAGGAAATCTTCCCATCCTACACAAACCACTCCTACCAATTCAGTCCTGTCACGCCTTCTGTTAACTGTGAGATAACCCAGAAACAGAGAAACTTTTCTCTGTCCAACTTGAACTATTTTGAACGTGTGGAGGATTTGTGGGGTTTTTTCCTGGGTCAGGTTAATATTAACAGTCAAAAAGTCTTTGTTATTGATCACCTATGGACACCTATACAGTGAATGTTACTAGTGTGAATAGTCTTTTCAGCTGGTTATTTAGTAAGATAGAGGCTTAAATTTAGATTTTATCACAGATTTTTACATGTTTTATGTTTAATGAAAAGTTATTTAATCTAAGTCAGACTGATTGTACATATTTAAGTAACTAAATAGAATAAATATAAAAATAATATGCTCATCCATGGGTAATATCCAAGCCACACGCCAAATTTCATACAAATCCATGGGCAACTTCTTGAGTTATATTGG
>KV751328.1:6130554-6187560 GCA_001698575.1 Mola mola | reverse complement strand
ACGAACAAAAATGATCGTGCTTCTCGCTGAATCATACCTTACTGGATCCGTTCCTGGAGGTTCTACTGCGTCTGCCCTGAGAGGACCCGTCTATGGGTCGATTCGGGTCTGCAGAGCTTACCGACGTGAACTTGCTCTGGCCCGGTCTGTAGATTTCAGCTGTGGGTCTGCTGGATGTGCCGCGAACTCGACCGTGGCTGGTGCTCATCTCTACAGGCTCCTCGGCCATGAGGTCGTCGTCCATCTCCGGTTTGATGTCAATGACGGCCTCTGAGGGCAGCAGCTCCATGAGGGGCTTAACAGCGGAGGTAAGTCGAGAGGAACCCTTCTCCATGGCGCCCCTCCTGCTAGCAAGGCGAGGTAGTGTTATTACATTTGCACACGTAAGAGAATAAAAAGGCGGCAGCGAATGATACAAAGGCCAATAAAGACAATGATTTTATCATTGTATTTGGCACCTGCTTTCATGGGCGGAGCTGGACACGCGCGCATCATTCCTATCAGAGCGTGAGCTGGACACCACCAACATCTTCGACTCCTCTGCTCTGGCGTCACCACTGGCAGATAATTGTCTCTTCCCGGCTGCAGGTTCCTTGTCGGGTTGCTGCTGATTTCTGAGGGGCGCAGGCTCTGTAACGACCGTGGAGACAACCGAAGGAAGAAAACCTAAGCTTATCTGGAAACTAAAATGACACGTCACGTGCATTCCGCTCATATAAAACTGTCTTGGTGTTTAAGTTGAAGGCAACTGGACTTCTTGTAGTTCCCTGAAGACGTTTCGCCTCTCATCCAAGAGGGCGGTGATGTCAGAGAAATTTAGAAAAATTTAGAAGAAGCCTCATGGATGAGAGGCAACACGTCTTCAAGGAACTACAAGAAGTTCAGCTGCCTTCAACTTAAACACCAAGACTACCATGACCTGGATGACTGAGAATCTCCACAGACGTATAAAACTGCTTTTCCTTTAGCTGTGGAAAACTTCTACTTGTTACGGGAATGAATACTGATCATCAGTTGTCAGTGATGGGAATTCCAGCTCTTTTAAGTGATCCAATTGAGCTAAGCAACAGGGCCTCCACATGGCTCTTCCAATAAAAGTATTATTATCTATGACTGCCATGTGTGCAGGTATATCACTTAAAATATTAGATGTCATTACGTATATTTAAACATCTAATTTTACAAGATACCATTACTTTAGATGATCTATGTGTGTGTTCCTTTTTACCATTTTGGTATTTAACCCTCTAAAATACATGTTTTGGTTGAGCACCACAAGCATTTTTCATGATTTTATTGAAACAGTATCTCTTTTACGAACACATAATTTAAACTCAAATTATAGGGAAGCAAAAAAGATTTTAAGCTCGTGTTTGTTGTTTTCGGCCATTAAGTCAGGCTAAGCAGAAAGAGGCATCCACAAAGTATCATTAAACTTTTTCTAAAAAGCCTCCCCTTACCTTTAGTTTTGTGTTTAAGCTTTTCTTCTGTACAAACCTTAAATATCTAAGACCTTGATATCCATACATGAACTTTTAAATAGCAGAAATGACATTGAATTTGCACACCCAAGTCTGCCAACATAAAGTCAAATATCAATGCATGAATTACACATTACTTATAGCCACAAATGTTTACCACACTAGACTTGAAGTGTGGAAAGTCAACATGGTCTGACTTACCAACAGCAACAGATCTTAACTTCTCTAGGACACCCTGTAGCCTAAAAATGAACCAAACAAAGCCATGTTAGAACAGACAGAGGAGCGTTCTTCACAGGCGATACACTGGGAATTGAATTATACAGGGTAAATACATGTTTTTGGCAGTTTTGATCATACCAGGCGGTGAATTTAATGGTGTTGTTTCCAAGGAAGAGGGAGAGATCATCAGCCATCTGCTGGGAAGTCTTCTTGTTTGCCACCATCACCATGATATAGTCCGGCAGCTCTTCATCTAAAATCGATAGAGAGGAAACGTGTAGAGTGTGATTGGAGCACCAAACAGCAACAACATGTGTATTTGATTTACTTACCAATATATGCACCGAGCTCTTGGAGCTTGCCCTTGATAGCAGCCTGAAACAGACCAAAAGCGCAGCACAAAGTTATAATGTCCACACATGGACTGAAATAATTAGCAACAACAGCTGCACAGAAGATATGAGATATATTTAAAAAGCTTCTGCTGGGTCTATCAGGCGATTTAGCTGGTGTGTGTGTGTCCCTCCGGCCTTGTAAATAATACCCGTTACCATTCTGTCCGCGTAACAAACTAGGCTAGCGAGCTAATGCTAGCTAGCAGCGTCTCTCCTACAGTAAGCTTAAATAAGTCCTGGAGAAAACACTTCTGTTCGCAACACGGTGATACTCACTCTTATCTTCTTGCTGATTTCTGCCCCAATCTCCATACTTCGTTTTATTCAAACGCAAAAGTTACGAAAGACGCACCTTGATATTCTAGCTACAGCGCTAACCAGCAGGAACAAATGTGACGTATGATCATGTGGTCGACGGAGGCGGTCGGGGTTGGCCGGACAGAGCCGTGGGGGTCCTGTTCTTCTTCGGCATACTGCATACCTCACGACCCACTATAGTACCTCTCAGAGGCCAGAACTGGATTTGCAGTCTATGTAAAGCTCCTATGTGTCAGGCCAGTAATAACAACTGTACTGGTGCATCTAAAAAAACGATAAATGATAGTAGAATGTAGTGATTTTTCATCATTTAATAAATTAAATAACTCCTATAGACTTGTTACATTTAAACTCAAATATTTCAGGCAGTTTACTATTTAATTTTTAATTATGTTTTTTAATGATGATGCAAAGAACAGCCTATATGAATATCCGTCCATCCTTCCATTTTCTACCGCTTATCCTGTTAGGGGTCGCGGAGCCTGTCTCAGCATCTTCGGGCCAAGGCGGGGTCACCCTGGACCAGTCGGCAGTTCATTGCAGGGCTGACATATAGAGACAAACAACCATCCACACTCACATTGACACCTACGGGCAATTTAGAGTGACCAATTAATCTAATCCCCAGTTTGCATGTTTTTGGACTGTGGGAGGAGAGAACATGCAAACTCCACACAGAAAACACCCTGACCTGGAAATCGAACCCAGGACCTTCTTGCTGTGAGGCGACAGTGCTAACCACTGCACCACTGTGCTTATATGAATATAGATCTGACATTAATTAACAAATATATGTGTTCTGTCTTAAATTCTGTATCAACGTATATACTAAATACAGTATGTCAGAACGACTTTTAGTTCTTTATTGTTGTTGATATTACAGTTTCTGCTAAACAAACAAACAACAAATATTGTGTGTACAAAATTGTTCAACCCCCAAAATAATGACAAAATTATACATAATTACATCAGCATAAATACTTTTCATTTGACAAGGACAAAGGAAGTGATAAACAGAGTCAAATTATGTCTTTGATGTATTTTATGTTGGATAAAAGACAGCACACCATCAAAGAAACATACACATCACCGCACAAAATCAGGGGACAAAGAAAGCAGACCATATAAAATAAAAATCCCAGAAATAAAGTTGTTTATTTCAGAAGCTATAGAAGATGGATAGAAATGAGAAAAAATAAAAGCAACACATGTCCTTGAAGAGCTGAACATGTCAATGGTTGAATGGGTTCAGTAAATGAAAAGTTGTAGAAGGAGAAGCATGCCAACTAACATACAGGAGTGGAAAAAAAATAATACAGAGGATAACAACAGTCTGGATGCTGACAATCTTGTATTTGAGTTTGTCTCTAAAGCAGAGTACTGACGCTTCTTTTCATTTCCTCATTTGTTTTGCTGCAAGGCTCTTCTGTTTCTTTTGAAAATGGGTTTGAATTCTTACATACTCTCCTAACTGTTTTTTATTTGCCTCACTTCCTTTCACACACTGGACTAGCATTCCAAAGGAGAAGTAATACGGGGATGACTTTTTTAATAGGCCCAATGGAATTCTGCATCTGGATTGATGCGAAAAAAAAAAAAAAAAAGGTCAGAAACATCACCACATATTCAAAAATCCCGTCTCCAACTTCCACCGCCAACTTACGCATCAATATTATTTAAATTATATCTTATCATCAATTTCTTACATTGACTCCAGCCTAGTTTCGCAGTTTAGACCTAAATGTGTAGTTACAGTGTAGGCCTAACTGGCCGCTCCACGTATTAAAACCTTGCTTAGACAAACTAAATCACAGTCATTGTTTCTATCAAAACAGAAACAGAAGCATGGTGCTTTGCAGAGCCACGTTCTGCTGCTGCATCAGCCCGTGTCTAATTTATGTGCTATCTCACCAAAGTGATGTTTGGGGAAAAAACTGCAGAAAAGTACCAGAATGTCCCACTGCATCTGTCACATACAGTACAGCAGTTTTCAAATCAGCATGCGTTATTGGCTGTTCTGACCCACAATCCACTATATCACATCAACTAAACCACTGAGAGATTACAGACAAATGACAGAATTGACAATAAATGATGACAGTCTGTTTAAATAAAGCTACATTTTTGTGTGAATAATTGTATGCGTATAATAAAACATTAACGTATAGACTTTGACAGTTATGATGAAGCATGTCCTAAATGCATGAATTCTGCACTTTGTAAGAGCCGGTGCAGTAAAATAAAAAGAAAAGTACGTGATATGTAGTGCAGCAAATTGTGCAGCAGTGCTGCTCTGTTGAAACTGTGGTCATTTGCAGCCACAGCTGTCTGGGGGGGGATTGGTTCGGGTCAGGGTTCAGGTCATATGTGGCTCCATAACAGCATTGATACAACCTGAAATCTGTGCATGGTGACAGAAAAAGATGGAAGAATGGAGAAATCAAAGCACTGTGAGTGAACTTCAGAATTACTAGAGAAAATTCCTTTTAGCAAGGTGCACACCCAAGAATTTGACTTCATTGCAGGTCCAACTACATCCTCACACTGTTCTCTACCAAACAGAGAAATAACAATCTAAAAACCGTTATTTTCCTCTGCTATTGTCACGAAATGTAAAGTCATATTAAATTTTAATTGTGCAAACTTCTGCACAATCTCAGCATTACATTCATTTTGTAGAAATACACGTTTACGTTTTAACCCCCATTATGTATATTTACTCTAAGATATAGAAATATAAAACACTTGTAACAGAGCCACAGGTTAGAACAATCAATCAAAAAAGGAATCATTTCACAGTTATTCATAAATGTGCACATTTAAATCATAAGAAAAATTACACATTATTTGCCAAGATACACAAACTACAATAGAAACAGGATAACTGGATGTCCTTTATCAGTAAATTAAGCTGTGGGGTTGTGGTGTTAATAAGAAGGCTGTATGTATGAATGTGACTGATGTCATTGCCAGTATAGTCTAACAACTTCTAGCAGTATTTCTCAGGATCCTTTCTATCCTGATGCAGAAAAGATGAATCTTAATCTGAGAATCTAAAAACCAACTTTTTTTCTTAAACAGAAAGAGACAATTTACATTGTATTTCAAATGAATACTTTAAATATGAATGTTGTGTCCATCAGGTGGCGCAATAGACCACAAAGATTCAATACACCACTGGTGTGCCCACCAGGAGGTCATGACCGCTTCCAAAAATGACTTACCCTATTAAGGAATGACCAAAACTCAGAAGTCACAACCCCGATTCTTAAATCACTGAGAGGCTATTCATGTAGTAATCAGCGAACAGAAAATGTACCTGAGGAGTGACACTTTCACTATTGCACTATTGCAGTCATAGTTCTGTTATTTCTCACCTCATCTTTTGAGTTTTTCATGCATTACATAAAAGGCATTCCGGATGTGTGTGCAATACACAGCAGTGTCACAAGTTGTAGTGATGAAAGAGCAAGTGTGTGATCCAGCCCCAACTCGTGCTTGTGTATTTCACAGCACGCCTTGTTGACTCTCTCATGTTCACCGCCGTATGTTTTCCCTCAGAGATTATTTCCTGTTTTGCAGCCCCTTCAATGCCAAACAACAATGACGGGAAGGATCTTGCTCGCTGTCTAGACAAGCGTCACACACACTGTCAGCCGCCGCCGCCATCGCCGGCTCTGTTTCTCTCCCTGCTTTGTTCACACTCTCGGCGGCAGTGTGCAAGGGGTTTGCACGATAACATCAACTTTGTCTTTTTTCTTCACAAATCTCATGAAGCCCAGTGTCATTCCCCAGTTATCTGAGAAGCCTCATAATCCTTCTTTAAAAATTCCCTCTCTTAGTTTTCCTTCCATCAAAACGCCTTGCTTCACATTTATGTGGTCGTGGGCATTTGTGTTTCAACATGTTTCCGTTTGCCCTCCAGTGGGAATCGGAGTGGATTAGTGTGAGGGTGACCTCTTTGCAGCGGGACTGGAAGAAAACCTTGAATGGCACCAACTGAAATGGCAAATGAGTACAACAGAAACAAATCCAGCTCGGAGCAGGGAGGTGATCCGTCTCAGTGTCTCTCATGGAGCTGTTGCTCAGCTGGACCACGGAGAGGATGGACCTCAGCACTGTCATAAAACTGCATATCTCTATTCTTTGTGTGTGATCTAAAAAACAGAACGTGGCCACGCTGCATGTACAGGCCACAAAAACAAACATATACGATCATCATACCAGCTTACATTAAGGAAAGGTAACATTTTTCCTGCGAATAAATAACCGGGAGCAGTGACTTTTGGAGCTGTTTCACTTATTCTAATCAGCATCTATTGGCATGCGGCAGCCATATTTGCTACCTCCTACTTTATGGGTTGTCGAAACAAGAGGCGGTTTTATGAGTCGTGCTGGCCTCTGTCCTGTCTGTAGAGTCTGCCAAAATGTTTGCGTTTATGAAGTGTGCATTCCCATCACATCTTTGCTGTATGTTTTACACATGTAATTACAGTAACTGTTGGGATTCTGCGCTCTGCCAAAACACGGGGGGGGGAAATACACTGAACACTGTAAATCCCACTCAACTTAAGCACTTACACACATTTTTTATTTTATTTAGTACCGTACACTCAGTTATGAGCACACCAGAGGCAAAATAGTCAAGTGAATATAAAATCTATATAATGTTATACTTTGTGTGCAAGCCGTTTACAGTAAATTTTGAAGTTAAGTGAGCGAGTTGGGATTTACAGTGAATTCTGTTAACACAGAACGGTTGCCGCTGCTCTGGGAGTGTTCTGATTTGGTTGCTGAAGTCTCGACAAGCACTGAAGACGCTGAGCAATCTCAGTTCTCTTCGGGAATAAACAGTTACAGCACATAACTCGCCGAAACTGTCATTTTTACACTTTTTTTCCTCCTGATTACACACGATACAGGATACGGGATGATGTTCAGATCTTGTTAATTAGAGCACGTTCAGTGCGAGTCAAGAGTGTGTTTGAATATTTCACACAGGTTTGCTATTTTCCACACATTTTTCTGCACAGGCTGGGCTAATTCTATCCCAACTGTTTTTACCTGCCATAAGGAGGTTATGTTTTTGCTGACATTTGTTAGTTTATTTATTTATATGTCAACAAGATAACTCAAACAGTTACTTATGGATTTTAAATAGCTGATTGTGGACAAAGGTCAAAGGTTAAGTTCACTGAAAGGTCAAAACGCATGTTTTTTTGGCCTTAACCTTGGACAGAATTAATGTAGAAAGGACCACCTGTCATTTTGCAGCAGGCAGAACAGGTTACAGATGATTAACTTTGGGGTTTTCAAGGTCAAAGGTCATTTTTCCTTGAAATTGACACTTTTTTGACATAAATACTGAATGAAGTGACATAGAGAGGTCCAACTGGTGTCATTTGGCACCAGCTACGGTGTTTATGAACACCTACCTACCTACCTTACAAAATCATAACTAGAAAGCATTTGGAAAGTGCAAACCTTCACCAAGGCCAAACAATCCCCTCCCACATCTGTAGACCTGCAAATTTTAGACATACAGTGCTATTGTTTGTGCTATTATCATGATGGTGACAAAATGCTGCAGATTTTTTGTCTTTAATTTCAAGAAATTTGCAGTTGATTACAGCACAAATGTTGTGCTGTGTGTAAAATTTGAAGATGGGGAGGGGGACTTTTTGGCCTTGGCGGGCCTCTGTGCTCTCTGGTCTCTGCTTTGTAGTTCTGTATTTAATGCAGAGGTGGGAGATTGGTGGCCTCATCATGCCTTATTGAATGTATCAAATATTGTAATCTGAGGATCAGCGGTTCAATTCCCGAACCCTGAAGTCAGAGTGTCATCAAATAAAATGACGAGGACTTCATTAATATACACACTGAAGGCACGATTTTGACCACTAATAGTGCTTTTAGGTAATGCTTTAATGAGCGGGTAAACTTAATGTCAACACTGCGCTCTGTCACCGACCATTTCTCATTTTCTATGCCTAATGATGGGAATTGTTTTGTATTTTATTTCATAGAAATATTCGGCACTGTACTTTTTTTGAATTTATTTTTGGGTTTATCATTCCTGTTCTTTGTAACATGATCCATTTGCATGGGCATTTTGCAAACATACCAGGTAAAGTACAAGATAAGAATGTGACAAACACTTCTGAGAAACTTGAGATTCATTCCAACTGCAAATGCAGTCAGTCACCAGCTGCACTTCATGTACGAGACCGCAAATCTGCTACCCTGAGGGCAGCAACGGTCTCCCCCACACCTACGCAGAGGGCTGTGGTGAATTTATTTCCCTTTTCTGTAAAATTTTGTCACAAACCTAAAGAGACCTTGCTTGTGAATCAGCTGACAAACTTCTGCGAATTCTTCAGCCACATGTGCCGCAGTGACAATGCCACCGAGTCTCCTGACCCAGAAACAGCAGTGAGGCGCCACTCTTTTCTGCCTTTTAAATCCGTCGGGAGAGTAATACTCCTTTAGTGTCACGTTACAGTTTGCATAAGTCAAGATCCCGCCTTGAGGCTTGCAAAAGGTGAAAAGAAAGGATGGAAACGTAGAAGATTACAGAAAAATATGGGTTGGACAATGACACGCACAGGAAGTTAATTCATCGCACCTGCTCAGGCAATTTCCAGAAACCTAATACTGGCTTTCCTGGACAAGATGACACCTGTATGAAGGAGGCTGCTACAGTTGTGTGACTTGCTTGCATACAGAGTTAGAGTGGAACAGCTGCTCAGCTTTTGTGCACAAGCCCTTGACTCATGTCAGAAAAACAACAAAAAAAAAACTCCGGGGGAATTATTGGTGTGCTGCAACAACATTCAGTCAGTTACCAGCAGAATCGTGGCTTGTTTGCACACAGCCGAGCATGAAAAAATACAGTATGTGCTGTAAAAGGTTTGACTATAGCCGGTGTAGATGCTAAAGGGTTAATGCAGCTTTTGTTCACAATGCTTGAGTGGTGGTGAAGCTTTTACTCATTACTCTGGCAAGGAAGTGAAAGCCTGCTAAGATTTACAACTGCCCTAATCACTGTTGCCAAATGTGCTGGAGGTTCAGCGGAGGGACTCTGGATGAGTGCAGGTTGCACAGCTGGAAACGTTTTCAAACATCAATCTTTGTGTTGTGTAGGAGTGTGGGGGTCAAGATTTAATTCTGTATCCTAACAGCACATGCAGTGAATTAAACAACCCGGAATCTTTAAGGATATTTGTGAACTCTAAATTACAGTCTTATAAAGATATAAATACTTTCTGTTTTATGAATTGGTATTGTATTAATTGGCCCTCGGTGAAGCAACATCGTTTGTTAGGACCTTGAATGTTTGTTTTCTGTCTGTATGCACCTTCCCCACCAGCAGCCACCCACACAGATGGGATATGTTTTATCAGCTTCTTCATGTGAAATGCACATTTTTTCTCTCTCTCTTTTTTAATATCAATATGATGTAAGTGCAGAAAATAAGGGAATATTTTTGCATTACCATGAAAAGGTACAGGAGTTTCACCTACTGTAGCCCCTTTGAAATAAGAATTAGACATGTATTTGCATTGTTGCTGAGATTGATGAGCTATTTGTCAGCTCTCACCTCCTTAATACAAAGATACAACCAGGAACTTTAGTTTAGCATATATGAAGAGGGAGGTCAGAAAATTTGTAAAAAGGCTGTTTTCAGTTATGCTAACCAGCTTACTATTGCTCGCTCCTTTGATCTCGCTGGATTTTTATGGAGTAAATCCTCAGTTATTCAGTAGAACATGGAGTTGTTCAACTGTCAGATTTTGCCATTTCTGTCCCCCACGCAAAAAATTTTAACCGATTTTATTGCTTGGCATGCTGTGTTATTGCTTCAGGCCAAATAAAACGTGTGACAGCACATTTTTTGGAGAGACAATGAGTGACTGATCAACACTTGTATGGCACTTCTTCTAAGTCCATCTGACAGAAGGCAGTTAGGAATGATAATTTACCATGCAATCGCTCCTTTGGGACTCCATTGGGCAATGGAGTCCCAAAGCTATTGGGCAACAGAGATGATGAAGAGTGGAAGAATGAAGAGAAGTAGAGCTAAACATTATTTTTCGCCACGTGACTCAGTGCCATGTGAATGTAGAGTGATGTAAAACTCATACTGAATTCCAATATAGGTCACATGACTGCTCAAAGTGAGGTCTCATTTCAAAGATCAGTTCCCATCTGATTTATGATGGTTACTCTGTCATGAACCACAAATCAGATCCGGGCCAGCTGCCTGAGCATAATCTTGGGCTGCCATTACACTGCAGGTCTTGGCGGGCAAAGCTCCGATTTGTTGCCTATATCTGCTTTTTTTTGATGTCCTGACTTAAAGCTGATATCTGAATTTACAATGCTTAACACGAGGGGAAACCAACGTGAAATGTGGACACGGGCTTGGCCACTGACTCGGAAAAGGTTCGGCTGAAACGGAAGTAAAAATGATGCTATTTGCAATGGGACACAGGTCATTGGCACTGTTGGAAAATCCAATCCGTCCGCATGCACGGATGCACGCATCTGAGTCATGCCAGCTTTATTTCCTCATAGAAGCCAGGCCCTGAAACAGACCTGAGAACAGCCGAATAGATACCTTTTATTTCTGCTTACACGCTCATGTGTCATTTGATCGGTGCCACACAGGAAAAAATCAGGATGGGGTCACATTAGCCATGTAGTGTAAGGGCAGACTTAGATGCAAACTTTGTGACTGTCTGTCTCCAAACAAGTGCATACACTGCAACATACCCAGATTAATCACATCTGGTCCGTTGCAATGTTAAGTACTTGTCTCTCGGGGACGTGCTTTAACAAACGCTCTCAGTGCAACAGGCCTGGCTTGTGAACGGTTACTTAGGCTGAATCAGTCAAAATGAATCAGGTCTGGTTTCCACTCGGGAAACAATCATCTGAATCCCGTTTAAAAACCATCGCCTCTTGGCACGCCTCACAGAGTCGTGTAACAACCTCAGCTGATTGAATATGCAGCTGCTCGGCTTGACCAAAGTGCATTTTCCCATTTGAATAGACAACATCTGTGGAGTCTCTTTGTGTGCAAATAGCCTCAACCTGTGATTCTTGTAATTAGTGTTAGCTAGTACTTTTATCTATCTAAGGTCCTAATATTTTGGTCTGTGGATCACAATATTTATGTATGCAAAACCATGAGTGATTCCAATATCACCATCAAGCTGCTATCTACATTTTTAAAAAAGGAAACATTCCTTTTCCTGATCTCCAGTCCGTTTTTCTTGACTGTTTTGGACACAACCTTTCTCACGCCTCCTGCTTCACAAAGCACATCACATTCACATTATTTTAATCAATAATCCTTCGATAAGGGGGGAAAATTGTGAGAATGAAAGAGGTACTGATTATGCGATGGAGCAAGCTGTGAAGATGTTTGGCTTTAATTAGAGTATTAGCAGGATGGCGGGCCGCGCTTCCCATCAGAGGACTGAAAGGAAGGAGAAGTTTCACAATGAGAAAACCCGGCGGAGCTGTTTTATCGCCGCCACTGATAAGACTAATCTTCTCCATAAATACTGAGATATGATATTCAATGAAACTTTTGTAATTAACATGTCACTTATCACATGTCGCCATACAATGGATGATTATATTTCACTTGATGGTAGAAGGTATGAGGGCTGATTATTTGTTAAAGGTCAGCGTGACCCTTGGATAAAGATTCATTATTACAGTTTTTCAGCAGATGGGTTTAGCATCATCCTCACCTGAAAACTCTCAATACTCAGATGCTCTTACACCTACGTGTCAGACGTTTCCCTGCAACAGGAAATATTCGTTTAAACAGGTCGTGGGTGCATTTCTGCAGCTGTGAGGAGCACAGCTAACTGTAAATGGTATAATGTTTGAAGAAAAAGCCATACAAATCTTTGAATTTAGCTCGTGTTTTTTTATAATCTAAAATGTCTGATAAGCATGTTGTCCATGTTTTAGGTTGAGTGCTACAAAATATCACTGCCTCATGTTTGTATTTTACTGTAATCCATCCATCCAAAAAGAAGGAAGAATCATTCTGTTTTCCAGATAAACAGCTGTTTCTTATTTCAGAATGCATCAATCGTGTATTTACCGAAACTGCACTGAAAGCTTTGACACTGATGCATCATCCTGTTCTGAATGAATAGTCAACTGAACAATAAGGACCCTCCTCATGTCAGAGGGCATTATGAGCACCTTAGACTTCTCAATGCTGCCAGCAAGAGTGCAATAAAAAAAAAAAACCCACACAATTTTTAAACTGTGTTGTGGTGCTACATGTTTTATTATTTAAAAGTAACTCAGTGGAAATAAGTGTAGTCATAAGCAACCTATAAATTATGGATCAATCTGGATTAAGACACATTTTCCCCACTACTTTATGGTCCATTAGCCACGTATAATAATGAAAAGCATTTTACAAACTGGCCACAAGTAGGCACATGACCGTGAAGGAAAAAACCACATACTGCAGTTCGGTTATTTTATTTCTCTCCTTCTAGGGCAACTGGGAGAAGCATTTGATATCCATTCCATAATAGAGTTTCAAAGTGGTTTAACAGCGACTGTATCTTGTCCGGCTTTTAAAGCGTTATGTGTATTACCCACAGGCTGATTCAGACAATGGGATGCTGGGATGGCTGGATGCAAAACAAATAGATGTAGTTTTTTCAATTACCTAAACACCAATAAATGACTTTTCAGATGGTTTTAGGCTGATCTGGGATCTCCCAGATGTCCAAACAATGTTCATTCGCCATCATGGCCTCTAGGTTTGAACTATGACCTTGTCCCCTCCACTCATCTGTCAGCACAATCATTTACACTGCCCCACACCTGCACCTCCATAATGACGGGAGGAGAAATGCAGCGCTTTCATTTATTTGCAATGATTTTGGAATATGCCTATATGGCTTCCTTGTTGCAATTGGTGGAAAGATTACCTAAAACTATGGAAGGCAATACAACAACAACAAATAAAATACAACTTAAATATAAGTTTTCAGTTTCTCAATAAAGGCCGTCTTTCAGCACTTTCACTCCCCTTGTACCCCCGAATGCCTGTAGCTATAATTATCTACTGAGTGTGCTGTGAACGGGGGGCAGCCTTAGGTTTCCAGATGAATTACCTCTGCTTGAACCTCACTGCCGGTGTTACTGCATGAATAAAGCTGTGGGACACATTACACCTGACGGCCAGGACAAGTGACTGAGAGCTGGACTTTCAGGAGGGCGGATAAGCCTTGGGAGATTATGGGTGCTAAATGGTGGTGAACAGAGTCTTCCGACTCTGCCTTAGAAGTTTGTCTTGCTTTTCATGAGGCACCAACATCTGTACTGGAAAAATCTAGTTGGCTCAATAACTTGCTCTTTGGATTTTTTTTTTTAAATTAAATTTAAAGTACTTTCTATTTTTGATGAAATATCTATTTAAAAAAAACACACACACACATTTTGTCAGATTGTCAGCATGTCATCATCAAACCGATGGTACACACTTCCCTTTGTCAGTGCAGCTTTTCAGATTTTACTGTCTTTTTTGGGATACACTCTGACATTTTCATAATCATGTTACAAAAGGTCACTTCTGAGCAGCACAAGTCACATGGGGCCCTGAAGCCTCCCTTACTCCTTTATCCTGTGTTCTGAAAGAAACCCCCCCAGGGACAGTTCCAGGAATTTTCTTTAGCTTAATCAATTTTAAAGGACTTTAGAGGGGAATTCCTCAATTCATTCATTAGATTGTCACAAGTAAGCTTAACATATATATCAGGGCAAAGGACCTGCTCTGCCTGACATTATTTGTTCTAAGTTATAAGTAAAGCTGGAAATCCCCCAAGTCAGCAGTGCAGAAAGAGAAACAAATATACAATATATAATATAACAAATATTTTACATACTTGCCTTTTTGATTATTGTGCTTTTATATAGTATGATACTGCTTTTCAAAACATTTGATGAAGTAGGATAAGCTAATTCTGCTGCCGATTGCTCACAAAGCTGACTAACAAAACTCTCTTTTTATTTTTTAGAACTATACAAGCATACTATACATATACTATACAAACTATACAAGCATTTTTTCATAAAATTAAAAGCTCAGAAGCTAAAAAACTTGTGGTTCCATTGGTAGCTTACATGTGCCCAATGTGTTTTAATGCAGGTTCTATTAGTCGGCTAAAGCTTGTTTTGCTAACACTAAACAGAAAAGGCTAGTGAGCCATGCTGAATACATAATTATGACACCAATTCATCTGGCGAAAAGATAAGAAAGCACAGATTAAAGCACAGATTATAGTTGAAATAGCATGCATTAAAGGAGGATTCCATGTTAGCAGAATCTTGCAATAACATGTTGCGCCTGGATTGACTACAAGAAAGCCTACGACTCAATGCCACATACATGGATACTGGAGTGCTTGACGCTGCACAAGATCAACAGGACACTAAGAGCCTTCACCAACTTGATGGGGCTGTGGAAGACTACTCTGGAGCCAATTCAAGGCCAATTACCCAAGTTAGCATCACGTGCGGCATATACCAAGGAGATGTCCTACCCCCCCTACTGTTCTACGTTGGCCTGAACCCCCTCAGCCAGATCATCATAAAGAGTGGCCTCAGATACCGGTTCACAAATGGAACAACGATCAGCCACCTCCTCTACATGGATGACATCAAGCTGAATGCGAAGAGTGAGCGAGATCAGCAGGATCTACAGCACTGACATTGACATGTCATTCAGGCTAGACAAGTGTAGCCGAATGACATCAAAGAGGGGCAAGATGATTACAACTAAAGGGGTTGAACTATCAGAAGGCAACCTAGCCGATGCTCATGACAGCTACAAATACCTTGGGATCCCGCAGGCAAATGGGAATCATAAAGAGGCGGCAAGGAAGTCAGGCAAAGCCAAATACCTTGGTAGAGTAAGGCAGCTCCTGAGAAGTCAGCTGAATGGTCAGACAAGATTTGAGCCATCAACACCTATACCTATGCCCTTCCCATCATCTGATACCGTGCTGGTATGATAACCTGGCCAAAGGAGGAGATAGAAGCCACAGATATAAAGACAAGGAAGCGCCTCACCATGCATGGAGGGTTTCACCCCAAGTCCAGCACCCTGAGGCTGTACATTAAGAGGAAAGAGGGAGGCCGTGGATTAGACTCACTATCCAAAATGAAACAACCAAGATCCAGGAATACATTAGGAAGATGGCCCCCGATGATGACCTGCTAAGTGAATGCCTCAGGCAGCAGAAACCCAGATAGGAGAAGGAAGAAGAAGAGAGACCATCATGGAGGGACAAGCCCCTGCACGGGATGTACCACCGACAGAGAGAGGAAGTGGCTGATATCGAGAAAACATACCATGGCTGGAGAAGGCTGGTCTCAGGGACAGCACAGAGGCACTGATCATGGCAGCACAAGAATAGGCCTTGAATACAAGATCAATAGAGGCCGGGGTCTATCACACCAAACAGGACCCAAGGTGCAAACTGTGCAAAGATGCCCCTGAGACAGTGCAGCACATAACAGCTGGGTGCAAAATGCTGGCAGGGAAGGTATACTTGGAGTGTCACAACCAAGTGGCCGGCATAGTATACAGAAACATCTGTGCCGAGTACGGGCTGGAGGTTCCAGGATCAAAGTGGAAAACACCTCCTGAGGTGACTGAGGATTGAGAACGACAAAGCTAAGATCCTGTGGGACTTGCAGATCCAGACCGATAAGATGGTGGTGGTTAATCAACTGGATGTCGTGGTGGTCGACAAGTAGGAGAAGAAGGCAATAGCGGTAGATGTCGCAATCCCAAGTGATAGAACATCAGTAAGAAGGAATACGAGAAGTTTGAGAAATACCAAGGGCTGAAAGAGGAGCTGGAAAGGATGTGGGGAGGAAGGGCATCAGTGGTACCAGTGATAGGTGATAGGAGCACTCGGGGCTGTAACCCTGGGAGAGTTAGGAGAGTGGCTCCAACAAATCCCAGGAACAACGTCTGAGGTCTCTGTCCAGAAAAGCGCAATCCTAAGAACAGCTAAGATCCTGCGCAGGACCCTTAGGCCTCTGGTAGAGGACCCGAACTAGAATGGGACACAAGATTGCCCATAGAGGGCGCGTGGGGAATTTATATATATATATATTGTTGTTCATTTTTTAACTCTGCTTTGTAAGGGGACCTTGAGTGTTTTGAAAGGTGTATATTAATAAAATATATTCCAATTCTTATTTAAAGTGTTAAAATCTGTGTCTAAGATCCTTTAAAAGAAACAAAATAAATCAGGCAGCTAAAGCCCTGCTGCCGTTCTGTTTTTATCTGGCAAGCCACCACCTGGCAGTTGTAAATTTTTACATAAGTGATAATAATATACCTAACTGACTTGAAGCTGAACTTCTTATCTGGCCACTGGGTTACTGTTTTGGTTCACTCTCACTGCTCTCATACTCTCACTTTCAGTTGCAGCAGGCAACTGTTTTCAGATTGAAAGCAGAATGAAGTGAAGTATTTAGCGGTGAAAGAGACACACATTTCTCTTGGGAGTTGTTAGAGACCGAAAACAGGGCAAAAAGTAGAGCTACTATTGATTTTACATTCACTACGGGAGCAAAAACATTGCAAAGTTATTTAGGAACTGTTTGATATATAAAATAACTGCTATATCACAACTTGTTTCTACTGCCCCTACTGGCCAAATATGGTTACTGCTAGTTGTCATTATTTATAAGAATTGTTAATATTAACAGAACTACTGTGTATTTTTGTACACGTGCTTGCAACATGCTCTGTCCGTTTATGGTGTATGAGGCCATTATCCTTTGTGTTGAGGTGAGTTAAAAGTTTAGCATGAATGCAGCGCGATAGCGCCTTGGGCTGTTCTTTGGGGAATCTCACAACCATCAGGGGTCACAGTGTCTACCGCTGTGACACATTAGGAGGTAATTACAGGCCTCATACTCTGCAGCTGTACAAAAACTGTAGATATCTGTGGATATTAGTTTTTTTTAGTTGAGATATATTCCTGAGTGGTGCACATGTCATTCACGGTTTTAAGATTAAGGATTAAGACAGTGCTGTTTGGTAATGCTTTCAAGTTGCACATTCTGCTCTTGTCTCATCCAGCTTCATCTGCCAAGAGAGTGCATGATTACTTCGTACATGATTACATGACAGTGATTAGTTTCAATTAGTATCAGCCGTATTGAATCTATTTAATCAATGAAATGGTAAGAACTGCCCAAAAAAAAAAAAGGCACGGTGAGAGTTTTGAATTTTCTTCTTACTTCATCCATGTTGTTATTTGCAACACACACAGGATTTAGGGTCACAGATCTGTGGATCCATGAAACACACAAAAGTGAGTCAGAGGAGTCATAGGAAGTCATTGCTTCAAATCTGGACCCAGTCTGGGAACAACAGATTCAGAGAGCTCATTGTATGTCTTCTTCCCATAAGGAAACAACTGTCAGTAGTTACTCACTGTATTTTAACCTCATCTTTCAACGTGGTTTCAAGGCGCAATAACAAATGAGGATAGGATGACTAACAATGGTAATGAAAGCAGATACACATGTGTGTCATTTCCTACCTGAACTTTGGTGGGAGAGTAAAAGACAGCACTGTGTGATGATGTGATGACACGGTGAATGCTAGGATTGGCACTGACACTCTCTGTGACCCTGAACAGGATACAAAGGTTGGATCCCGCTGGGTCTTTCAGTGTGGAAAGGCCCAGATGCCTTCTGCATGTTCTGCATGCGCTCCAGCTTAGAGTCCAAAGACCACCAGTTAGGTGAACTGGTGACTCAAAAATTGCCTGTATGAATTGAAATAGACAGTTTTGGTTGATATAAGAAATTGTTCCAATTTCTAAAGGGTTTCATATATATCTTATACAAATACATATTTCCCTCTTATCCAAGTTTATTTCATACATGGATATTCATTATATGTGCATATATTAGATTTTGCACAGCCAAGCAAACTTGTTTGGCCAACACACTGTAATATCATAGCAAATATTATTGTCCATTGCAACTGCCAACACAGAGTTAGCCACAGCCAGTTACAAGATAAGATAACAAACATAATAACAAACAAAATATGCTAACTACACCTATCATTCATTCCATTTTCTGGCTGAGACTCTAACATGTAACCTCACGGCTGAATCTCTCCCATGTTTACTCCTGTTATCACTTGTTATCTATTTTTTTCTAAAAATGTTGGTATTGTTTTAATAAAACTTGGAGAGCAGGGCTTTTTTGTATCTAACATCCATTACATCCAAGCCCGTTGCCAAAAGAATTCACACAATGCTAATAAAGTGAATCACCACCAGATGAATCTCAGTGGGGCATAATTTTTACACCAATGTCTTTGGTGACCTTCCTACATTGACTCACTGTTGGCAATGCAAAGAGGGGAGCAATCATAAGCCCCATTTTCCCCATGCAGAATGTTTCAGTTGACTTTGATATGATACACATCTTTTTGCATTTCTATTGTTAAAAGTTGTGAATGGTACCCTTAAAAAGCAAACTGTTGTGTTCCAAGTGTGTCACCCTTTGCTTGGAGCATCAGCTGGAGTTATCTGGTACTGTAAACAGGGGGGCTAGACCCACTTAATCCCTTACCTGTGATGGGGGGAGGGCCTCGCATGGGCCGCATGACTTGATCACAAGAGTAACTATTTACAACATGAAATTGTGGATGTCCAGCATTGTTTCCTTTGCTTACTGTATTGAAGTCTCTTTGTTGAACTGATTCAAGGCCTACATTATGCTTGTGTAGGTTCTAAGTCATCCAGGTTGAACTGGTCTTAGGTGGTTTAGTTAAGGGCATCTGGACTTCATTCCAGCTCTTATTTGAAGGGCTTCTTCGGTTCTAAACATTTGGTGGGGAATCCCCAGTATTTAACCTCTGATAGGGTCGTTACACCTTGGAATTGGTCACCTGAGTCGTTGACCCTCTCTGTGTATGCTCATCAGGTTCACAAGTATGGTGCAGTTCACCAATGAGTCGTGCTGAGGTGTGACTTATTAATGACCCCCCCTCTCATAAATTTCTGTTGCTACAGGCACATGACTCCAGTTGTGACTTATTAATGAGTCCTTGCCCTGCTCTACCATCATGTGAGTTGTTAGGGTCTCGTGAGGCAAGTTTTGAAATAGGTTTAAAATGCCTGGGAAGAGATGCGTCTTAGTCCACCACCCCTGTTTAATGAGGGTCTTTCCATTTTGACTTAAATGGACTCCTTCACTCCTCTCTCAAACCATCTGTCTGCTCTGTCAAGAATGTGTACATTGTTGTCTTCAGACGAGTGTCCGTTGTACTTCAGATGTAAATACACAGCTGAATCTTGTCCAGATGATCTGGCTCTTCTGTGTTGTGCCATGCGCCTGTGGGGCGGTTGTTTAGTCTCCCCAATGTACAGATCCGAACTCTCCTCACTGCATTGGACAGCATACACATTTCTCATCTTGCGTTAGGTATTTTAGGTATTTTGTCCTAAGGATTAACTAGTCTGTCTGAGGGTGCATACACAGAGAGGATCAAAGACTCAGGTGACCACCTTGAAGGTGTAACAACCCTACCAGAGGTTAAATACTGGAGACTCCTCACCAAAAGTTCAGAACTGAGGAAGCCTTTCGGATTAGAGGTGAAACGTCTTCAAAACCAAAAAACAAATCCCGATGCCTTCAACTAAAGCACAGGAGGGCTACATTGTGTGTGTGCTGCTATAATGTCACCCTCCTGGCTATAGCAGTCGGGTGCATATCGCACCCACCGTGGAGTGGTGCAGTCACCAGTACTAACGCACACCTGAAATGTGCTTACCGTTCCCAAGTCAAATGAAATAAACCGTAATGCTTGGTGGAAATGGTGCTTTAGTGACAGAGTACTCTTCAGTTACAGCTACAGAAAACAGCATCTAAGACGTATGCTGGAGGCTATGGTGTCATAAAAATGTCAACAGTTTTCATGTAATTACTCTCACTGCCAGAAAAGGGAGATAGAAATTCCATACTGGAGTATTATTGTGTTTGCGTGTGTTAACCTTCTTGTGTTTGTGTGTGATATGTGTGACCCCCAGATCTGAGTGTTTGATAGGCTTTTGATTGCTATGTGTGGCACATCGCGGTCTTAAACTACATTTTTGGTAGTTGGAAACTACAGCCTATCAGAGATCAATGTTTGAGATGTAAGCAACATAGATCAGTGGGGAAACCGACACCAAAAACAAAGGAGCCATAGTTTGCCATAGTCAATCCATGATGCCAACTTTTTTTTTCTTTTCTTCACAAAATATTATTTTCTTTTACTTCTCCCATGTTTCAGAACAAACCATAGCACTTGTTGGATGTCCATGTGAAATTCTCCTGTGGAATCCTTTGCCTTTCACTTGGCATTTTTGGAGTTTGACAGCACGGTGATCGACTGACTTTTAAAGTAACGTAGTGTGACTTGCATTAGATGACAAGATCTCTTAAAGGAAAGCATACAAGTTGCATAAGCTGCTCAAACTGCATCCTTACAACTAGCTATTCCATGTTTGTTGATGTGAAAGCTTGCCTGAGTATTGCCAAACGCTCTCTGACAGGATGTCAGTACACACTCAGTAAATCAGCGGATATTTTGTCAATATCACTGAGATTAATACGAGCTGCAAGACTGAGGTTTCCTTTTCTTCAGCCACAATTGTGTCATGGCAGTGAAAAAATATCAGCCTAGTTTACACCCTAGACTCACCAGGGTGTAAATCTGCCCTGACAGGACTGCTGAGATAGCTCTGCGTCCACAGCAACGCTCACAGATCTGTCTGCCTCGTCGTCCACACGGCAACAAAGCTCACACAGCAGGTCTCAACCAATCAGGATGCTCCAAAGGTGACAGGCCCAGGCCAGGTCTTCCTTTGCTCTCTGTCGCTATGGCTGCTGGATTTTTTTGGGTTTGTTTGTTTTCCTCAGAGAACAACCTGGGGATGGAGGGAGTGAGGACTCATGGCGAGATGGAGAGAGAGAAAGAGAGAGTTATTTCTCCCATTCAGAGGCTACATTCTATACTAATTTACACATGTGCTGTTAAATCTGTATCACAGCAGGTTCTGCATTGGCTTGCATGGTTGTGAAACTTACGTCTGAGGATGACATGAGGGTAAATGTTTTCTTCTCTGAGGGTGGTGTTATCTTTTTTTAAATATTCCTGCAGGGTGCATATGAATAGTCTTTTTTATGTTTACAAGCATGTGTTTGCCTGTCTACATGGATCTGGACATTAATAAGATATACAGCATATGGGTAATGCTAATTTGACTCTGTTATTAGCACATTAATCTGTTAATGTGTTGACAAACACATACCATCAGAGCAAAGTTCAACCTGTTAAGAGTTTGCTCATTGTCCTACTTGCATAGATATACATTAGATTTTGCCCCCAACATTGTTGACTTTACCACTGCAGCAATCACAAACAATTCATTTTACCATTTGCAGTGGTGGCAG
Source organism: Mola mola (assembly GCA_001698575.1). NCBI lineage: Eukaryota > Metazoa > Chordata > Actinopteri > Tetraodontiformes > Molidae > Mola > Mola mola. Next base: position 6,165,611 of record KV751328.1, on the reverse strand, counting down.
TCAGACCTGAACCCTTACGATGACCAGATTACACTAAAATACGGGCCCACATGCACATTCATTGTTTTTACAGTCTCTTCAGTGCAACGGTTCCTTGATAGTGCATAGAGGCATCTTTTCAGTTCACTTGTGCCGAGCTGGTGTACTTACATATGAGTGTTAGGGAGGTGCTAAAGTAACCGAATCATCATTGTGCTTTTGGTGCATACATAAAAGAAAAAGAGGTGTTGAAGCTCTACACGTTGACAAATTCAGCTTGAGTTTTAAACCTCCACTTGTGCCATATCCAGTCTCTATTTACATGCAAAACTAGCTGTTCACCAAAGTAGTTGTCCTGTGTGTGCTGGGACAGATAGGATCTGCGAGCAGTGAAATGTCTTTGAAAGGAGACAGCCAGTCACAATGGATTTATTGTGTGTATCCTCAGTTGACCTCTATTCTCTCTTGGTGTGTGTATTATTGCTGGAGCTGGTTGGAGTCAATCTGGGCTGTTGGATTTGGTCACTCTGATCCATGCCAAGAACAATACTGCTTCATCCTTTGGCATAGATTTTGTGCTGGCATTGCTTCACGTCTCCACTCATGAGTCCTGGCACTGAACCATGAATAATTAAGGGATACTATTAACAAAGAAAAAAGGAAGAATAAAGAGTCATAAACTTTGCCTCTGATAATTGCATTTTTTTGAAGTCAGATTCATTGCGAGTCTGCTGTTAATGAAGCCTTTTAAATAGTTTCTCACACTCTCACCTTTACCCGCCAGAAATGACTTGTTGACTCACAGTGCTTTGTGAAAGTCAGTCAAAATAATCACAGGTCAGGTGGTGGATGTGTACAGACACCAGACCTCAACTGTAACCTACACTTAAGTATTTTTAGTTTCCCTCCAATTAGGTAAACTTTTCATTTAACAAACCAACAACTGAATATATAAAAGGTGTGTTCAGCCTAATTATTGTAATGTGAGCTGCAAACATGTAGTTAACTTAGTACTTTAGTGTGGAATAGTCAGTAGATTTAGCATGCTAGGCAACTAGCCCCTGTACGTCTTTTCTTGCAATGACACATGTGCTGTGAGAGGTGTTATAGAGTAAGAGTGGCCTCCAGCGTGGAACATAAGGGATGAAGAAGAAGCTGTTGCGATTGGTTTTTAATCATATAGAAGTTACCGCCCATGGTTGTCATACAAACTGAAACTAATTGACATTCATCACCATCTCAAACATCCGCTCTAGGAAAGAGACCACGTTCATGAGCATATGGGACAGAACCAGGAGGGGAAATCTGTCACCTTCACCTGGAGTTTCATTTATTGGCATTAACCAAATCAACCCTAATGGGACATCGACCATTTGAATCTCACTGCCGCTGTTCACTTATTAAATAGTAAAAACAACTGTGATATATGATTGTCTGACCATATTTCGGTCAGAGCATTCGCGTCCTCATCACAAACCATCTGTGCACAAGACATTTTTTTATCTACTATAGTGCAGACTTAATGTTATTTCCAGATGTATGCAGTTTGCTTTGAATCCTTTTACCTACGATGCAATGTCTTTTGGTCCATTTCTTGTCTTTGGTCCGCAACTTGGTCCATTTTGCTTTCACAAGTCAAATGAACCCCACCCGAGTTCACTTGGAAGTGAACAGATACCCCTGTTTTCTGACCGCACCTGTAGGGGAGATCTGACTTTATAGATAATCCAAATGACCCTCACTTAAACCTTTCATGGTGGTACAATGCATATAACTTGCACTGCAGTGTGAGAGTGGGAATATAGAGTGTAATATCTTTAAAAGACAATCCCTGCACTTGACCACACAAAGCTGACCACACAATAGGCTACTTCCCTTTTAGACACACACATACAGAACTTCATCATGTGCAATATGTGTTGTTTCCTCAAACCATGTCACTGCTGTGATGCAAACAGTTCACTTGCGGTGGATCACATGCAAACAAGCTGAGAATTTTGACACAATTCATACTTGTCCAACTGTAGCTTCAACACAGAATATATTTTATGTTATTACGACTATGTCAGGATACGGTAGTTTTATGTGTCTCCGTGTTAGGGTCATGCTGTGTTTCCTATTTTATTTTGAAGTTTTGGTTGTGTATTAATCCCCATGGCCTGTTAAGTTTTTGAAGTGAAAAGTGATTGCGTTTCATTTCCCTAATGGGCTTCACCTGTGTCTAATTGTCTACCCCCTCCTTGTGTATTTAAGCTGTGTGTTCCTGTCTTCCTGTGCCAGATCGCTTTGTCAGTTTCCTGTGAGTGGTCCAGCAATATATTCCTTGTGAGTTTCCTAGTGAATGACCTTGTTTGTCAATCGATTTCTGAGTTTTGCCTTTTTGAATTTGACCCATTTTCTGATGAAAAGGCTTTGATTAAGAACTTCCCACTGAGTCTCTGCATAGCGAATCCTGCAGAGCAGGGCTGAGCAATTCATTTCTACAGGGGCCCACATGAAAAATCTGAACTGTGTTTGAGGGCTGAACCAACGATAACTTCAACTTAATTCTGCTCAATATTATTTTTTCTCCCATTGTAAAAAGAGGTATGTTATATATTTTGATCAGCTGCTACTGGTAATCATAAGTGTGAAGATATTCCGTAAATATTCATGTAAATGTATGAATTGTGGTGTAGATCAACGAGGAAAATAATTCTATGAAAGTAATAAAGTTTAAAACAATCATTACATCACTGTTTCATTTTATTTTTAACTTGTTAATCTTCACAAATACTGAAAAGATGTTTAGCAGTATGTTAAAGATAAGCAGCTAATCAACTTCATACAAAAAGCAATAAGTTCTTTTGATGTTTTCAGGTCATTTTACTTGTTCAGTGAGAATTGTACTTGTTCAGTCTGTTTTGGGCTTGAACAAGTGTATTGAAATCTGGCTGAATGTCTGAGGTGGCTCTGCGAAGGCCAGCTGAGAGGTAATCATCAGCGATAGAGGATCTGTATCTGGATTTGTTGAATTTCATCACTGAGTGTCTGTTGACATATGTAGATAGATCCAAAGAGGACTTAAATCTTCTGAGCATGCCTCCATGTGTGGAAAGTTCTCCTCTGAGTGAAGAGTAGAACTCAAGCAGTGGGACTGACTTCTGTTCTTCAGCTGAAGATCCAGATTTCCCTCGTTACAGTGCTTTGGGAGAGGGGCACGTTCTCAAATGCTCCACTAAACACTACTTAATAAACTCTCGTCAGATTTCCTTTTTCTTTTTCTGTCGCTTTACTTTTTCTAGAGATTTTGGACATAACTTGTCTTGACAGCTGCATCTCTGGCTGTACAAAGTTTTGCCAAAAGTCCTTGTTGGGTTTGCAAAGCCTCCAACTCCTTTGCGTGCTCTTCATCAGACAAGTTCTGGTATTTCTCCTTGTGTTTGGTCACGTAGAGGCGCTTCATATTGTAATCCTTGAACACAGTGACCTGTGTTCCACGAACTAAGCACACGGCTTCACCTTTGACTTCTGTAAAGAAATATTCAGCAGTCCATGTTTTGTTGAAAACGCGGCATTCAGAGTCGACCATTTTATTTTTTTAACATGAACGAACATTTTTAGGGCGCCAGGGGTAGCTGGCCAGCATCACCTGTTGCAGTTTACACACACACGCACGTGTGTCCATACTTAAATAATAAAAATGTCAGGCTTTTCAAAATAAAAGCAACAAAGCTGTATTGAGTGCACAGCATAAATACTTGTTCATTTTAGTTTATTACTGACATACCACGGGCCGGACAGGGACGCCCAAAGGGCGGGATGTGGCCCGCGGGCCGTAAAATGCCCAGGTTTGCTCCAGAGTCTGTACCTGTTAGAGTGTTCCATTTCTTTGACATTAAATCATGAAGAAAACCTTGTGTCATCAAGCAAACAACTGAATCATTTGTTCCTTCAGTCAATTCTGGTTAATAAAAGTTTCAGATGTTAAACACAGATAAGACTTACATTCTTCCTGTGTTTAATTGGTGGTGTTCTTTTATTAAATTAGCTCTCAAAATGCATTCCATGGATTACAATAAGATTCTTGGCACATTTGGCAAGTCAAGTGCTCTGTCGGACTTTAAATTTAGCTGGGAAATCTCCTCTCCTCTCTCAGCTGAGACAGCCTAACAAAACATCACACCACAGCGTGCTCCGAGTTTTCCCACGACCGTCTATCCTCGACAGTTGGCCCTAACAGTTAGCGAGACAGGTGCACATGTTATGCTATGCAGTGCATTCAGTGTCCGCGCCGCTCCGCCATGCTGACCTTCACTCATGAGCAGGGAGTTATTGCATTTACATGCGTAAACAGTAAATTGACTTGTTTTTACATTGTAAATTGCAGGATTCACTGCAAAACTTTAGTTACATCCCTGTGTTTGGACAGAGTCTGTAAGTGAGTTCACTAGCTGTTATTGTGTGTTTTGTTTGGATCTTCAGTTTTGCTCTGAGGGATAAGTATCACGAGTGTGTCTATAGATAGTTTTCATGGATCCGATTAGGTGGCACTTTACATTCATGCTAGAGTGCAACTATGCCTTTTGAAAGCACAACTGTGACCTGGTGCCTGGAAAGAAAAATCTTGACCTAATTTTTTTCCCCCTGTGTTGCAGTAATGCAAGTATCCCATCATGGCTCAACCTGAAGTGTTTTTGAATTTCAAGCGATACTTTGACTTGTGGTCTGGAGCGTTTCCACTGCAAATATCTGCACATATGGGGTTAGAGGTCATTGTATATATGCACATTGGGACCAATCTCATTTGGAAACAACAGGTCGGCAAGATCAGATGGATATTGTAACGTCACAAACTGAAAACTTAACAGCAAAGCACACCCAAAAATATATCTCCACTGGCAGAGCTCAGGCTCTTTAGGTATCGACGCCACTGGGAAGGAGTGAAGCTCCAGCGCTGTCCCATTCCAAACCTGCAGCCCAACCTGCTTTCCACCCGAAAGTTTTAACCTTCATGTTCAGATTCCCGACTTCTCGACCTCTGCTAAAGTTTTCCTTGACCCCTGCGCAAGTGCACAAGGCCCCCGGATCGGACTGGATGGCATGCCACAGATATCTGGAGCATGGGTTTACTTATGGAGTAAGGTGTGCCAGCAGAGCAGCAGCTGCTGTGTAAAGCTGCTTGTTAATTTCACATACCAAACTTTCGCTGAGTGTGGATGTGAGCAGTGGCATGCTCTGGTGAGTGACAAAGATATGGGTGTAACCGATGTGTGAATGTGTCGTGTGTGTGTGTGTGTACTTATGATATACAAATCAGATCTGAGTGTAAGCCATCTGCAGTGCATATAGATGCATAGGATTCTTACTAGGCTATGCATTGCATGTGCACCAGGGACATGCTAGTTCATGCTTAGCGATGCTATTTACTTGTAGCTCTGCAACGGTTGCTGACACAACTCAAGTGCACTGGTTTTAAGATGTTTAAAGCAATGCGTATGCAAAACAGATACCGTCAAACTTATACCATTGTAAAAAGAACAGGAGATTGTCTGTCTGCACGTTAGTATCATACACCCTCCATCATATGCTCCAGCAACTTAAGATAAGGTTGGGGGTGGTGATTTTGTAAAGTTAGTGAAAAAGCTGATGGATATACGGTGTCATAATGGGGTGGGTAGTGCAGGACAGTGATACCACTAGTGTGGGGCCCAGTTAAACCCTTGGCCTGAAAGGAAGCCTGTGAGAAAACAATAAGGGATGTTTCCTTGCCGCACAGGCCATTATAATGCGGGCTGTGATAAGAGCGATAACAACCTGCCTGCCATACTATGCTATTCTGGGAGGAGTGGGCTCTGGAAAAACAGGATATACCCCTTTGTTTTGGTTTGGTGTGGGTTGGTTTGTGCTTGTGCGGAAGAATTTTTTAATCTTTTTCATCCGTCTCACAGACAATACTTTTCTTTTTTTTAATTAACTCACTGAGAGTGGTGGGCTGTGTCATAGGGGCCTAATTTTGGGTGCATATGTTTAATCCTGTTCTGTCCACAGATTGGGATGTGGGTCAGAGGGTTATAGAGGTCAAGCATGGGGTTACAGCTGGTGCTCTTGTTTTTCTACACAGCAATACCAGAGAATCTTATAATATTCGTAGACTCTGCATGTAAGTCAAAAACTAAGCCTCACAAAATGCAAGAGAAAGAAAGCGGAATGAATACAGCACTTCTCAGCCTGGTGTTTGTCAACCCCCCCCCCCTGTCTTGGGTAACTTTAGTTAATAATTTGAAGTTGGAAACAGGAGGTGATTGTCTTAGCTTACTGTTGCCATCAGCTTTGGTGAAACCTGACTGTGCCCAACTGGCCTTATTTTCCAGTCAGAAAAAATGCAGTAACCTCTCTCAGGATTTTCTCTCAGAACGAAGATAAAATGTTATGGTTAGGTTTTCTTTGTACACTGGACAATGTCATTACTAGATTGAAGAACGAAGGCTGATAACCACAGCCATGATGTTGATTGCTTATTTCAGTTCATACTGGGTGTCTTAGTAGATTAAAAAAAACACCTTATGTGATCATCAGAAGTGATCTTTAGTACAAAATGCTGACGCCTATCAACATCCCTTATTGGTTTAGAAATGTAGACTATGTGATATTTACAGATCTGAATTAACGAAGCATTCTTTCAATGTATATCCAGTAGACTAATTTTGATAGTCTTGAGGTTACTTTAAATTTATAATAAATTATGGCCAGAATTCAAAGGTGCCTCCAGCAAATATAAGGGGCAGCGTACCATCAGAGTGAACATCACTGGAAACCAAACTGGGAAAGTTTACACTCTCTGAGATCTGTACAGGCCAGTTTAACATCAAGAGACACAGGGGACAGTGAATCTAACAAGGACTACAACTTCAGGGAAAAATGGCCAAGGTACAATAGGTAGGGAAGAGAAATAATGCAAGATACACTGAGCATCAGCAGCAAGAAAATAAAAAGTCAAGTAGACATGGAACGAAAAACTACGATAATGGGGTATTATATTATTAATTGCCAGACTGGAGATTGGAAAGAAAAACCAACACAGTTTTGGTAACGTTTACTTTGTTTTGTGTCTTGTTTGAATAAAATGTGTTTTACAATGAGCTAACAAGGCAGTAAAACTCATCTTAGGTCAGTAAAAGACCAAAACTTCAAGTGTTGTATGTTTATATTTTCTGGTTCTTCAGTTGGTTAGTAGGGAAAATAGAATAGTTAAGAACAGTTTGAGTTTGTTGTTACATTGAACCTTGCTGGCACTCTCTCTTCACATCACTTTCCCAGTGTCCTCTCCCTCTCTTCTCCCAGTGTGTTGTGTCCTGAAAACAAGGCACAATGGAATTCCACAACATGCGTATTATCCTGCAATCAACCCTGCCATCATATTGTAATCCACCCAGATCTTAGCCACTGATCAATTTGTAACAACCCTAGATCTCTCCTTTGGACCGTCCTCGTTTTGCTGTCGCAGCTGTCAACCTTCAAAAAATAAACTTCACATTTCCCTGCCACTGTGCCCATGTCTGCACCTGGCTTTGCCTGTCATGCTGCCAAGAGATAATACTTATTATACTAAATGATCATAAACATCTCCCGGCTCAAACCTAAGGGGGAATATTGAACCATCGCCTCTAAAGGCATAAAGTGGTATTACAAGACAGGGTGGGCCAAGGTTAGCTTATTAGCATGCTATCTTCTGTAGCTCTTCAATAGAAAACAGTGATGTCTTCGACGCACACTGCTGTTTTCTAATGTTCACTTTAAACTAAAAGGTTTGTCTCGTAAAAACATGGCACCTTTAAACTCCTCCTATCTTGAGAGTAGTGGTTTTAAACCAGAGCTAAAAACAAGTCATTTTACATATTTAGTTTCGTGCCCTTCATGTTTACTCAAAAGATGTTGTGTGCTACGTCTCGTCCTCTCGCTACTCATAGTGACGATTGCCATTAGAATCAAACCTCATTTGCCACCTTGAGTCCGAGAGTGCACAGTTGTGGTAGGCGGAGTTGTATCTTGTGAGATGTTTCCCATTCATCTAAATTGGCCTCTGAGTTTCTTGTGCTGCTAGTAATGTGATGTCATAAGTATTGTGCTGGTTTAGATCCAAACTTTCCATCAATATCGAACTAGTCAAGTCAGTCAACACACAACCGCAAAGGAATATGCCCAAAAGTTTGTGAACTACACACAAAAAAAGACAGCCACACAGCATATATGTTATGTTTGGTGTAGACTGGAGTCAATGTAATGGAGAACAATTTCTTTTACAAAAAATGACACCAGGTGGACCATCCTGATGACAGAAAATTTGCACCAAAAATGAAGGTCTGGACTACAATTTGCTTTCAAAATGAAAAAAAAAAAAATCTGCAACAGAGGTGTTGTGCACGGCGGCTAATGATTCCATTACTGGGAAGTGACCTGGGAATGGAGGGTAGCAAGGGTTATGCCTTTTGGTCTGTTTGCAAAGAAAGGGAGCTTGTGTCTCATGTAGACATGCTGATTATTATTTGTAAACAGGCAAAATGAAAGGTGTTTAACAAGATTAGGATGTTGGTTTTAGTGTTTAAACATTGATGTCCGTAACATGCTTTTCTCATAACGCAGACCAGACAGTCAGAAGACCTTTTTTCCTGTAATGTGTCATATGTTTTTATCTTAATGGCATACTTCTTCGCTTCTTGCACTTCCTCCATTGTGGACTCATCAGCCACAGATTGGGGGGAGGGATGCTCCGCCGCCCCACCCTACACTAATCCATTGCCCCCTCCTTAACACACAGGCAGCACTGAAAGGTTTTGTTTTTCTACGTTCCCTCCATCTCTGATCTCAGGTTACAGAGACTCTATGCTCCCTTGTCAGCTCTGTAACAGAGAAAAATTCCCAGCTGAGACTTTGGCCGGGACAGAGAACCACAGCTGGCCCCTCCAAAAGCCCAAAGTGATTCCCTCAGCTGACATTGAAATTTTAACCTGCCACAGGCTTTTCATTTGAGCTGCAGATCCAAAGTTTAAGTGCCTTTTACATGCGACTTATGGTGATGGTCTTATTAGGATGTTCATAGAACATTCTCTGAACTTCTGCTATTGGTGTGCTAAAACAGCACACATATATGAACCAATCAAATGGCTTGTTGGACAGTAGATCCGTCCATCTATTCTCCCATCCATGAAACATCATTGCCAGTTGGAAGTGAGAAACTAGAATTTAAACGTTTCACTTTCCTAACCTTTCCTAACTTTCCTCCATTTTTCATTGTAGACTTGAAGCCCACTAATGTTTATTATTATTTCTATTTTTACATGTCCATGTCTGCCTGTAATCTAAGAAGACCCGTTAGAAAATTCCTCGGATATCGGAAAACGAGCCTGCAATGTGCTTCCAGGACAGCAGGGGCAGTATAAGGAGGTGACTGAGTGGTAACAGCCTCGTATACAGTGGAGGCGCCATCTTACCCTCATTGTACTCAGAGAACTGAAACACAATTTTAGTCATGTCTTTGCCTCACTCTTGTTCCTGCTGTTTTCCAGGTTTTTAAAGTACAAAGGCATTTCAAGTTGCAGTATTTCATATACTATCGAGATGTGTGGAGTTTTGTGCAAGTAGATGATTGTATAAACGGCGGAAAAATAAAGAGTTCTCTATGTCTGCATTAACGGCATTGATGCTAATCAGCTAAAGGTGGCTACATGATTAGCTTCGGGCCTTGCCTTTGGTTTGCGTGGCTAGTTTCAGTTAGCGTCAGTTAGAAGTTTCCAGTATTCGGTACGGTATTACTTTACTATATGTTCACGGAATATGCACTTTATCTTGGTTAAGTGACTTTATGTACTTCGAGGTGTGTTTCATCACGCCCGCGCCCACATGCACACGCACTGTATGGTGGTAATTTAATTTGTTGTTCAGTTGATGATAACTGCTTTCTCCAGTGCCTATTAAAATTAACCAGCATGATTTTAATAAGCGGTTCTCCAAAAAGGAAATGCTCATTGTTCACAGTTAAAGTGCAATAGTGATTAGTTAAAAGGTGACACCAACAGTTCATTGTAGTGAAGAAATTGATGTTTATCTAGATTGATAAAGCAAGTCAAGTGAATGTTTAAAGAAAGCTGTTTCTACATTCATGTCAAAAGGACATTCATCAACGGTGTAATAATGCTAATAAAAACAGGTCATTTGGGAGAAAAATGATCAATAAAAATTGTATTCAGAGAACTGAAATGGAATGCAAGTCACGTCTTTGGCTCATTCTTGTTCATGCTATTTTCCAGCCTTGTCCAGAGACAGAGTCGAAATTCATCTTTAACTGTTTACATGGCTCCAGTTTTGGGACCTGTTACATAAACATATTTACTTCCGTAACAGTTGGAGTGTGACACCAGGAACGAGTTCCATAAAAGTGGAGAAAAAATTACGATGAGCTCCTTAAGCCCATATTCAAACATATTCATGTGCCTAGACAACAACCGCAGAGCAGTCGGGGCTAAATGTAGACACTGTGCGGTACGTAAAGCAAAAATGGGAAAGAATTCCACTAGAGCATAATTGCTTTCTTCGCTTCCCAGATTCTGTACCGCACCGAGTGTTGTTAGAATAGAAAGTAGTAAAACATGCTCCAGTCGCAACTTTTTTGGAACCTGTAGCAGGCATCAAATTCATAACATGCGTATATTTCCAAAAAACAGAGAGGTTTATCAGTTTGAACACTAAATATCTTGTCTTTGTACTCTATTCAAACAGTATAGGTGGAAAGGGATTTGCAAATCACAGTGTTCTGTTTTTAATCACATTTTACACAATGACCCAACTTTGTAGAATTGTGGTGTGAGCAAATGTGACAACGGGGGCAGTGCACAGGCTTAAATACGTAAGGAAACGAAATGAGACACTGGTGAGACCAATCACAAATAACAACATTGCTCTTGTACTGATGGTGCACAGGTCTCTTTGGGGACGTCTCGCATCCCAGCACTGTTCCTGTGGTTTCTGGGTTTGCTGTTTCTATTTCATTCAAATACATGCACAGTCACACATCATCATCTTATCCCCATGCATGTGTATTTACTTTTATTCAAGTGGATTCCTTACTTGTTGTTTTAATTACAAGGACATGTTGACAGAGAGATCCTTTAGTTGACAGAGTTATTAATCTAACTGTTAATCTGCGCAACAGTGTCGATGTGTTAAAGTTAAATCACGACTTGCAGTTATAATGGACAAAAAGGAGTACAGCTCTCACACTGATTAACTGTGAAATGACCTTTTCTTTTATGAAAAATAATGAGGTTAATGTATGTTTCAGCGTTTATAATCCAAGTTCACAACACGTCACGCAGTGCTATAAATGTGCTTGGATAGTCTCCACAGCACATGATGTCACCTTTCCAAGTGTTCAATAAGAGCCTGGAAAGTCCCCTGTGCGTGATCGCCTGAGCTAATTAGGAAACCGGTTAAGTGAGGCGTCTTAAACAGAGACATGCTCATGCTCTTCTTTGTGACCGTCTTTTGTTTGCGCTCAAACAAACAAAGACACGCATGCCATTGTACCGGAGGCTTCTGAAACCTGCGCACATAATATACTACATGACTACTTGATTGTATTGCACCTCTTTCCAAACCACTGTGTGCAGTAAAAAGAGTAGATTCAACAAAGCAGTGGCTTAGAACCTGTGTGTTGTTCCGATGCGTAGATGAGGGTGATCCTTAGCAGCCCAACATGGACTCAACATGTCGCTCTACACAAAACCTCATCACCCAAAAGTTTCAAACAAATGGTGAAGGCCCGCTTTAATGCACAAGAAATAGGTGAAATATGTGCCCTGTGTAATACTGTTGTCGCACATCCTATATTCGGTAAAGCACTTGGTAGTAGGTTTTAATATCTGGAGCTAATATAATGTTTTTCTAATCTCCTGGCTACTGAATGGGTGAGTGTTTGTGTGTGTGCATGTGTATTTGTGTTTGGGACAGCAGCTGGATGTCATTACTCATGTTTGCCTGTGCTCCGCTCTGCTCCCCTTTTGGCCTTTTGTAACTGTCTGCAGAGCCTCGGGCTGTTTCCCTGTGCACTGCTGAGTAACCAGAAGTTTTAATGTTCACACGAACTCAAGCCCGTGCCAAAAGGGACAAACCCTCTGCACTCAATGTCTTGACAGTTGGGGCAAGTCTTTAATGAGGCCTATACTCAAAGTGGGAGAAGTTGGCTTTCAGATTTGAAATAAAATCCTTTGAATCACGAGCTCCGTGTTTGTCGGCTGTCGGAAAAATCACAAAGGGCTTATTAAAGTGTTACATTATGTGTGAGGTTTATGTACTGTAGGTGAAAGGAAAGGTGTGAAAGTCTGGATCATTTCATAACAAAGTGATCTTGAAATAAAGGCCCACTGGATGTTAGACCACCTTTGATGCAATGGAGCAATGCCTTAAGTGAGATCACACTTTACTTGCTCTTGTGGTAGACTGTATGAACAATAACAAACAAATGGTTTTCCTCTCTTCTGCAGATTGACTGAAGGTGCCGTCAGTGCGTAGAGAAAAGCAGCTTGACACTGGTGCACAGATGGAGATCCTTTTTTTGGGAACTGATTGTAGCAATGGGTTGGCTAAAGCCTCAATGCTGGGTCCAAAGTGCACGATTTGGGCCGTCCAAGATGAAAGATGATCATCCGTGGCAATATCTGACGCCGTGGCCCCAATACGGTTCTCCTACGTCACATTGTGAGAGAAGGTCAAAGATGAGCACGGACTTGGGACCAGAGGATAGGCTGTAAAAAATATGTGACATTGCCAGAAATGTAGGACGATCATCTCCCAGTGTGAGTGTTTTAACGACCTGTGTTCACCAACCAACCCAGCATGAAATGATGCACTTATCAGCACAACAACATGTTAATATGTTAGCATATGCTAACAATAGGATGATTTACCTAGATGTTTCTTTGGCATTCCATGTTGGCCTCTAGCCATCCACCTTTTTGGTGTATATTTATATATGCACACATACGTATATATCATGCCAATAATGTGTGTTGACTTGCCTGGTAGCTCACCATTGACTAGGTATCTCATCACACAGTCTATGCATGTCATACTCATACATACATCATTAGATCCAGTTGGAGTAGTCTGGCTTGTCATAAAGTTATAAAATTGCAAAAAAACCCACACATCTAGGAAGAGACATAAAGGTTTCACACCTGAAAGTCCTGCCTAGATTCATGTTTTTGCTACATGATATACATGTGATCCAATGGGTTTTGCTTTTGCATTATAATCCTGCCAGCAAACTATGGATTTTGAAAATGATTTGGAGATGAGAACTCTTTGTTTTTGTTTTTGTTTTTTACCTAACCCACATTTCTTGGCATTTTAAACAGTAACATTTTACAAAATACATATTTACTAAATACACTGGGACTGTTTAATGCAATGCAACAGTCAACTCAAAACTTCTGAGATAAAATGCTTTTTTGGCCACTTACTACTATCAAAAAGTTATAGTAAATTTCTGGTAACATGGAGTAGATGTGAAACACCCATGTTTTTGATTCATTAGCTCTAAATATACTGCATACAGGGATCAGCCATAACATTAAGACCACTGACAGTTGATGTGAATAACACTGATCATCTCGTTACATTGCAAAGTTCTCTTGAAAAACCCAGGATTCTGGCATTCATCGTTTCAGAGGAATACATGTTACATGCATACAGGTTTAAACACTAGAGTATGCAACCACAACACTATCAGAAACAATCCGTTCCTCACATGAGGCCAAGCTATGGGAACATGTGTGGTGTGCACATCAGTTCACACTTAAATTACTGGTATGACAACACATCCTCTGCGTGAAAGAGACCAGTTATGGTGATGAAAAGGCCAAGAGATATGAAACCTCATGTGAGCAGCTGAAACGATGAATGCAAAACAAAACAACTGAACCATTTAGTTCTCGCTAAGGGTTCATGCAGTTAAGTCAAAGTTTTTTGTTTTGTTTTTTTTCAACAAAGAAAATTCATATGATAACAGATCAAATGTCACACATTACTTTGCTCTAGCTCAGCACAGCTTAGACTGAGAGCTTGGCTTGACTCTTTATTCAACCAATGAATCACATGACTCATTTATGAACACTTGCTTAAGTAACATCAATCGATTAGACTCGACTTTGACATAGTTTTTAGGAGACTCGACCTGACATATGGTCTGAAAAGAATTGATTTTTTTTGATTGATTTTGCTGCTATTGAAATGCGTGTAAATCTGGCGATCTAGGACACGGCAGACCCGCAGAGGCCAATACACATGGTAGCTGTTATGGAGCAGGTTGGTGCCAGAATAATAGAAGTACTACCATGAAGGTAGTAGGAAGTAAACATTATGAATGACTTTCACTGCAAAAGCCACAGAGGAAGGCCAGTACATACAGTATTTCATTTAGCGAATAGAGTGAATAGATGCTAATGTTAAGGTTTAAGCAATGTTAGACTTGTTTCTATCATGCATTTTATTTAGAGGACATCATAAAGTAAAAGACAGTTGTGGGATTGGATTCGTACAACTTGGTCACTTTTCACCACAGCAATTTGTGACTGGTTTGAGACTTGCTTGTGACTTACACATGTGACTTACTCCCACCCCCGTTTATTAGAGCAACATTTCTTTTTAATCACTACAGTGATCTGTAGTTCTGGAACTACTCTATTGATGTGATTATATTTTTTATAGTTGTTTTGTCATTGAAACTTTAAATCCGACATTGAATTTTGAATTTTGGCACTGCCTTCGTTCTCAACCAGTGCCTGAACACATTCACATTTGTTGGAGCTTTTAAGGTCAGGTTTAGCCAACAACAAACCTATAATAATGGAAAGTTTTTTATTTGCATAAAAAAACCAAAACCAAATCTGCATTCAGTGATGTTAAAACCATCTGTGTGCACACACTTCGTCCAAACATGACTGAAAGCTCATTAATGCTGGAATTTGTTAGCCTTAACTACTTTATGTAGGGAGATTCTGATATAATGTGAACAAAGTAAATGGCAACTATCCACTGCTCAATACAATTTTGTACTTACATACTTACTGAAAGAAAAGCTGATGACAGCAGTGAGAGTGAAACATGTGAGGCTGTGTGCCAAAAAACAAAACAGTGAGCTGAAAGACAGTAAAACACCAAGCGATGGATGCATTTGTTTGTTTATTTTACCATAAAAGTCATTTTGGAACTTTGTTATGACTAGGTTTTGTATATTTTCTCATTGGTGGCTGTTTCTGCTGGCTTTACTGCTAAGCTACAGGCAGAAGATTTGACTGTACAGAAAATCCTGAGCTCTTCTAGTGCTATTTACAGAATTGATGACATGTTCATGTCACAGAAATTGCAAAGAGCTAAAAAAGTGATAGCCCTGACATCTCCCTCATTACCACAAATTCATTTCCAAAGTGGCCTTGAACATTTTAAAATGGTTTACAACTACATTTGTAATATTGCACAGCTGATTGAGGCTGAAATTTAGGTTTTACTCCTAACCAAAGCCCATTTACTGCACAAATCCAGATGTTGTTTTGTTTGGAGGTGGGCCAAACTACCATGTCCTCTCTAAAAAAAAAAAAAAAAAACAAGAAAAAAAACCCAGAGCCCTCGATGTGCTGACTGTCAACATCAGGGCCAGCGGTCAGACCATTTTTTAAATGGCAGGCAGCTTACGGTAAATGGCTTGTGGAGCTCATGACCAGGATGTATTCCCTGCAATGTGGCTGCTTCCAGTCTTGAAACATATGCTTCAGCTGTGTCATATTTAAATAGAATGGATTTAATGTTAGTGTGTTTGGCTTTCTAAATCACCATCTGATGACCCAACGTTGCAGCTTCATGACAGACGGGCACGAGACAGAGGTAACGTCTTCTTTCTCGGGCTGGATAACCAAACCCCCTGTGCTTACGTGCACATCATTGTCTGCCTCAAGTAAATGTAAAGTCAAACACATGAAACACTCCCCACGGCAATAAAAACACTCCTAAACGCGCAGTATTTAACTATAAACCTGGGACAAACACAAGGTTTTGATTTTACATTTGAAGAGAGGTCGTAAAGAAACCAACCTGTGAGGTGTTTTAGAGACTGTGATGAGCATTTTCAGGTGGATTCTGTACCAGGAGCCAATAAAGAGACCTCAGTAAAAATAAATATTATGGTTAATATTTCAATTTGTCAAACAACCTACTTGATTTAAGACCACTTGTATGAATGGCATTCCCATACTTGTGTGCTTGTGTTAAGGGCTAATTAGCACACTACACACTACAATAAAGATATGATCTTTGAAAACACAGTATCTGCTAAACAATACCATATTGTGAATGTGAGGATGATAACATGCTGTCAAAAGCATTTAGTGTTATGGTATACCTCGCACAGGGGAGAAGTCAGACTTAAGCGTTCTATCAGAAAGTGTCATAAAAAGCGCCTTCTGTCACAGTGATGTATTATTATTACAAAGATCGAAGTCCAGCATGGATGGGTGAAAAAGAATTAACGGCTTTTGCTCAAGAGGCTGCAATTTGAATCTAATACTAGCTTTGTTTTAATATGTGCGGGGTTTTTTTTTCATAATATTCACACAAAAATATATATGTGTTCATTAAGAACACACACAAAACGTATTTGATTAGGTTAAGGTAATATAAATAGTTGGCTGTTTTTAGCATCATCAAAAAAATCATTTTCAGGTTTCTGCAAATTTTATTAGATCTACAACTACATCTTTTATCAGCCTGACACTACACCTATGAATTCTTTATTTTCCTTTGGCAGGAGGATCTTTTCCGTATAATATTATTAATATCCGGAGAACAAGACTGGCTATACCTGAGGACAAGTGTGTGTGTTTCTTAGTCAATAACTGTAAACATACTTTATAAAGTGAGTTTGCACAGTGTGTGTTTGTACTGCCTTTCTTTACTTCTGGTTGCAGACGGAACAACCCAGACACGACAGTTGCTGATGAAGCACTGTTTTAAGAAGATTTTCATGTTTAGAGAAGAAAAACAAACTTGTCCAGTTATCTTCTTCAAAATATTCGTTCCGTGCTGTGGTAACCTCCTGAATAATTACAGACGTTACTTAAGAGTACAATTTTGTTTGTCTAACAAAAACATCAGCAAACTATGGCAAACAGTGCTTCTTCAGGAATCTAGTCCTGCCTGGGTTGCACCGTCAGCTAAAACACAGACTGCACATTTATTTCATACAGTATCTTTTCAGTTATTGTGTCACAAACACACAGGTGTTTCACTGTAGGTATCTACGTCATGTTTCCAAACACTTGCAATAACTTTTTGAACATAGTCAATGGCAAGTAAAATAAAATAAAAAAGTTTGTTTAATAATCTGTAACAGGCGCTTTGGATTGCCCTGTGCTGTTGCATTGTATAGCCTGAGCTGATTGGCCCTGGCGACCAAACTCCATTGAAGTACTTACTTTTTTAAAACAAAATTTATATACTGAGGTAAATTTAAGAAAATAAGATACAAAGAGGCGGCACAGTGGTGCAGTGGTTAGCACTGTTGCCTCACAGCAAGAATGTCCTGGGTTTGATTCTGGGTCAGGACGTTTCTGTGTGGAGTTTGCATGTTCTCCCTGTGTCTGCGTGGGTTTTCTCCGGGTTCTCCGGCTTCCTCCCACATTCCAAAAACATGCAAATCTGGGGGTAGGTTGGTTGGTCACTCTAAATTGCCCCTAGGTGTGGATGGTTGTTTGTCTCTATATGTCAGCCCTGCGATGAACTGGCGACTCATCCAGCGTGTACCCCGCCTTTGCCCCAAGATGCTGAGATAGGCTCCAGCCCCCCCCCGCGACCCCTAACGGGATAAGCGGTAGAAAATGAATGAATGAAAATACAAAGAAAAAAAATTTAGAGCCTAAAAAACAGTAAACAGGGCTTAGGTTTAAACATGCCGGTTCTTTATTGCTGAATGAATTTGCAGCATCAATATGCATATAAATCAGGACAGACATGTTTATTAGACAGAATTGAGTATAGTCAAAAATGGGAGAGAAGTCTTTGCACTTGGACTCTACAGGGAGATCATTGAGAATGACAGCTGTCTTCCTTAGCAGCAGCACTATGGATTCCCCCAGTGTGTCCCCACGCTGGTGGTGGCTGATGACACTCCTGAGACGGGCAATGACGATAGGCTAACAACCAGAGCCTGGTGATGTACTGGATTGATGAGATCAGCTGATGAGAAGAGCTGATCGTTGAATGACAGCTGAGATCAAAACAGAGAAGAGTGACTGACAAGATGATAACAGAAACCATTACTGTAAGATTGCAAGAGTCCTCCTGTCATAGTCACAAGCTATACTATCAGGGTGTTGTATCAGTCAACACTATTTAATGATGTTTTACAGCTTTCATCCCTCCTCGAATGGTATATGGACAACATTTATACAGCATTCTTTGATTCACACACACATTCATACAATGAGGCCACCAAGCAAGGTGCTGATCTGCCCCTGAAAAGTGATACAGCAGTTTTAATCCAAGACAGGCCGCAACATTTCTCTTCTCAGTTATTCAGATTCAGGTTGAGGCTCTCGCCCTATCGGACACTTTAGCATTGAACCCTCGACCCTCTGATTAGCAGATGACCCAAACATACTTACTGGGCCGCAACTTTTTTGTTCTCTTACTGTCTTAGTACACAGCCAACTCTATGTAAGGAAGTCCAGCGCATGACCGTTCTGCCACCGTTTCCTTCCTCACCTTCACTTAACTAAGTCCCCTTTCCTCAGATAGAGAAAGGACCTTTCAGCTTTCGCTCATGTGCCACAACATGATACAAAGAAGCCCGAGGCAGAGGGTTTCATGTGGTGGAGTGCGAACAATAACCAGGGATGATGACAATTAAAATCCACTCCGTCGGTTCTTTTTTTCCCTCTCCTCCCTCCTGGTGGCTCTGAAGTTGTTGTCGCTGCTGTTGGTCCTGCATCGCTGCACTTGTTGCAAACTCATTCGACAAGATCATCGTGCAGTGTTGTTTACATTATTGGCCAAAATGTGACACTCTAAATGTACCTTTGTGTATTTCTGGTTCCGTTGGTCAGATCTGTTGATGACTGAAAAACAACTTGTTTGTGTCACGCAATCTCTTGTTACAGGCTCATCTCAATAAAAAGAAGCTTGCTACAAAAAAAATCTTCCTAAGTAAACTTAGGTAGGGCTCTTTTTTAGCATGTGTAACAACAAAGGCTTCTGAGAATTTCTGAAAAATTCATCTATCCAAATTAGGTATGTAATGATTCATTGAAATCTCGGTTTGATTCAATTCATGATTCATTACTTATGATTACAATTTCAAATTATTTTTCGGCATATTTACAACAACAACAATATACATATATTTATAAAAAAGTGTGGTTGTTCTGCAGTTCAGTCCAGAAGTATTTGGACAATGACACAGATTTTGTCATTTTGGCCTCCATACACCACCACAGTGGACTTGAAATAAAAACAATCAAGATGTGACTGAAGTGCAGACTTTAAGCTTTAATTTAAGAAGTTTCACAATAATATGGCATTAACAGTTTTAATTACAGCAGAATTACAGCCATTTCTTACGGAGTACCTCTGTTTTCTGGGGTTCAAAAGTATTTGGACAATTGGCCGACAAGCATTTTCATGCCCAGGTGTGGTCCGTTCCCTCGCTACTTCAAGACAAATAAAGCAGATGAAAGGTCTGGAGTTGATTTCAGGTGTTGAAGTAGCATTTGACTTCTGTTTGACTGGAGCAATAAATATGAAGTCCAAGGAGATATCAATGAAAAAACTAAATAAATATGTCAGAGGGACAGCGAAAACTTTAGGATTGGCCAAATGAATAACTTGGCACGTTCTTAAAAAGAGAGAATGCACTGGTGAGCTTCACAACATCAAAGGGCTGGAAGACCACGGGAGACAAAGAAAAACCAAGAAGGGAGATGTATCATCGTCAAAGTCCACAATCGAGATGCTTCATGAAAGTAAACACCAAGATAAACGTGATTAAAAACAAGTGCTTGAATACTTTATTTACATAATACTCCCCCCACACAAATACCACAACATCAACAAGGCTGTCTTCTCCCTACACAATACATCATCAACCTTATGTACTTTAAATACAACAAAACATGTCAATTTCCACCATATTGAAACACTACATATAAACAAGTAACGCACTCAGTAGATTGCTTACTTCTACCAAGGACAACAGTCCCCTTCAAATAAAACTACTGGGTCAGCCGCCCCCCTTTTCTTTTTGAGAAATAAAAATACTGACCTTTCTGCACGACCCTAAAAACTGAAAAATAATGGCTCCAGTTAAATAACCCTTTGGGCTGTGGCAATGGATGCATTGTAACCTCGCCAAGATAATACAGGCTCATGCAGCCGTGGTGTCTGGTAGCTTGTCGATCTGAATTCCTTCCAAGTGGACCGAGTGCCAGGTCCAGGTCACAGTCTGTTAGCCTTAGTGAAAGCAGGGAGCAGAAACTGATGTGAGGGCCATTGTCTGTCTGTCTCTGGAGGCGGTGTGGGTTACTGTCTCGCACTGATACTGCTGATTGAGATGGAAAATCAGCACTGCAGCTCTTGAAATGTCTTCTAAAGTTATGAGACAAGATGTGACAAATGGTGGATAGGATCTGGCTGCATACCTCAAGCCCATCCCTGCTTACAAGAGACACCACATTCTCCTGTCTGGTAGCTGAATTTGCAATAAATAACAGTTTTTATATTGGTTTCTGCACAGTGTAGGGTTGATTGTTAAGGTGGCCATCTAATTCAATTACAGACACAACGCTTCGTCAAGGCCACAGATTTTTCTAGTACTTTGAAAATACACTGACATCAGCAACCAAAAATGAGTTCTAATACAACTTTTCATTTATATCGTACTAATCAGCATCAACAAATACATTTTAGAGACACATTTTCACAGGTTTTATTGAAATTACTTGTTAGGAAATGTTGGTAATGAAGTGATTCACCCAGCCCTCTCACGCAGAACCATATTGTAGCAACTAAAGCATCAGTGAAAATGTGTTTATGGTTAAGTCTTGGCACTCACAACCCGCGGCTTAGGAAGAACTGTGGTCTTGGTAAAAGTCAAGCGAGACTAGCTGGAAGAGCCAAACAACTGAAACCTTTCTTTCATGACCAAAGTGCTTTTCTTGCCCTAAACATACACAAGCGAGTCACAAGGATGTGAAAGCTGTTCCAAGGCCTGCCGTGACCTGGTACAGTACAAAAATGCTTTTTGTTCTGTCTTGTCAACGTTATCTACAGTACCAATGTCAATCAAACTCAAAGTTCGGAGCTTTATCTCACTACAAGATTTTGTTCCAACGCTCAAAAAAAATGTGGGCACAGACCCTGAGGCTGCACTATTCGAAGATTAAAAGAAACACCCGTGAAAATGTAGCTTTCAGAAGGGAGGGTCTTCTCTCCCTGGGAAATCTGACAGCGATTAGACTATTTGTTTCTAAAATGTAAGCATTAGTGCTCATTTCCTGTAATTTTCAGTTTCACAGCACAGATATTGCACCAAACAAAGCCAAAGTGATCACAAACGCTAAGGAGAGACGCACAGTGCTCTGTTTCGGCTAAGAAAAGTTCACACACACACACACAGAGCCAGGAATAAGTTGGCGAACTCTCCCATGAACTGCAATTCATTTAAAGAGGCATAATCTTCATCGTCCATAAATCAGGACCTCTCGTGGGCTGTCTCAAGCAGACATACATGAGCACTTATGCTCTCCCTCAAGTGTCCTCATAAACCACACTGTTTCCAGCTTTTTCCCTTCTCCCTGGAGCCCGGCGATGCCAAAAGTTCCCCTTGCAGGTCTGTCCTCCTGGGCTTGTTTGGGGACATCTGCTGCCATGTCCAAATATTGTTTTTGGCTGAGCTGTCGCTGGCTCTGCTGCGAGAGAATAGGGCTGGAAACTATTTTTATCTCAGTGGGATAGACTGTGTTAACATGCAAAACAATGGCTCTGTCCCGTGGTCTTCCAGCTGCAGAGCGGGGCAGCAACTGCCGGTGAGTGTGATCGCACTAAACATCCAGGACTGTTGCTGGTGATCAGGGTGGTGGTTGTTCTATGATGTGGGAACTTTTAACCTCTTTCATGGTCTTTGGCTTTGACTTTCAATCACAAAGGCAAAGTAAAACACTATCTTATGAGTCTGAAATATGTGTCAGCATGATGTTCATGTTGAAATTATTGCAAAGTGATTAAAATATGTCGCATGTCTTCTGCGTTTATAATGACATTAACTGTAAAAAGTTATGGTTTTAGCTTAAAAAATATTGCTTTTTTAAATTCAAAGTAAACACTTTATATTGGTCACTGAACTTGGAAAGTTCAGTGACCTTAATTTCATAAGATGGCTCTCACACTATTTTTTTCAGGTTAAACCAACAACTTTGGTTTTTTTTTGAGAAATTGTCTGCAACGTACACACACTACAATTAAATATACTGTAAAATTGGATTTTAAGTTTGATAACTTCTAAAAGACAAGTCGAGGTTTGAAACATAAAAGTTACCTCAATATGTCTTTTTAAGTTCAGTGACTTTTAAATTTTTTAAGGCCGCCTGGACACTCAATTTAAAACATCTAGTTTGTTTTTATAGTGCACACAAAAAGCAAAGCTACCTTCTTTGGAAAGCTATTCATTTTATTTAATCTATATGAGGCCATTTTATTAAATTGAGTTGTATTCTAATTATTAGTTCACTCATGGGGCATTCAAAGCTCTTATTCTTATGTCATCCTTCCAAACTTATGCCAACAGGATTTATTCTGAATGAGATTTTGTTTTTTTTAATGTACTTTTTCATGACCTTGCTGGCTAAATTCAAAAATGCCATGTATAAACAAAGATAAAGCACAATAACCTGGCTTGAACATCTCCTGGTTTCTCTTTACCTCTCTCTTCTGCACGCTCCCACGAGACTTGAAGGCACATTTCATATGTGTTAATTGAGTTAAACGAGGAGCGAGAGCAAATCATTTTTTTTTTTTTCAGTTCACAATTGACTTCTAAAGGCTTCAGTTAATGTAGAGATCTGAGGGTTTAGCAGGCCAATCAGAGGAACTCATACTCAGGATGAGCATCCATCCATCCTGGACAAGTCGCCAGTTCATCGCAGGGCTGACATATAGAGACAAACAACCATCCACACTCACATTCACACCTACGGGCAATTTAGAGTGACCAAACATTGGAAGGAAAAAGATCGAGGACATAATAGCTGCTCATGTTGTTTGTCCTTCACATCATATTACACTGTGAATACACCTCTTCTGTTCCAGTTGGCAGTAGCGCAGAGCTGTACAGTTAGGATTGACAATCAAGAAATCAATGCATTTTACCATCTCTATGGTTCATCCCTCCATTATGAATATATTCAGATCAGATTTGGCAAAAATTCTTCACATCATTTGGTTGTGACCGCTGCCATTTAAATGCATGGGTTCCAGGGAAAAAAAAAATAATTCTTAACTCTTGTGTGGTAATCAGCTAATGGGGAAAATTGGTTGATATCTTGAAACACTTCACTGTGATTGGGAAACACATGATGTATCCGTCTATATATTGCCCGGTGAATGAGCTGCTGTTTGTCACGAACCAGGTCTGGAGGATCCAAAAATGCAGAGACAATAGGGAGCGTTCAAAATCGATATTCGTTTTATTTCTAAAAGTCAAAACCAGGAATTCAATTTAAGCGAAGGTACAGGTAAGGATCAGGCAAACTGGGTAATCTAGAAACAAATGGGATCGAAACACAAAGAACTCACCAGGAAAACCGCTGGATTGCTCACGGGGAAATAAAACAATCTGGCACAGGAGGAAGGGAACACGGGGGTTAAATACACGAGGGAGAGGTAGGCAATTGGACACAGGTGAGACACATTAAGGAGAGGGAATAATCAGACACAACTGAGGGACAACACTTGACAGGACATGGGAAGTAAGACACAGACAGAACTTCAAAGTAAAACAGGAAACACTGAATGACCCTAACAGACGGACAATTTATACTACCGGACCCTGACACTGTTCTTCAACTGTTGTCTATGGAAGGTGTGGCTTGAATGGACATGTAACCAAATAAAACATATTAGCAACCATAACATATCTATATGGACAACTGTCAGTGGACTTGACCTTTGACCTTGAAAGCCCAAAAGTTAATAATCTCTAGTTGGTGTTATCAGATACTACATGACACCAGTTGGACCTCTCTATTTCAATTCTTTCTGGACTTATGGCGAAAAAAAAAGATTTTTGACTTTGGAGTGTCCGTTGGCCACCAAAATCTAATTGGCTGTAAGTTGAACCATGACACACCATTAAAGAAAATACCATAAAAATCGGTCAAGTAGATTTTGTGTAATCTTGCTAACAAACAAATAAAACAAACCAACCAGCAAACGTCTGTTTTTATGGGCGAATTCATAACTTTCTTTCAGCTTCAGCAGCAGAGGTAACAAAAGCATTATACTTACCAATATCCAATGCCTACATAATTTGCAACATCTGATGTAGAAAACATCAGGTAGTGCTGACCCTTGCAGATGCAGAAATACTGTAAATTTCATTGCAAACATCATCCTTTTCATCGCAAACTGTACATGTTCATTGAGCACGTATTTATCCAACTGTGAAATTGTCTGCTATGATAGAAATTAATTTACAAGCTTTTATTGGACGGTATCATTGACACTTTGATATTGTGCATCCCTAAAATAATCAGTAAAAAAAAACTTACATACACTACATTCATATTCATAAAATGATATCACAAAAACAATCTTACAAAAGTACTGTATTCCAATCTATGCAT
Organism: Mola mola; assembly: GCA_001698575.1. Lineage (NCBI taxonomy): Eukaryota > Metazoa > Chordata > Actinopteri > Tetraodontiformes > Molidae > Mola > Mola mola. The sequence goes on along the minus strand of KV751328.1, from coordinate 6,140,712 downwards.
ATACTGGAGTGGAGAATAGTCATGAAAAAAGTGCTAACATATACATTAAAAAGAATCAGTGGATTTTTCTTTATCGTGCTCTGAGTCAGCTAGTCGGTGCCTGTCCCTATTTCATCTTTTCCATGATGCTTATATGCTTTCTATAAATATCTTGTCTGTCTACATGCCCTGCTTGAAGGCAGAGCAATGACTATCTGGTGTTTTCACTACCTGCAAATGACTTACGTCACACACTTAATTACTTTCTGTCTTGCACTGAGCAGTACATCATGTGCACCATTCAATGGCTGCCTTTAGGCTGGATGTTGTTCCCCGACTGCTCTTACATAATGAGTCAAATATCACGCAAGTACCTGGCACGCAAGTACCTGGCACTCAAGGCGTCGTGTTGCCAAGTTTCTGAGTGACTGTGTAAACCGATACTGCCACCAACTTAGTTTTCTCCGAGTATACATGCTTGTTTGCTGAGTCAACAAATACGGTCGCAGTTTTAACGCTATCCAACCGGCAGACTGTCAGAAACGAAGCACTCCAGCAAGCACCACGCCAATGACTTAACATCAGTGAGGGGTGAAAACGGATGCACATGTAACATCAGGTAAAGGGAGGTTGTTTAGATACTGACTGAGTGCAATAGAGATATACATACACCAATATATATATGTACACTATATTGGTGTATGTATACTATTGCACTCTTTTCTGAAGTAATCGCTTTTCCAGTGATGGAACAAAAAGGTGCACAGTAATCAAAATATGATCCAAAATATTCAGTGGCAGTCCACATTTACCATTCCTTCAAGATCTAGAATTCTGAATTTCAAAGTGCAGTCGGGTAAAATAACACTGCTTTCATTTTTTTGCGTGTGTATTTGATACGCATGCTTAACGACTGAACTGTTGTACGGAATATGTTAAACATGATAAACACAAGAAAATCTGAAAGCTAACAAGCTCATAATTGTGCTCCAGCACAGTACAAAACAACTGGACCGTGCGTGAGTGCACCCTCAGCATGTTGATGTCAGACACACCTCTTTGCCTGCAGCCTCGCAGAGCTCTTGGCATGACTAAACTGTTGACTGTTGTCTTCAGAAACCTTTTAGGAAAATATGAGACAATGAGAAAAAAGCACTCAGGAGGCTGCAAAATGCACCCCCCCCCCCGAAATTGTCCCAGAAAAAGGAAATAGTCACATAGCAGTGGTAAAGTTAACACCCAGGTAATTAAAATACACTAGAATCCCGATCTCCCCAAAAGTGTCACTCTTTGTTTCTTGGGCCAAAACAAACTCTCACCAAAAAATCCACCATTACTTTTTGAATTATGTATGTGTATCCATGTTTGAAACATATCCAGATCCAGAATCAAGAGCCAGATCTGCATCTCTTATATAATTCAAGCAATTGTTCCTTGATGTAATACAGACAAGATTTTTCATTAAAATCTGTGCAATAGTTTTTTGTCTCAACCACTTTATGTCGCAGCCAGTTAGTTAGGTTTGAAAAATGTCTTCTCAAAGTCTCAAATATTTCCTTGAATTAAATGAGCTTTATTATCCCAGAGGGGCAATTTGTTGTGCAGCCAGCAGAAGCCAAATAATCACCAACAGTGGCTTTTCCCTACTCAACTGCAGCAAAGGCGGATGTTATTGTGTTGCACAGTGTTCAATATATGTTATCATTTTATAATTATCATATCTCAGAATGACAAGAGGGAAAGACGTTGTTTTTCTGCCCCCACTGACTTTGGCCAACTGCTGCAGCCCATTCACCTCTCATCTGTCTTAGATTAGACAGTGCCACAGTCACCACCATATAAATACCCCACTTATCATCTCAGTGGTTTATCCTCCCCTGATACAGGCCTGAGACGAGAGACAATGGTGGACGCCCACTGAACTAAGTCCCCCCTGCAGGCATGTCTCCACTCCAAGGCTGCTCTTAACTTTTATTACTCCGGGAGATGGATTGGCTTGTCCCCGCCCTTGTTTGGTGGTTCGGCGCAGTGTGTGTGTGCAGGAGGGGCTGTGGTTGTAAAGTGATGGCAGCACTGCTCAGTCTGAGCGGAGCCAGGTAACTGAGCCGCCACCAGTTTGCTCAAGCTGCTCTCTGAGAAAGAAACCATGACTCATGGTGTGTGTGTTTTTCGTTTTCTTTTTTTTTTGTTCTGTTTAATTTTATTATAATAATCGTGACCCTACTGATTTGATTTCTATTTTTTTTTCTTGATAGGTGTTTTTTTTTTTAAATTTCCTAGTTTTTTGGTTTCAGTTAAGAAAATAAAGATGAGAGAGAAAAGTTTTTCTGCTTTCTCAACCATTTTAACTGTTTCTGAATGACACCCGAAGATTTATTTCAGAGTAATGTCTAATTACTTAGCACATTACCACAGCATGGAATAAACTGTTATATACTGTATTTGGGAATATTTGGAATCTATACAAAGTCATTTGTCACTCATAAACATTGGAAAACAACATTTAGAAAAACACAGTTGTGTTTAACTGTTTTTGCTCCATGTAACCAGACACTTGTAATAACATTTTGAGCATAATGAGAGGAGGAAAAAAGCGATTTATTCCTGATGTTTTGACCTGCCCAACCCTGTTGCATTGCATAGCTTCATCGAGCTAAATGGTCCTAGCAACCAAATTCCATACAGTGGTAATTCTCTGAAAGGATGTATTGTGTGAAATGTTACAGCCTAATAGACTGTGAAACGGGGCTTACCTTACCTTACTTTATTTCTAGAGCTGTTGCCTTTTTGCAGATCTCTAATGCCAAGAGGCCTCAGAGAAGTAATTGCAATGGTTGGTTGTTAGTAAGTCCCTGTAAGTCACAAAGTTAAGCAAAGTTATTAAGGTGTTTTCAACAAAAAGTTATGCAAAAAAGATTTTAGTTAAGTTAGATTCTATATGTGCAGCTTTTAACTTTCATTAAACCACATGCTACTTTCTAAATTGTGTTTGTTTTTGTTTTTGTTTTTTGGGGGGTTTTATTTTGTCTGTCTTAAATTTTATTTCATTTTTCATTTTGGATGCATGACAGTTAATACAGCATGGTCCACAGAGCAAAGACTCATCTATTCAAGAAGTCATGCTATTCCCCAGAGCTGCTACTCGGCTGCAGCTGCACCAGTGTGTTTTGACTTGTAACCCCCCCCCCACCACTGCCAACACCGCCGAAGTGCAACACCTGATAATGTGTGCCTTTTTGGAGCAGTGGGACCTATTCTCTGTGGACAGGAAGTTCATTTCCTCAGAGGATGGAGCCACACCTATTAAATTTGATAGACATATTGCTATTTTTCCCTTTTTCTAGTATGTTTTTGGTGGGTTTTGTTACACTCACTGAACCGTCCTTGCAGTAAAAATGGATGGTGTTGACACTCATGGATGGTGCTGCGCAATGAGTAGGTGGCCTTTTTCCCTGACAGCAACTGTGAGACAGACTTTTATTAGGTGATAATTGAAATGTCATCACTCATCTCACAAGTTGTACCCACATATTCATAAATTATTTATTTCCTCACTTGTGTTGACAGCAGCACAAAACAGATGGGGAAACCTGGATTGAATGGACAAAGAAACGCGCTGCATAAATGTTAGTCCACGAGGTGATGGCGAAACCAGAGCATACAAATTTGACATAGAGACATAAGGAAAAGTCGCATGTGACTAGGATCCAGTCACAAGTGATGTAGAGAAACGATACGTTATTTCTAAGAAAATCCCCAAAACAAACACAACGCTCTCCTTGTTGGCGGCACTGCAGACACAGAAGGGTTAATATGTGGTGCTCACAGGCAGGAGTAAACAAAAGGAGCCCGGACTGGTGCTTCTCTCTGCTGCTGAGGTTGAGGCGTGACCCGCGAGATAGGCACCGGGCTATCATGAGGGCGTCTCCCTGAGTGGCTGGCCAGCAGAACAGAGAGGCCTTTGTGAGGGCTGTGTGCAATAAATTTAAAAAAATGCTGAGCGAAGCAGCCCCCACCCCCAACCCCCATGATGGGTTTTTTTTTCTTTCTCCCTGAAGACGCACACAAATGCTCATACACACACTTGTCTGTAGTTTCCAGTGGTCCCAGGGGGATGGAGGCTCTCGCCTCAGCTGGTGTGAGGTTAAAGGAGGGGAACACAACAGCCTGTTTTGTGGTGAAAACTGGATATGTTAGCATTACCTTCTGGGGTGAAAGACTTTTCAACAGTGAGTTTGACTCACAGAGAAACAGCAAAATGCTCTTCATCTCTAAACCGTGAGGATTAAAAATAACTTGTGTTTTATGCAAAAAAAAAAAATTCTGTTTAACTGTAGTTTTCACAATGATTCTTCTTCTTCTTCTTTTTTTTTCGCCAAGAGCACACAGGAAAGAATTTATTTACTGCGTAGGCTAGAAATGAAAGCGTTTCACACAAATTAGGACATCAATTAATTCTGGAAATGGAAGTGCAAATGAAAAACATGTCAGTATCTCATTAGGTCTATGTGCAATTTGGGGTTGTCTGAGGCCTGAGAAAATACAAAAATGACATCATCCTTTTGAAGTGACTTGACAAACAAAAAATGGTCGTTTGTCACAAAGTGTTCTTGAGTGACTGCGGCCTGTCTGTGAGTGTGCTGGCTTGAGTGTTTGAGCACACAGTAACTTGCACATAATGTCACACACAGGGGCAGTAAGCATGTACTTTCTGTTTGAGCAGCATCAACAGAAAATTGCCCCAAACCTGACAGTTGTATGTGTCTTTGAAACATCAATTTATATTGATGACGAGTGTATGTGAGTTCACCCTACATCAAAAGAATGTGTTACTGTTTGTTATAGGTTCCAGTCACGACTTGGCGCTGTGTCTCTGCAAATACTTGTGTGTCTAGCCTGCACTCCTTAACTTTCCTCGCTAGCGCTGTGCAGACAAAGCTGCCACCTGAGGGAAATTGTTCTAAAAAGCCAGGGGAGAACGCTGAATCACAATATATGTAAGGTTGCACCTTCACCCCACAGGGGAAAGAGCATTAAAAAAAAAGATGTGCTGGGCTCCAGCATTGCCTCCAGCGCACATAAAATTCTCCTATTGTTCATGAGAGACGCGGCACAGGTGACGCACAAGTGACTGATTGAAACAATGCCATGTGATTTTCAGTAATGCTCGCAGAACTTTTCTTGAAAATTGAGTCTGTCGTCCCACTACTTTGGTTCCAAACTATTTTAAAAACTGTTTTTTTTTTTGCACACTCATGGTGCCCAGACAATGAACCACTGTGACACTCTTAAAGCACCGCCAGCTGATCCAAATTCATACTTATTGTTAGATCCTGTCCCGGATGTGTCCCGGCCTTGATTAGTTCAGTTAAACCCAACCTTGGCGCGGTGACTCCCCATGGTACTGTTAATTTGGGTTGGTTTGAACTGGACTTCTAATGAAATCCAAACAATTGAGTTCTGGTCCGAACTAAAGAGGTGCTCTTGGACTGACTGCAAGTGAACTCTGGAGTGAGTCATCACTGGTGTGAACCCCATCTCCACCAATCACTGCAAGAGTACCGTCAACAAGCCTGGATAAGTGGTGAGGGTTGCATCAGGAAGGGCATCCGGCGTAAAAACTGAGCCAAATCAAACCTGCGAATCATGAAAACGAATTTCATACCAGGTCGATCGGGGCCCGGCTTTACAACAACCGCCACTGGTGCTGTTGACAAACAGGGTACCGGCAGAAATTGGGCTACTGTTAGTGGAAAAACAAGAGGAGGGAAATGCGTTAGGAGACAGAGAGAGAAGAGGAAAGTCAAGAGTGTAAGATTGAGAGTAGGAACTCTAAATGTTGGCATGACAGGCAAAGGTAGATGGCAAAGATAGATGTTTTGTATGTGCAAGAGACCAGATGGAAGGTTAGTAAGGCTAAAAGCATTGGAGCAGGGTTCAAACTGTACTACCGTGGCATGGATAGGAAGAGAAATGGAGTAGATGTGATCCTGAAGGAGGACTATCAAAGAATGTTGTAGAGGTGAAAAGAGAGTCGGACAGGGTCATGATTGGGAAGCTGGAAAGTGAAGGCATTATATTGAAATTTGTCAGTGGTTACGCCCCACAAGTATTTATTTGTGAGATGGAGTTAAATGAAGTGGTAGACAGTATTCACAGGGAGGAGAGAGAGGTGATTGGAGCAGACTTCAATGGGCATGTTGGTAAAGGGAACAGAGGTGATGAGATGATGGGCAGGTCTTATGTCAAGGAAAGGAACCTAGAAGGACAGATTGTGGTGGATTTTGCAAAAAGAATGGAAATGGCTGTGGTGAACACCTACTTCCAAAAGAGGACACAACAAAGGGAGACATATAAGAGTGGAGGCAGGAGCACACAGGTGGACTACATTTTGTGTAGACGATGCAATCTGAAAGAGATTAGAGACTGCAGGGTGCTGACAGGCGAGAGTGTAGCCAGACATCATCGGATGGCTGTTTGTTGGATGACTCTGGTGGTGAAGAAGAGGAAGAGAGAAAAGCCGGAGTAGAGGATCAAATGGTGGAAGCTAAAAAAGGAAGACTACTGTGAGGACTGCATGGAGAGGTTGTGAACTGCAAGATGACTGGGTAACTACAGCAACAGTGATCAGGGAGACAGGTAAGGAGGTGTTTGGTGTGTCATCGGGACAGAGGACGGATAATAAGGAGACTTGGTGGTGGAACGAAGAAGTACAGGAGAGTATTCAGAGGAAGAGGTTGACAAGGAAGAATTGGGATAGTGAGAGAACGGAAGAGAGTCAACAGGAATACAAGGAGATGCAACGTAAGGCGAAGAGGGAGGTGACAAAGGCTAAACAGAAGGTGTATGATGAGCTGAATGAGAGGCTGGACACTAAGGAAGGAGAAAAGGTTCGGTATTGTCTGGCGAGGCAGAGGGATCGAGCTGGGAAGGATGTGCAGCAGATTCAGGTGATTAAGGACAGTGATGTAACTGTACTAACATGTGAGGAGAGCGTGCTGAGACGATGGAAGGAGTACTTTAAGGAGCTGATGAATGAAGAAAATGAGAGGGAAAGAAGGGTGGAGGAGGTGGAATCTGTGGAACAGGAAGTTGTAAAGATTAGTAAAGATGAAGTGAGAAAAGCTTTTTAAGAGGATGAAGAATGGAGAGGCAGTTGTTCCTGATGACGTACAGATAGAAGTATGGAAGTTTCTAGGAGAGAGGGCAGTGGAGTTTTGGGACAAATCTGTTCAACATAATCTTGGACGGTGAGAATATGCCTGAGTAGTGGAGGAAAGATTTACTGGTGCCAATGTTTGAGAACAAGGGTGATGTGCAGAGTTGTAGCAACTACAGCGGGATAAAGCTGATGAGCCACACAATGAAGATTTGAGAAAGAGTAGCAGAAGTGAGGCTAAGAGAAGAAGTGATGATTTGTGAGCAGCAGTATGGTTTCATTCCAAGAAAGAGCACAACAGACACCATGTTTGCTTTGAGAATGCTGATGGAGAAGTATGGAAAAGGTCAGAAAGAGCTGCATTGTGTCTGGGGATCTAGAGAAAGCCTATGATAGGGAGCCACGGGAGGAAATGTGGTCCTGTATGAAGGAGTCTGGAGTGGCAGAGAAGTTTGTCAGACTGGTGCCGGATATGTATAAGAGCAGTATAACTGTGGTGAGGTGTGCTGAAAGAATGACAGATGGCTTCAAGGTGGAGGTGGGACTGCATCAAGGATCAGTCCTGAGCCCCTTCTTGTTTTCTATGGTGATGGACAGACAGACAGATGAGGTCAGGCTGGAATCTCTGTGGACGATGATGTTTTCAGATGACGTTGTGATCTGCAGTGAGAACAGGAAGCAGGTGGAAGAAAACCTGGAGAGGTGGAGGTATGAACTTGAAAGAAGAGGAATGAAAGTCAGTCATAGCGAAACAGGATACATGTGTGTGAATGAAAAAGGCAAGTGGATCAGTGAGATTACAGGAAATAGTGGTGGAAAAGTTCCATGAGTTTAAGTACTTAGGTTCAACTGTTCAGAGCAACAGGAAATGTGGTAAAGAGGTAAAGAAGCGAGTGCAGGCAGGGTGGAGAAAAGTGTCAGGAGGGATCTGTGAAAAAAGAGTAGCAGCAAAAGTGAAAGGTTTAAAAGAGGGTAGTGAGACCAGCAATGTTGTTTGGTTTGGAGATGGTGGCCTTGACCAAAAGTCAGGAGGCAAAACTGGAGGTGGCAGAGTTAAAGATGTTGAGATTCTCTTTGAGATTGATGAAAGATGGACAGGATTAGGAACGAGCACATCAGAAGGACAGCACAGGTCAGATGTTTTGGAGACAAAGTTAGAGAGGCCAGATTGAGATGGTTTGGACATGTGCAGAGGAGAGACAGTGAATATATTGATGGAGGGATGCTCAAGATGGAGCTACCAGGTAGAAGGCAAAGAGGAAAGCCAAAGAGGAGATTCATGGATGTGGTGAGAGAGGATATGCAGCGACTAAATGGGATTCTGTGCTCATGACTAGTTTACAATTTTAAAGTCTGTTTGAGATTTGCCTTTGTGAGAACGAACAAAACCAATTGAAAAATGAAACAATGTATCCAACTCAAATCTGGTGTGGGCCACACGTAAAAAATGTATTTAAGTTTGATTTTTTTTTTCATCCCTCAAAAAAAAAAAAAAAGCCTGAATTCCAATTTTTTTTTTTTTTTTACATATTAAGCTAAGTTGAATATTTTTTCTCAAACACAATAATCTTCTTCTGTAACTAAACAAGTATGTTGATGTAAAATCTGTTGTTACAAGACATTTACAAGAAACAACTGTATGGTGATATCCAGTCTTCCATTTGTCAAAAGACTTTAGCTCAGTTGTAAAACACAGCTAAGAGGGATAGTAGCCGAAGAAGCCAGTGTTTCATTTACAATTTATTTAATAAAATCTGGCACACCCCTTTTCCTTCCATCCACATGGATTTAAATTTGACCTCTTAAATCTGGCACTAGCAGTGTTTAACGATGACCTTGGCGTTGGCCCTCAGCTGTTGTTTGTGTATCTTAGTGTGCTAATATGCTTAGATGTGTTAGCATTTAGCTTAAAGCACAGCTGTGCAGATCCATTTTTTTCACTGGATCCCTCAAGCAATCCAAATTGTATTAGCACCCGCGACGAGAACTGTTTATTTCATTCATTTACTGCTTCATTAAGATTTGCATTTTAAGTCACATCTTGGTTTTGATCGCATATGGATATGGAACGTTGAGAAACCCATTATTCAACTCCCCTGTATACTCAAAACTAAACAGCCCCTGGTTTCTAATTGTCTCTCTTCATACAGACATCTTTGAGTGTCTGTTCAGTTAAATCCTAGTTTTTGGCTGAGCAGTAATTACAAAAAAAAAATCATCTTTCTTGCCATTGTTAAGACTTTTAGCGCCATTGTATTTGTTATTCTATTTTTCTTTGTTATATTTTGTTTTCCCCTCCTGGAACCGTCACCTTACTGTGGTGGAGGGGTTTGGGTGCCCTAATGATCCTAGGAGCTATGTTGTCGGGGGCTGTTTGCCCCTGGTAGGGTCACCCAAGGCAAATTGGTCTTAGGTGAGGGGCCAGACAAAGCGCGGTTCGAAGACTTCTATGATGGTGAATAATAACAAGGACTTGTGTACCCTGCCCGGAGGGATACCGGGACCCCGCCCTGGAGCCAGGCCTGGGGAAGGGGTCCGTAGGCGAGTGCCTGATGGCCGGGCCTTTTTCCATGGGGTCTGCTCGGGCTCAGCCCGAAAAGGAAACATGGATCCGTCCTCATGTGGGCCCACCACCCACAGGAGGAGCCATAGAGGTCCGGTGCTATGTGGATCGGGTGGCAGTCAAAGGCAGGGGCCTTGGCGGTCCGATCCCCGGTTGCTGAAGCTGGCTATCGGAACATGGAATGTTACCTCTCTGATGGGGAAGGAACCTGAGCTTGCGCGTGAGGTTGAGAGATACCGGCTAGATATAGTCGGCCTAACCTCAACGCACAGTTCAGGTTCTGGAACCAGTCTTCTTGAGAGGGGTTGGACTCTGTTCTATGCTGGAGTTGTCCCAGGTGAGAGGCGGAGAGCAGGCGTGGGCTTATTAATAGCTCCCCGGCTCTCAGCCAATGTGTTGGAGTTTACCCCCGTGGACGAAAGGGTTGCTTCCCTGCGCCTTCAGGTTGGGGAACGGG
>KV751328.1:6063693-6118138 GCA_001698575.1 Mola mola | reverse complement strand
CTCTTCCTCGTTGGCCACGTGCCATGAACTGAACAACTGTTTCATCTCATTTTTTTAACAAGTACGCCTGTCTTCTGGACTTCTGCCTTCTCTTGTGTCAGTGGGGACAAACAGGCTGCCTGGCAAATGCCCAAGTTGAAACTGGATGTACTTGTCATATATTCCTTTACGGAAATAGCCTTTTGCATGATGATATAACAAATGGAGTCAAGGAAGAAACTACATTTTGAACAGGTGTAGAAAATCACAGTATGATTCATCTAGCCGTTTTATTAGTGCAAGGCATATCTCCATTAATTGGACAATATGTGTTTTTGACAAACATAAATCATTGATCCCCATAACTGATGGCCTCCAGAGTGTGATTAGTGGATATTCAAATACCGAAATTGGAGAAAGAAGGTGTATTGCATTGTTAGCTGATCCTCCAGACAAATTAAGAAGAACAATGATTAATGCCATGCAAGCAGCAAGAACTGTGCAACATATGTCCCAAGTTTCACTGAGCTCACATGTGAATTTGAGTCTGTGTGTCAGTGGACAGCAAGCCCTGTCTTGAATTTCTACTGGCAGTCAAAAGAGGACTGTCATGATAACTATAGTATCAGACACGTAAAAAAAAAAAACCCAAACACAGACAGGGAGACACACAGAGACACAGCGCCTGGGGCAGCAGGGAGGCCTGGCAGCCACCACAGTGCTGGTCGGAGGCTCAACGCTGCAGAAAAAGTGGCTCCCTCTGCTGCACCATCTGTGCACTGAGCTATCCTCCGTGCGGGGCTCCGTGCAGGGGTACACACACACACACACAAGATGAGCAATTCTGCTCCTTCTCCGATTGCCTCCTGCCTTTCTCGTCCACTTCACCAAACGAAGAATACATTCATACATTATGGATATCAAAATGTAAATTACAGGTTCCAATAATAATGAACGCCACTTTACACCTCCGTGCTGCCAGTTCACTTAAATGCATTTATAGGATGATTTGTTTGTCACTAGTCTATTTGCAGAACTAAAAAAAAAACTGTGCGACGTTTATTTACGTGTCGAATCGTGGGTTCCGGGGGACCAACGAAAATGTGCTGCATCTTTGTCCGCCTAAAGAGCGCGATGCCCCGGGCAGCACAGCGCATGGGCACGCGGTGTCCGACAGCTCATCCGCAAACCAGCCGCGGCAACAACTCCTAATGCAGAAACGGGATGCTGGCATCTACTGCTTAACATAAATAACAAACACTGCCATGATTGGGAATTTGAAATCCGTATTTTCTTTTTTCACGCGGATATTTTTTTTTTTTTAAACTCGTTGATTGACCCGTGTTTCCCGTCTGATAGCAGAAAACATATCATAATTTGAACAGTTATGACTGTGGCTCCCGCATCCTCCATGGACATTTTTTTTTTCTTTTACCTCGCCTTTGACACCTCGTCGCAAAAACAAACGAGATATCAGAACTTAAATCACTCGAAGCATCTTTTATTTACTGATGAGCAAAAACCCAGCACAAGGAGTTTTAGTGTCTCGTGATGAACGGATGGTGCTACGCTAGGCTACGCTAATTAGCCCCAGTTTAGTGTACGGACAAAATAAAAAAATACATCCCGAAGGCTGCGTCTCAAGAGACCGGGCACAAACGTTGGTACGGGTGAAACCTACTCATTTCGCTGTCCTTCACTCCATTCCTTGAAAAGAGACGAAAAGATATGAAGAAAAACCGGGACGCCCTCTGCCATGCGCCAGCGCTCCGGTGTGCCCGCTCAGCCCCCGTCTCTGCCCGGGCATGCCCGTCCGGCCGCCCGCCCCCGGACATTTGTTGACAAACTCACTTCAAACACGGAAGCGCGCGATGGAGCGTTTTCGCCGCTTCACAATTTTAAACCCTCCTCACTCACCGCCAGCAAACGCGTGTTCCGTCGTGGTCGGTGGTATCTTGACAACTTGCCGCTACTTTGCTTCTCTCGGACCGCGTTGACGCGACTCGTATCCCGCTCCGCATTACAGCCGCTCATAGACGTTTGCTGACTTGGAGGGGGTTTGTTTTTTTTTTTACCGTCGGAACGGCCCGCCTCGACGGACGGGACCCGCCCCTTCGTATTAACACGATCAGCTACACGGTGTTATGCAAATAAAACACACTGGAAGGGTATAAAAAGCAGGAATCGCTCCAACACTCTATTTGCATTATGTAGGATGTTTCATAGGATGGTCAGTGCTAGAGGAAATTCTGTTCATTTACTTTGATCGTGAGCTACAATTAACTACAATTCCTGCCTCAAAAATTTGATTGAATGAAAGATCAATACGTATTATTGTAATAAAAAGCACTTTAAGAGCTCCAAAAAATGCCCCCTCCCCTCAGGATGATTAAGGCTAAGTGACTGGAACTCTAGTGCTCATGAATGTGAAAAATGTAAAATACACAAACACATTTAGTACAAATTTGTGCTCATTAAATTTACAACCACACGCATTAATGTTACGTTACACGTGGCTGCAACTCGAAATGAAACCATCTACAATAGTAGATTTGACCAACGTTTGCTTTGGATGTCGAGCTCATGCTGTACACTGCTGCTGTCGTAAAGAAAAACAGAAGATAAAATAACATACTGGCCCTTTAAGAGAACGGTCCTCCTCGACCATAAGCTGGTGATACTCGGTGGACCAATCAGATGGTTTGTTTTGGTCCCGCCTTCTGCTTGGTCTATGTTGACACGTGGAAGGGGAGAAAATACAAACCCAGATAAGACATGTGACTGCTCTTAGCACTCAGCTCAGCTGATTGGGAGCCGCTGCTAGATAGGAGGATTGTGGCCACCCTATTGCTGGGGGTCGATGTGATGATGGGTTGAGTGCTATATAGATTTAACAACAGATTTAATTGCCACGCAAGCATGTCAGGGTTCCATTGAAGCATTATATTCTATGTTGTGTCTGAACATGGGTCCTGCAAACCTCATAAAAAGAACAAAATGGTTGAATGTAAGTAACTACATTCAAGGACAATATTTAGGCTTTCTTTCAAAATTTTGATTCATTTGCTACTAATTAAATGTTTTAATATTTTGTACTCGGACCACACACATTTTTCAGAGGGAGAGGCGCGTTGCTACGCTTGCAAATTATGATTTCACAAACAAAACCTAAGATCAGTTTTTATGCATTGCTACATATATATTAATGACCATGAAACCTGAAATAAGAAGTAACCTAGTTGAATTATCTCCACTTTAGTTTAATATAAAATCAAAATGCTGCAACAGTTTGACATGTAGTAATAATAGGAAGTGATCTTTTAATCATTCAGTTTTCCAGAAAGTGTGGCATTGTTTTTATTTGTGGAATAAACAATAAATAAACAATCCAAATACACCTACCATTAAACATAACACAACGCAACGTAACACGGTTCAAACGTCCCTGAGTGCATCCTGGCTTGATAATGGTTGCAAACAATGTATTGATATCAGTACAGATCCATTTTCAGTTGGTACCCAGAGGGCATCCATTGTTAAACATGGTGTCTTCATCTGATGGATGTACAGTGACAGTGGGGATAAACAGCAACCATGGCTGGTGACCCTCATTGCAGGGTGGTGACACGCCTACACATAATATTACTCAAAAGAGGAAGAGGAGGGGGGGGAAAAAAGCCAAATCAGGCAGTATCCACAAAAAGGGGTTACTGAGTACAAAACAGCCAGGCAAGGAGAGTAAGACTGTTTGATCCATCGCGTGAGTCAGATTTTTCCCAGGAGACAATGTCTGGATGAAAGCAGATGCTGTTGCTTTTGCATGCAGCACTGGTCAGCCTGTGCAGGATGTTATGTTTTCACACTGTCCCACTTTATTTACTGTGCAGCTGGTAACGTGCAAAACCATGATTTTTTTCTTCTCAAGACTCCCATGCGCAGTTTAATGTCAGACCAGAAAAAAGAAAACAACCCCTGCTCTGCCTGGTTTAAGCCACTGCTTGGCAGCTCCCAGCCCCCCATCAACACCAACCCCCCCTCCAACTCCAATCCTGCAGAGAAAGGGACCCCACCCAAAATTTGGAAGAGGACGTCAGATGGTGGTTGTTTTTGTGTTGCTCCTTCTCTCTCTCTCTCCCTCTCTTTTAATGCCGGTCATTGAATATTCAACATTCAAGTCATTTTGCTCCACAAAGTAGCAAATATTGAAACTCTTTTACCTATTATATCAAAATGTAGAGCAAAATTCTAAGAAGTAGACTTATTAACTATTTCCTCAAATAAATATTGTTTCCACAACAGCATTTTTGGCCCAGTGGTCTAGATATACGAGCATTCATAATAGTGTATTAAACAGTAAACTATTTAATCTATTGTCTGCTGATGTGTATGTAGGTATTATTTTAAGGACACAAGCCGTGCTGTGTGAATAATTACCAAAAAAAATCTCCAATACCTAAAAACTAAATCTCCTTTTCAGGATTAAAAAGCTTAAAACAAAAAAAATCAAACCACTGGAATAAAGAACAATAAAGTTTGCAACATCAGTTTTGCAACAGTTCGATGTTAAAATTCAGCTGTTTTTGAGTGGTGAAGCCCTCTAAATCTTAATTAGTACACTGTGTGCTGTGGTTGAAAAACAAAGAAACAAAGTAAATTGATTCCCCCATAAGCATTTCATTGTTTTGTTTTTTTCTCCCCCGCTTTCCCTTTATCAATAACTAATTAATGTTCCAAAACAACAGCTCCAAGAATAGTCCATTTCAATCACAGTCAGTAGTAGGCTATCTCATTGCCAATGAACTCTGGGGAATACAGTTATTTAAACAGTGGTCTGGTGAAATGTTTTTGAACGCTGTTTTGAATGCCGTTAACCACATTTGGGTTGCAAATCGGAATTGGTCTTTATTTTGGCAAAGAACATAACATGAGGCGCTGTCAATGCACAAGATTCAGAAACGCAAGCGTCACACATTGTGCAATCTCATCTGCCGTTTTAAGTCATTTGCTGTCTATAACTTTCAAGTGCACAGCATCAACCCCTTTGAAGAGGGAAAAAAGCCTTCGTGTCGGCGCTGAACTCGGAACTTGTCATCTAAACTGAAATTTCCAGTATCTCTTAATGTGTCAGCAGTAGTGGCAAACAACACTTCCCAGCCCATTTCTATTCGAGCAATTTTCCCCAGTGAGCCAGTCAAAAATTATCCACAGTGAGTTATTTCTGACTACGTGCTGGCAGCAGAGGTGATAAGGCTCTGGATGTTGAAATTTTTCAAAGTCCCCTGCATAATGATACAATTTGCTTTGTGCCATTTCCCCTAATGGTGCCTGACGTCCAGACGCTTTGTCTTCATTCCTCAATCTGTCCCACACCCAAACAACCCCCCCAGTGTTTGTACTTGTACTCCGTGAACTTTTTCCCATCCCAATTTTATGGTTTCGCTTCCCCCTTGCCATTATCTACATCAATTCCTGTATTAGTGGGCTGTTTTTCACATGAATTGATTGTGAAATTTCGTGACAGGGAAGCCAAGTTTTCACAGGTTATTGGAAACCCCTGTCCGCCTCCACCGCCCCTCTTCCCCCTCCGCCTATTCTGTCAACATCTCTTGATTTTAACCACAGGTATAGCAGGGGCTCAGGCAATGAATTCAGCTCTCCCAGAGTTCATCCAGAGGTAACACATTTGAAGCCCAGAACCCCCCCAGGGGGAACTCTTCCCTGTGATCATGTGTATCTTGGCGCCGTCAATTAAATGTAGCACAATACAGCGGTAACACTGGCCGTGTTCTGGATGAAGCCTTGAATGGAAATGAAGTTGTCGCTTTGTGCCTTACAGTTTGTCTTCACATGTTTCCAGCTGTGATGGTAAGTTGGAGAAATCAACGTCTAATGATTACTGAGCAGCAGCAGCAGCAGCAGCAGCTCAGGAGGTAAACAAACCATTTGTTAGGTAGCCTGGCAGCCTGAAGACACCTGTGTAGCATCCAAAATCCAATTTGCAGCTTCTCCTTGCATGCACTGGTGAATATTGTTACATTATTATTGCACCTTTCCTCATTTGGAATGATTTCACAGTGTCAAATAACGCACATAACTTTTCTTGTTTATTTTTTTTTTTTTTTCTTAAAGGCAATTCAATTCTTAATCAGTTAGAACTGACTGACTTTATGAAATCCTATGAGTTAGGTGATCAAGGTGCTTTACGGTCATACTCACCATTTTATGCCAACTGTTCCAAAACTACTTTAAATTGGTGTTTATTCTGACTTGGTGAGTAAAATGGACATATTCTCAATAACCAGTCAAAGAGCGCTTTTGAACAAATTGTCAAATTGTCAAAATTGTAGCATCTGGCATCTTTGGCCAACATGATCAGCCTTCCCAGGTGCACAAAAATCCCTTAACATCAGCTGACATGCAAAGGTCTACACTGTTTAGGTTCAGTTTAAGCACACATTAGGTTTTGTAGGTTTACTAAAATATACTGGTATAATCTAGGCACAAAAATAATATGGCTAGGTTTAGGAAATGTGTGATGAGGCTTGGTTTCAAATGTGACACAAACTCTGTTTTTTTAAGCAAAAGAAGTCATTAATTGAAAGTGGTTGCGCATGCAATTATTTTAAGAGCCTGGAAGTCCTTCCCTAAGCTGTCACGGATGTTTACGATGGATGATTTGAGTTGTAATTTATATACATTCATATTAACTTTTATTGTCTTTCCTCCAAAACCCATCGTAGGAATTACATCCAATTCAGCTGATTCCACACGTTGCGTTTTAGGTGTGAAGCTTTTACGAGCAGTGCTAATGCAGGAAGTAGTATGACGTTGACTTTGACATTATATTATTAACTGTAATCACAATCTTTCTTTGAACCTCTCCCCCAACACTGTGCCAGCTAAAGCCCCCGTCATTCACTAATGTATCTAATCTAAGCTTAACTGTAGCTGCCATGTGGAAGAATTTTTTAAAAGTTGACATTCTATAAACAATTATTATGGTGGCCATGTGTCAAATAAACGTTTTGTTTCTATTTGTAATATAGTCATTAGGTCTTGAACTTAGCACCAGTTTGAGATGTAAGGAAGAATTGTATTTTGCTTGAGAATGAAGTGGTCGTCTGTCCACTCACTTGCAACACTACAGTTTAATTCTTGTAAGTCAGAGTGCACTCAAGTGGCATTAATAGGATTTTGGGAAGGCCATGTCAGATGTGATGAACTGCCCCCCCTCCCCCCACCATTAGCAGAGGGTTCAAGAGGGGTGGTGGAGATAACATTTTGGCGAAAGATATGCTTGAGTTTGTTTTTGTAAAGCGGGGGAGCCATTTGGCGAAACGGAGACAGCTAATCTTGCTACTTCACAATCCTGACATGTTTTTGAGTTCTCTCAGGGCTCAAAAGTTCAGGTGCCACTGTACACGATGCACCCCTGCATGTAAGCCTGCTGTTCCTCATCTCTCCTTTTATATGGTTCCTCTTCAAAGATGTCAGATAATTTTCTAAATACTTCATTGGCTGCAAAAGTGTTGGTAGGTAGGCGCTGTGCAGTAGATAAAAAAAAAAAAGAAAGAAACGATAAATCATTGAAGGACGGAGACATGGATGGAAATAGAGTTGGAGTTGCTCTTGTTTCTACGGTAACTGTCGATGGGGAGGTACCACGGATGAAAGTGGAGGGAAAACAAACCTCCCCGCTCCGATGGCAACAGCACAGCAATTGGTTCTCGTTTCCTGCGAGGACAGGAAGGAAAAAAAAAACAAAAAAACATAATAAGGTCCCCTAGTAGCCCAGGAGACAAAGTTCGGTGTTGCATCAGAAAGCAAGAGGCAGGGCAAAATGAACACGCGCCCACAAATGTGTACGGCCAACTTGCACGCGCACATACCCGCTCCCTCTCTCTCTCTCACATACACACAATCATAATCACATGCTCCACTTCACCCTGCAGCCGCCCCTCCTGCTTGCTCACTCTCCCGCCAAAACATCTACAGCACGTGAAACCTGCCTAGAAACCGGGGGGGAAACTTCCGCCTTGCTGTGATTGGCTGAGCTACCTAGCAACCGCATATGCCTAACCAGCCAGTAAGGCGCGCTGTGGAGGCACATTGACCCAATGAAACAGATTATTTGGAGGCGCGGGCAGGCACAGTGACCTGGTAACAGTCAGGAGAAGAAGTCGGGCAGACGCTGAAGGGAGAGAAGAAAAAGCTCTCTGCGATTGGCTTGCAGATTTCCTTGTTGCCCTGATTGGTTTGATGCTCTCTTCTTTACAGTCATTCATACATTTCTCTGCCTGCCTCAGCACTAGCTGCTCTGGTTCCTCCACCCGCAGCCAGCTCGTTCAACTTCCAGCGTGGCCACCCTGCCCTCAAGCAAATCCACTGCCCAAGGTCAAGGCAAAGACCGCAGTGCTGAGATGGGATTGGTTTAGACAGACAGGAGCAGAATTAGATCCTAGTAACAAGTCTACCTCATCATGCTGGATTAAAGCTTGTAATCAACAACGTGAGAAACAGCACAAGTGCTCTTCCAGTTGCCACTGCTGATGAGCTTGTTATTGTGTTGCTTGTAATGGACACGGGCCAGTGAAAGGCTTAATTAGCTGTTCACTTAATAATGCAGCGCCTGACAGGGCTTTTTTTCTGGGCAAGTTGCAAGACACAAATAAGCAAAATGATTAGTTTGTTTTGAAAAACTTTGCGTTTGAGGCAGCCCGGGCAGGCCTCGCTAAAATCTTTTTAAACATTCCAAACTGCTTGCTCCAGCACTGTGGGGAATTAATGTCAATACCCTCCAGGATCAGGAGTTCACATTGAATAGTTAATGAGTTGGGGGAGAGGAGGACTCAAATAATTCTGTGATTCGAGCGTGCCATGCATGCTGCCTAATTTAACACAACTGCAGGCAAAAATTCACTCAGGCAGGAACATTATACTGCTATGATTAGTAAGAACAACATTACCATCCAACACAGAAATTGCTCATTGCTCCCTAACAAATTAGTTTACTCAGGTTGGAGGATGAATCTATATTAGAGAATTTATATTCCCTTTCAAGAAATAAATGCGTGTTATTT
Organism: Mola mola; assembly: GCA_001698575.1. NCBI lineage: Eukaryota > Metazoa > Chordata > Actinopteri > Tetraodontiformes > Molidae > Mola > Mola mola. The sequence goes on along the minus strand of KV751328.1, from coordinate 6,109,079 downwards.
ATTCTTCACTGTATCTCAATTTAAATTTGGCGTGATTTGCTTTTTGAAAGACTATTTGTTTCATTGTAATGATTGAAATGATGGAGTACCTCAGCAGAAGTCGGGGTCAGTCCAAACTTCGGTCAAAGATTCCTTTGGTTAGATGTTCCGCTGTCAGTCATGTGACAGTTAATTTGGTTTATTTTGAAAAGTTACCGTCATTGTCACATATTTGAAGACACTAGTTAAACTGCAATAAGTTGTATATTTGTATTTGCCATTCATTCACAAACTGCGTGTCAGTGTATTTGGCCAGTCAGATTCTGGAGTACTAGTTGCCTGAATGTCAACGCAAAGGCCAGGGTCAAGTGGATGCAGGTGTAGCTGCCAAGAGTGCCATAATGGCCTAAGTTAAAGATATGAACGGTAAAGAAAATGTGGGAAGTAAAGAAGAACAGCTTGTCTGTTATTTGGGAATTCTTTGGATACAAGAGAGATGAGAACAGACGCAATAGTGTGCTACTTATGGCATTTCAATAGGTAGGTTAGTAATAGCAGTGGCTTAGGGGGAAGGCAGAGGTGCTATCGAATTAAGGTAGCATTTTTTGACAGCACACATTTATTGTCAGTTAGGTTTGTGTTGACTGTTGAGAGACAAAAGTAAATAAAATTAACACAGTTACATTACAGCAGGTTTTCATGCTGCTTTCTGGCATTTGCTGGCATGTTTATGTCGTGGAATGTGAAAACCAGGCAACTCATCTACTGATGGGGAGAACGGAGTCAGTTGGCTTTCTTTAAGCAGCTAAATTGCAATCGAAAGCCTTCGTGTATTAATTTCTGGTTTATTCCTTAAGGACAGAGCCCGAGCAGCTGTTTATCCCTGGTTACGCTCTGCTAACCTGAATGGCTGCTGGCTGTAACTTTATACTGAAGCAGACATAAGAGGCATGAGTTATCATTCTTCTCAGGTAACGCTCTATGTGAAAGTGAATGATTTCCTGAAAAATTATGCTATCTCTTATACAAACTCAGTAAACAGTTTCACCGGTAGAAGTCCAGAAAAGACTTTGACCTTTTGTTGCTACACCTACCCCCTCAGCAAATAGAGTGTAAGTGCATGTGTTCATATGCATGTCAGTTATTCAGCATGAAGGCTCTGTATATATGATAGAAGCTGACTTTGTTCCCCAGATGAATTGCTATTAGGAGTCCCCTGGGCCCTGCCAGCTCGAGGAATTACAGGATAAAGATCAGATTTCGTTTAACAGTCATCGCAGGAGGATTTCTCATAGGAATGTACACTTTTGTGAAATCTTAGATGTGACTTTCTACCATTTACTCACTGAAAGCAGTCTGCATGTTGTGTGTGTGTGTGTGCCGTGTTGAGATTAAAGAAAGCCTAGCAAGATTTATATCATAAAGTAAATGTGTAGTTTTGATCTTCAAAGCGTGAATGTTAACTGTCAGCATCCCAGGACATTTTGCAGACGTCGCGAAAACAGGGTCAGTTTCAAACTCTCTCATTTCCTACGCAGACCTTTGTCTAAGTTATTAAAGGTCAGTGATCTCAGTTTCTTTGTTTGCCAAGGCCTCCTTGATGTCAGAGGGGATGATTTCAAGACAAACAACCCTTGAGGGCCTTTTCAAATGGCTTGGAGCATCCGATGACTCACTTATTTAAATTTGTGTTGAAGGGGAACATAAATCCTCCCTTTCAATGCACGTCTTTCAGTCGCTTTCAGTCACTTCGTGGAAACAGATACGAGTCATGATTTAGAAGATTTTATGTTTTCTGTTACGTCACCCCTCCAAGCTTCAGGCATTTACATATGTTTGGATTTCTGAGGGGGGTCAGGGGTGCACTGTGCTCATGCATGAAATGACCTATTCAACTCTGGGTTTTTTGGTCTATATAGGTCTGCGTCTTCTGCCTGTGTGTAGCTAATTGGATACAGCAGAGCGCCAAGCAGGACTTCACAGCCATGGGGAATAATTATAGAAAATACAGCATAAAGGTATTGTCTCCTTGAAAACAGTGTGTGGTCAGCATCTCAAGCACATCGCCACAGCTGGAAAGGCCTGGCATGGTGTTGAAATAATGAAAGATGTTGGACAGGTCTGTGAATAGGCAGCAAAATCCTGTCTCTTCTTCTAAACACCAACACTTCCTCTCAGTTTTGATTCTACAGGATGTAGTATTATCATGTAAATGTTGCAGGAAATGTGCCAAGGAAGGGATTAACATATTAATTCATATTCAAAAAGGTCTACAATATTTGGCTATAAACCTGTCAAACCTTGTTTCATTTTATTCTTATCATCTTGACACAGTTACAGCAAGTGCGTGGTTGCTGATATGGTATGATTAAGACCTGAAAATGCAGCTGTTGGAAAGAGAACTTAAAATTAAATGCTCAGAAATCAACCTTGATTGTATCTTGCTCAGCTCTGACCTACTTGCACACAACAACTTTTCAAAAAAAAAAGTTTATCAATCAAATCAGTTATCAAGTTTGGATTAGCAGACATAAAAAAAATTACACAGTACCACCTCTCTGCCATGACTTAGAGATAGAACAAAACCAGTTGAGCTGCTGCCCCCTTTGCTTTGACACACTTACTGGGCAGCCCAAGTGCACCTCAGGGGGGTCAGCGACTTTGAAGGATCTCCTCTGAGCCAAAGATTGCCTGGAGGTGTGACAGCCGTCCTCTGATCTGCCGCCGCCTCTGAAGATCTGAGGACAGACTTTGCCCATATTGTCAGTCGCGAACGGTCTTCACAATTAAAGTGGTAGCACATGAGCGAGCCACACAGGCACACAGCGTGAGCCCTGATCTACGCTGTCTTCCAGTAAACAGGGAGCTGGAGAGTATCAAGGAGGTGAAAGGCAGATCTACTGTAACCAAGTCTGTCCTGGGCATGTTTGGAGTGATTTTAAGGTTGTCTTAATTATCCTGTTGCTCAGTCAATATGGCAGTGGAAAGCATTTTAACTAACGCCCACCATGCTTCACACCTCCAACATTATAATTTACTGAAAGCAATTTTGTCCCCCTTAGCAGCAGCTTTGCTGAAATTTGTCAATTGGCGTTCAGCAATGATCCAGTTACCAAAGAGGAATTTTATGCTTGTGAGAATCTATTTTCTGGCCAATTTAAGGAGGAGGAAGCTGCATGACTGAGCTGCAAATTAATTTTACTGTCTTCACCCTGGCTTTCTTCCTCTTTTCCCAGGGGCTTTGCTTTTTGGGTGACTGAGCCTTACACAGCTCTTTGTCACCACTGCATATGGCACATGTGCAGAGGATCAGCAGGCTGTGTGCCAGGATGGTGTTTTATTTTATTTGTATTTTCAACCAGAATACCTCTTGCACATACCGGCCTCCATTTCAGGTCGAGAGTTTGAAAATCACACCTGTAGGGGCCAGGACCATCTGCTTCTGACTACCAGCACTTTCTTGCAGCTGCAATGCAGTCAGTGGAGTTAAAACTGTTGTCCTAAATTCCCTACATGAATCTTTTTCAACGCCATGGCTGTAGAGACATTTTAGTGAGTCAGTGAAGTTCTCACAGAGCAGTGGTCATGCTCTGTGCTGACATGTTCACCATAACAGTACTAATAAACGCTAATTTTAGTGGGTATAAAGTCCGATACACACGGGTGCAGACAGATCCAGGAACACTGAGTGCCTCCTTTAGATTGGACTATAGGCAGAAATTGACTCTTGCTCATTGAACTCAGGTGTCACGTTGCTGGTTGTGAAGCCATGAGTAATACTTCAAAAGAGAGAAAAGTTGACTCAGGATTTCACTTTTTAAACAAGAGTGGATGGTTCAAAGGCAGTTTGTTTAATACACATGAAAACTGTGGTTTTCAAGAAATATAACATCAAGAGATTTTTTTTTCCATCCAGTATGCCAACAAAGCCACAAAGTCTTAATGATAGGTAAAAAAATAAATAAATAAAATCACAGAAACTTTGGTTAATATGCACCCAAACAACAGAAGTCAGCTTGTATATGTATAAATGTATATAGTTGCCTTATGCGTTTGCATACTTTATCTGTGGCCCTCTTTACAACAATGTTGCCCTAATGTCTGTTGTGGCTGGCTGTTGACTGACAAGATGGTTGTTCAATGAGCAGAAAATATCCGGGCTGTTGTTGGAAGCCTGACACTCTTGTGTTGTGCAGAGGTTCTTCCTCACAGGAAAAAAAAAAGGATGATATTTCAAACAATTTAAGATGAAATAGGTGCACCATCTTCTATCTGCTTGTTTCCTCAAATGAGAACCAGAGCATGGGATCTGCAGCATATATGTATGTAAGTCGCAGCAAACAACCCAAAACAAAATCATTTCGCCTTTAAAGGACAACAAAACTTATGCATCCTGTGGTGGGCATGTGTGACTTTAATCTCACAGCAATCGATCAAATAGCTGTTGGGGTATCTCAGTGTGAACACGCAGGAGTACTGCATGCTACCTCACCGCGGGCAGTAATATATCTTGGAGACAAAAAAGTGAAGGGATGTGCATTAATAAAAACTAAAGATCAATGTCAAGTAATGAGCCAATGTCACCTGTGTTCCAAGCTCGAGCATAAGACATGATGACTTAATGAGCTGTGCTCGGGCCCTGTCTCAGAATTTTCAAGAAAACGCATCAAATATTTATGAAGATGCTTCCACGGCAGATATGTTTAATTGTACGAGATTTCTCCACTGTCTGTTTAATAATAGACTATGCTAGATATGCACCTAATGGCTGGAGACATTGTCTTCTGCTCAGGGCGTTTCTGTTCCAGTGAAACGATCATCATCCACGAGTGCTCATACACACAGACAGCGCTGTGACAGCCCTGCCTTAAATTCAGGAGATCACAAAGGCGAACGCTGCCTGCCTGAGAGAGACAGAGAAGATTTCGACACAGTGGATGTGAGCTGCAGCTGCCTGGTCGTCCGTAGCCAGCAGCCACATTCAGTCTCCTCATCTCCCCCCAGTCAGCGTCCCAGGGGAAGCAGGAACTGACGCGCCATTAAAGAGGCTTTGAAGAGAGGCAACTGTCAGCGCGTCTGCCTCCGCTTTTTTAGCAGAGTACAGATGTGGGTGCAATGAGGACAGAGTGAACAGCTTTTGGAAATACATCTCACCATATCAAGTGTGCTGCAGCGATCAAGAGATGGGCAGAGTTTTTTCTGATGCAAAATAACTAGCGATGGTAAAATTTAAAAGTGTTTTTCTGCAGGCAAAAGATAACTAAGAACAAAATGGAGAGTTTTTTTCCCATTGAACACAGAGGTATGGCCGAAACTGAACAGTGTAATTATGTAGTGGTTACAGGAGCATCAGTGGGGAATATTTTCCCCATCAACTCATAATTTAGACTATTTCCACTTCCTTGTGACCTTAGTGACATCTCAAAGACCTAATTATTTCAACCGCACACACACTGCAGGGGAGCCAAACCCGAAATGATGTCATATCATGCGCTCAGTAGTCATTAAAGTGACTTGGCAGAGGAGATGACCTCATTTCCTGTGTGGTTCAAGGCGTTTTGGGGAGTTTCTCCATTGGCCTAAAAGGTTTCATTCATATTAAAACAATATGAAAACAACATGTTGCGTGCTTCCCTTCGGGTTTGACACGTGTAAGCTGCTCAACAGCCCTTCTACAAGATAAAAATGAGCTGTAAAATGTGTTCCCATAAGGCACATGGCTTTAACCTACACAACAAAGCATCTATAGACTGCATGTCATGAACAGGTTTTATGAATGTCATAGAAATAACACCCAAGAGCCGTCTCATCAAAACAACCATTATTCAAAGCAGGCCAATTCACGTCTTGTCACAAGACGCCGACACGAAAGATGTTTCCGTTTGGTTTCACCAGCATTCAAGCTGCGACTCCACAGCTCATTCTGCACTCTGTTGAGTGATTATTTCTATTGTTTGCTTGTCTGTGAATAAACACGTGCCCCGCCCTTTCCTACGAGCACCCGCCTCTCATATTGCGACTCGTGCTGGATCAAGCGAAGTCTTGTAAACAGCCGGTGAAAAGGGTTACGCTACGGATGATACCGTCGCTTAATCGCTGTGTAGTTTACTGTGAAACAGGTCTTGCTTGTTGCCACTGTGGAGGAATGTTCAGCCCTGCTTACAAATGATACATGCTGTAACGGACTGTTTGTTTATTAGTATATATGTTTATTATTTTGTAAACACTGTAGCAGGTAGCTAATCAGGAGAAAAAACCCCAGCTGAATAAAAGATCCTGACATTCAGCTGCGTTTGATATCTATAAGTGACCTAAGTGACCAGTCTGCTTTAGATACTGAAGGAGGATTGGGAGCCGTCCTCAATGGCACCGGATTAGAGCAGAAAGTTTGGCCGGCACACACACACTGTAAAAACTGTAAAAAGTTACTGTGCGGGATACCTTAAAGTTTCACTGAACTTGACAGGACAAGTTTCTTTTGTCATTTTTTTAATGAGTCTAAGTGACCTCGGCTTGTTTTTTTGTTTTGTTTGGTGTTTCTTTTTTTAAAGTGAAAACAATGATTTTGTTTTTGTAGTGTACTTCTGGCACAAAACGTTTGACTTCCTCATTTTTTGTTTCCTATTCACACAAAGAAAATACTAAATTATGAGTTCAGTATTTCTGTCCATGGCAAGTCATCACTGCTATTGTTTTTGCCCTTCAATCATATGTTTTGTTTAGAAACTAAGAAAAATATCAAATTTAGTCTTCTGCTTTCAGGGATTTATTCCAGGATCATTATTTAAAAATTAAAAGAAGGCATTCAATGTGTATTTAACTTGTATTTTTAACCAGCAGGTCCGCTTTATTTTCATCGGTTCCATTAACACCTAAAACACCTCATGATCCATCTCATTTCTTAAATTTAAATTTAAAGTCATCTGGCAGTGTGATGTATAGCAATGGTTTAATATTTTTAGCCCTGGGGCACTTTTTTGTGTTTTCTCAGGGCAGCTACATTCCCAGAAGTGAACCTCATCTGTCCAGACTGAACATAAAAGACTGCCACATCATCCACAAGAAAATCCCTGCACGTTGTAGGACTGGAATTTTAATTTCAAGTGACGGCTTTGAAGCCCTCGTCCTGGTTTAGAAGGGGAATTGAGTGTTTGCCCAGAAAGCCAAAGTGTGTGGCTGGACAGAAATAGCTACAAAAAGCCTTGTCCCTCTTGCAGGTGGGTGGACAGGTCTTTGGGGCAGCGGCGGGTCAGACAAAGACATCGAGATCGACACCCACACACACACACACAAGCATCAGGATTAAATGATGTCATCCCCTAAGCAGCTCTTCTTGTGGTTTCCCTCTGGGACCCCTGGGACCCCTCAGAAGCCACCTGCAGTTCACAAACATCATCATGTGCACGTACAGGTCTTAAACCGAGGCATCAGCATTCCTGGCACATGTTGTCAGCCGGGGCCGGGGAAATCCACCTCAGGAATGTCAGGTACTAACCAGGGCAAGTCACTGAGTACTGAGGTGTGACCTTGTTGTTTTCATGTTTTATTCAATTAAATGATAAATGAATGTTGACTCCAGCTCAATTTTAGAGTGCCACCGGCTATTTAATGTCCTATAAGAGTCTGCCAAGGAAATGATTTTTTGAAAAACTTTAATCAAAGTCCAAGTTTTTACTGGTGAATTCAATTGACGAGTGAGAAAATCAGAAAAAAAAAAATCTCTATCTTGGGCTTAAAGAAATGTCCATATTTACTTTCTTGCCCAGGTTTAGAGATAACAGTCTTCTATTTTCAGCCTTGGATGTTTTGTTGTTTTTTGTTTAAAGTCCATCTGAAATGAAAAACTGGGATCTTGATGTGGACACTGGAGATTCATGTTAATATCAGGTGTAAACACATGTGGTCAAGAGCCATTAGATTGCTCAAACCAAAAGCAGGCTTTTATTTAGAGTTACTGAGTAAACACAAAGAATTATAATCAACAGAGTAGGATTTCTTTAGACCATTTTGTTTTTAGACTAGCCCTATATATGCAATATCTGTCATTTTGAAGTGTGATAAACATGTAGGTTATTATTTGATTTTTTGAATATTGTGATAAAGTCAGTCAGTTTGGTGGGGCTGTGGGAGCATTTGGTGGTGCATTGCCCCTCACGCCCATGTCCAGAACAGGCTTTTTATATAGCAAGACGTACAATTTGTTGATGACATGCCCTTGTTCTCATTCTCAAAAATTCTGCAATTAATTGTGTCATTAAAAAAGGCTATAGGTATTTCACGTTTTGATAGGCCATCCAGTTGAATTGATAATTAATGATCATTTCTAGAGCCAGGACTTAAACCTTGATGGAGTGTAACTCATCAAAAAAACGGTACCATATTGTCTGTCCGGTGACTTGATTACCTGGAAAGTTGCCCCTCGCCGACCTTATCAACAAGGAAGGCAGCACAAGAACCCTGAGAGTGGCATGAGGTACCTCAGTGACACCTCAGGTGCCGCACAATAACTCTGCGTACTCTACTGTGGTGCGTAGAAACTATGTCACAAACAGCCCAGGGGTGATAGAAACAGGCCCTCTCCTGTACAGACAACGCATGTCTAATGACTCCAATAGCCTGACAGCGCGGAGTTCTGAGGGAGCCTCCCATCATGATTACCAGTGTATCACAGATGTATGTTTCTGGATTGTGAATGCCATCTGTCATCACATCTGAGCGTATGTTTACAAAACAAGGGAGCGGGTACATCCATATGGCCAGGTTGCGTGTTACTTCAAATTATGAAAACAAATACTTCCCCTCTCGTCTGTCTTATTTCCCTGTCAGATTTGTGCCATGCTCCAAAAATGCTGGTCTGTATGTCAAAAGCCACCAATGTATGAATGATTTACCAGCCATACTTCACCAGCACATGTAGCATATTAGCATGTCAATAATTGATGCTGCGTCCTGTGAGTCCCCAACACCATTTTCACACGAGGTGAGGCCATCAAACTGAAAATGATGCATGTCAGCCGACCTTTGCATTTCAGGGATGTATGAAGGGCTCCCCGCAGAGACATGGCGTATGGAACTGCTCACATAATATGAAAAGGCTGCTGCACGCTACAGATCAGAGCCCACTTCCGCCCTCATGGCACGCCATGATGAATGGTTTTAGCACGCCACTTCTGTCAACGCCCGCTCCATTCCGTCAGAGTACGGCAAACATTTTTGTTAGGGATCCTTAAGATGACAAGGTTTTCAGTGGAACGTAAACACATCACACGTCATCACTGGCTAATTTCCTTTCATCTGTCATCCTGAAAAGGGGCAACAAAAATCTTCAAACAAGGTCGAATGAGATTTAAAAACTAGAGTGTGAGTGGGTGAGTTTGATTTGCCTCACATGATTTACCTGAGCACAATTGATGCTCCTTGACACCTCACATAATTTCCACATCTCAAACATGTATCCATAAAAAAAAAAACCTCTGTGAAGCAGCTAATCCTGCAGCCTTGTTGCTAAAACCAATAAGGCTACGTGGCTGTTATATAACAAATACAAATTTATAAGAGATACGAGAGTCAAATGTTTATTTTAGCTGTAATCAATTGTCTTTTTGGTAAAATTACACGAGGAATTTACAAAAGAAAAACAAACAGTCAAACAGTTTTTTGTGCAAGGATCAGCGTCTAGCTGCCACGCTGCCTTGTTGTTGCTCACGTTTGTGGACAGTTGTTCTCTCTGCAGTTGGAACATGTGCTCTCGTTTCTGGCTGACTTCCTCTAGGTGTGAAAGGGAAGCCTTCTGTGCCCCGTGATTCCACGTGTGTGACATATGAAAAGCAATCATATGATACGACTGATGCATATGGTTTCAGAACGCTCTTTTTGCCCAGATACAGCCTGGTTGTGTGTGTGTGTGTGTGTGTGTGTGTGTATGTGTGTGTGTGTCTGTGGTGTGTGTCTGTGGTGTGGGTGGGGGGTGGGAGCTTGTTTACAACTCACACACTCTGCTTCGAGTCCTCTCGACAGGGGAAGAAAAGGCAGAACTTGGCAGAGTGAAAGTGCAGCACACTAGCGGTGAGTTCTCAGGGATAAAAATACTGCCGGTGAGCAGCCTTGAAACTGGAGGTACAACAGCCCCTGGGCTTTGAAGCTTCACTATCTGTGGCAATCAGCCCACCGCACTGAAGTAGGTTAAACCAAATCTCCATAATTTGCAATTGCCCTGTAAATGCTTGGATTAAATTTTCTGGAAAGTGATGGTTATTTTATGCCACATAGGAGTCATGTTTTTGTTATGTATTAAATGCCTTTGCAGTTGTTTCTAAATCCCCTTTGGAAAAAAAAAAGACCCCACAGTATGCACAATTTGGACGCTTAAGCCTTATCCACTGACTGTAGTACATGATATGCTACAGTTCTGGAAAGAAATAGAGTTTGTGTGGAGTCTTAAATGAGCACATGGTCGGGTTGAGGAGCTCAGTGAGAGCCAACCAGCCCTGCAGCACGGCAACGCTCTGCCTGATTGGTCTCAGCGGGCAGAAATCCCATCTTAACATGCACATGCAGGCATGCAGGCCATGCTGCCACACGACTGCTTTGACAACAAGCCGACGTCCTTTAGAGGAACAAACAATCAGTTAAACAGCACAAACAGCACAAACACACACACACACACACACACACACACACACACACACACACACACACACACACAGACAGACACCCACACACATTAAAAACACCCATATTCGAGCACACGACACCCACACACACTGCACAGGAGGGGGTTGCTCGGTTCACAGCGCCTGCCTGATCTGTTCCTGTTCAAAAGCTAATTCTTCTGTGCTGAGATTGAGCCTGGACAGCCACCTGCACTGATGATGATGATGATGATGATGAGGATGGGGAGGGGAAATAAAGGGAGGAGGGGAGGTAGCAGTGGAAAAATGACATCACCTTCCCTGCAATGTCACCATTATCTCAAGCCCGGGTTTAGCTGTCTGCAGAGGTGACATCATCCCATCCTCGCCCCTCCCCCCTGCCAGTTCTCCCGAGCGGCGAGGGAGGATGTTTGTTTGCGTGTGTGAGTTTGTGCAGTGGGGCAAGCACAAGGGGATGTTTGCCTGTGCTCCCTCTTTCACACCTTCGAGCTGACAACATAGTAACATCCCACCTCAATGACACTTAAATACTATTTGCATCAATTAGAGGAGATACAAACACAATCAGTGTTTAAAGTTATAACAAAAAAAAAAAACCGATGTGACAGAATATGCGAGTCAAGTTACAAAAAAAAACCGAAAAAAAATCAGGAGATAGTACTCCTGTATTAGCTTCAAACAGTATAAAACAGTAAGAAATGGATCATTCAAAGATACATATGTGGTTCTTTATTTACATGACATGAATATTTCTCACAATTTTGCTCGATCTGAATGGTATTTAGCCACAACTTAACTGGTTCTTTGCTAGAAATGAGCCACAAGCAAAACAAATTCGGGTGAGCTGACCTTGTCACATTCCAGTCCGTGCAACCCTCCCATATTCTTAAATTACAGGGTTATAGCGCTGACTATGAGCTCCTGCCGCCCTGCTTGTGGCCTGACAGGACTCACGTCAGTCCTCATTTCTTTCATTTCCTGTCATCTCTGCCCTGCTCACTATCGCAAACAGGCATAGTACCACCTTCAGAGTGTGTTTTTATAGTTTTTATAGTTTTTAGGAGTTAACAGTGCAAGCACCTTATAATAATGCCTCATAAACTTTTATCTGAGCTGGTGCCCAGATGCCGACAAACCCTTATCAGGCCCCTGACCCTGCCCCCATCATGTGTGTCAGCTCCGAGGGTCGACCCCTGTCATGTTATTACACCATCTGAGGCCCTCGGCAGCTGACGCTCGTTAAACCCGGCGAAGCATGCCAGCCATGCCATCACTGCCCGACGCACCCACAGCCATCCAACGCCTCATTTAGACAGTGTCAGAGGAGAGCAGCGGTGACAGGTAAATGTGTCATGTCGTGTCTGATCAGCCGGGATGAAAATGTAAAGTAAAGAGCTCGCGCAGCCAGTTATTTCTTCTACGGTCTGTCAACCTGCATCTGGTGTGAGGGGAAAACCGCTGGACTTGTGGTGTCCCTGGAAGGTAAAATAAACCTCTGAAGGGTGGTGACTTTGTGCAGCCAGGAAGGTTACAGCTACCGCACCAAAAATATCTTCATATTTCAGGCATCTTGGACAGGTGTGCCACGCAGAATTTAAACCTCATTTGGGTAATCCCACAAAAATGTTACAGGTCAACAAAATCAGCGGCCCATTTCACATCATGTCTGTATGGAGCAGTAGAGTATGTCTTACTGTTTGGCTTTTACTCTTTTGGTTCCCATTCTCGTCTGTGACATTTTCAGTGTAGCACAGAGGACATTTATATTTAATGCCCTCGTAGGTGTTTATTTTGCTGTTAAATAACTGTTTTCTCGTATTGATACAACCACTTCGTGTTTTTTTTCCCAACTCGTTCTAATAAGTTCCCTTTTTGTAAGTTCTGACGAAACCGGAAAAGTTCTTATTTAGTTAGTTAGTTCTTATTGCCACTTAAAGTTCAATTTGGCATCTTGTTTTCACAGCAGGATGAATGAATAAAACTGAAAAAGGTATGACAAAGAGAAACACTCCTCATAGACGGATAAAGAGTTGTCTAGCGACCACAATAAGGTCAGAATTAGGTGTAGCAGCACAGCTTGACGATCAAAGAGCAACAGCTTTTTCAGAATTTCAGTAGAATTTGACTCCCATTCTGAAATTCCATTTCAGAATTTTTGATGAATCATAAAAATCTCTATAAATCAATTTGCCCATAAGTCTGAATACTTCCTTATCTACTCACTTTATTTCACTGTTTCCACTCTAACCTGTGAACACAGGCTACTTCAGTTTAATGCTTCTTATTTTTGTTTGTGTTGAACTTTTTTGTGATTATATTCTCTGTGATTGTACTTCATGTTCATCTCTTAACCTCATTTCATCTCTGTATCCCCTACAGCAAATCATGATTTTATTTTTGGTACAAATTATAACTTCTTTTCTATTTACTTCTAAAACTTTCAAACAAGTAAAAGAACCACTTTAGGGAGACACTCCATCTCACAAGTTGGTTCTAACTTTAAACGTTGAATTTTTCATCGGAATCCTGACTTTAATCTCAAAATTCTGACTTTTAAAATAACAAATCTAACTTTGATCTCAGAATTAGGACTTTCACTTTAAGAACTTTGTGAAGTTATCTACCCCGCACTTCTGACAGGACTTTTGGGGACTTATTTAAGTGCCACTTTGACCTTTACTCTTTCTTTCCAAGAAGCTTAATTATATATAATTTCAAACAGCAGGTCAAAATGCCTCCTTCTACAACGCAGGCGGGATATTCTTCTGCATTTTTGTCTTGTTTGCGGAACTCTAATGTGGGGCCCCTGCTGCTTCTCACCTCCATTGTAATGCAGAATGCATTTATAATCCACTCCTAGCCCGGGCCACTTCACACCTCGGTGAACACTATGGACTCCCGCTGAGCTTGGAGGGGATTTATTGACCACCCCTCACACTCCTCGCACACATAAACACTAGAGGCGGACACACCTGCTGCCCACACCGAATAACTCCACTGTTTCTCCTGCAGCGTTGCAGTGTCCGAGCTCTTTGTCTCGCAGGTGCCTGCCCCCAACCCTCCCCCTCGGAGTCAAAAGGTGAACAAATAGGAAAACAGTGAGAAGCTGTGGCTAATCATTAGTCAGAGATGTGATGTCAACAGCTCTCTGACCTCAGAGGTCACCGCCAGAAGAATGTGGATGTAATGGCCATCAGGGGAAAGATAAATATCCAGGACATTATTAAGCTGACAGGTTTCTATAATGAGACAGGGTGGTGGTGAAGGTGGAGGTGGGGAGCGCACCTAGAAGATCAAAGCATGCCGTACCAACCATTCGCACCCCAAGCTCTCAGGGTGGGGACTCTGGTCATTAGGGCGTGATGCTTGGACAGGAGTCATCAAGGCTTTTTTATGACCGCTCATCCCTCATAAAAGAACGGCCTCCAAAGTCAAAATGGCTTAAAGACAATATTTGCTCTTTTGGTAGTCAAACACCTTCAGATGTAAAATTGCTGTTGGAATATAAACACTCCTTCTGGTTTTGTTGAAACGTCACAGTCCAGAGTTTATGCCTCAGATAATTTGTGTTATGACACCCCCTGTGGCCAGAGAGGGAACTGCAGCCAAAGCACAGCAGCAGAGCCTGCACTCAAGGAGAATGTTGGACATGCAAAGTTTACTATCACTCCAAGGCATCTTATTAACCAAAAATGCTCAAGAGGAAAACAAATAAATGAAGAAAATTATATAAAAAGATACTAAAGAGGACCGGGGCCACTCCTGGAAGAAAATATTTTGGGGAAAACTTTCTGCACAACTTTTTTTTTCTCAGATTTTGAACTAAACAAAATTCTTTATTTTAGAATAGAATTAGTATTCTTATTTGAAACTCAGAATTCTGACTTTATTATTAATATCATTTTTATTCAAACGGGTAAAATAGCCACAAACAAAAACATAACAGATACACAGTGTATAATCTCAGGAGTCAATTCAACAATAAAAGAAGAATCATGTACCACAATAAACAATGTTTGTATGTTCGATAGGGTCTAGGATGCTTTACAAATACAACAAACAAGAACAAATACTAGCTGTCCAAAGCACTTTGCACATCATGTTCCAAGCCACAATATTCCCTCCCATCCATGTCATATCTATTGAAAATATTATTTTTAACGAATTTAATTGATGAGTTACATGACTTTAAACTAATAAGCTATCTCAAGATTCTGAGAAAAATATTTCTGACAGAAAAGTCAGAAAATAAAATGTTCAAATGTCGCCATAACCCACTATTATAAAATGAAAATACTATGAAAATAAAGTGTAAATCTTGAATAAATCAATATCCGGATACTTTACTAAAACACAAAATACTTTATGTGATTACATTAGAATCGTAATATGTTCCTTTAAAATTCATCTGTTCAAGTTTATGTTTACTCGGTGAACATCAGAAAAACCTGTTGCCACAGCACATCTGACACCTTTCTGTCAGCACCTCCGACTCCCAGGAGAGGAAACACTCCTGCCAGGGAGGCGACACTGATGATTTAGGATTCGGAGTGCAGGCAGAGTCTCAAACAGCCAGTGTTAACGGTCACGCAGATCCCAGTGAACACTGCAGCCATTGTTGCTGTTGAAGCTGCGCCGCTGCACAGGCCGGGCCTGCTACCGTCTGAGCGCGCATGAATCCGAGCTCGGCGGGCACCTGTTGTGGATTCTCTGCTGAACGGTGGGTGTGTTTCAGTTCTGACCCAGACTTGAACTCACAAACAGCTGTCGTTGTTCCACGCAAATATTCCAACCCCTCCGGCACAGAAAGCGGCGCTGGATGCAACAACGAGGGGGGATTGCCTGAATTACAGATGCCACAGGCGTGTACAAAACCACTGCATTTTACATTTATCAGAAGAGCCATGTGTCTGTTTATGATGATGAGCCTTATTTATGTTTCTTGCTGTTGGTGGGAAAAGAAATTCCTGTGTGCACGTTTTCATTTCGTGGTCATTTTCATCCAACTTCCACTTTGGCTCTGCTGATTATCAGAACGAGAAAATTGACCGCCTGGCGCTCAAAGCAGACAGTGAAATTACAGCAGTGGATCAGGAAGAAGGGCTGGGTTAGTTTTTGTGGTAGTGTGATTGGTAGAACTCTTATTTTTGTCAAAGGTTTAGGTAGTCAAAGGGTTGCATGAACACAAGTAAATAAGGATATACAAAACAGGAAATGTTACAAGTAATTCAATGTAATTAAATTAAAATGATCAAATGAAAATAGTGAAGGGTTCCACAATTTTTGAATAACTGATTTGGATAATAAGGGGTTGTATCGGATTTTTATAGCAGCAGGGGGTCCTCTGGTTTTGTTGGTATTTTGAAGAGGAAGTAAAGAGCGCTGAGCTATATGAGTAGTAGGTGCGTATCTGCAAAAAGCTTCACTGAATTTATAACACATGAGCCTGTTTGGGAAGGTAGAGACCAGGTTGTTGTTTCTGATAGTGCTTTCATGGCCAAAAATCCCCCAAATCCAACACTACTGCTGGCTGACATATTGTAAGGGCTTGACTTCCAGAATTTAACCAATACAATTTTCTTTTTGACAAAAATTCCTCAGAGCATTCTTGAAATATTGTGCTCACAAAATTTCTGGCCACAGTCACCTTGACCTTTCACCTTAAGGGTCAAAGCCTACTGATCAAAGCCAACTGTCAGTCATGTTCACAAGTGTGGTCCGCAGTGACCTTGTGCTTTGACTCTCATCCTTGAATCAGAGTGGACATTTATGCAAAGTTTGAAAAAAATCCCTGAATGTTTTCCTAAGATCTTGCGGTCATAAGAAGGGCCTGGACAGACGCTGGACGACCAGACAATATAATACTTCTGGCCCTGGCTGTCAACGGCACGAAGCAAAAAAACCAAAACAAAACAAACAAAAACACAGTGTCAGATTGCTGAAGGTTAAGCTAAACAGAGCAAAGCATTAAAATTAGTTAAATGAGTCACAGCTGAGTCACACACAACATTGAATTACTATATAAAACAATACACATTGTAATAATACATATACAAGACAATGTCACATGCAGAGGAGCACATTTGCATCACAATAACACAGTAAGAGACTTTTACTATTGATACTTATATATTAGCAAATAACACTTGTATGTACTTCCATTTCGGTAAGATTTTGGTTGTACAGCAATATTTTACGTCATCATATTGCTGCCCTTCAAACATTTAGAGAAATTTCAAATGTAGATCACAGGCGCTGGTTCCGTTTCAAAGAAGAAAAAAAATCCTGTGATTGAAATCAAGTACTTTAATAAAAGGCCTATACAGTTGTGGTGGTTATACTATTATACTACATCTTACACATTGTCAACTTCCAAAATAATTACAAAAGAAACATAACAATACAGAGAAATAACCCTTCAATATTTATTCACTTTCATGTCTGCATTTTATAGTTTGTATCTTATTTTCATTGTAGTTTTACTGTATTATATCCTCTGATAAAAGTCCATTTAAAATGAATATAACCATAATTATTATAGCATTATATTTCTATTCATATTCCTTTAATCTGTAAATGCTTTTAATGTTGTTTATGATGTTTAATATGTTGTCTTTAATGCTTTCCTTTGTAATATATTTTATAAAGCAGTTTGACTTAACTTGTTTTTGAAACGTTCCAAAGCCTGAATTGCCTTCTTCGTCTTCTTCTTCCTCTTCTTTTTCAAGCATCTTCCGCCATCTGCTGTTCAGATCGTGAAATTACATCGTCATAACACTTTATTGCGACGACGCCTGCAAATACGGGGGGAAAGCGTAAGAAACGTACAAAAATAACCCTCCCATATCCAAATTAAATGCGCAACATAAGGGGTTAGATTTCTTAAATAACACTTTCACAATATCAAAACCACTTTAAGCACCCGAAAAGCCTGGATAGGTGTCGTATTCTGGGAGTTTGGCGAGCAGTACCGTTTGAAAGCCCATTATTGCCGTCCAAAACCCCATCAAGACTTTAACAAAATCTTGCAAAACACATGGCAATCTGTCAGATTTCCTGAGCTCACGAGGATCAGGAAGTGGGATCACCTTCCTGGGACAGGTGAGGGAGTGGCCGCCTGCCAGCTGCGGCTCCACTGCGCGGAGAATAACGCTTTCTGTCAAGCTTTTATCCTCAGAGGAAAGCGATCGGACTCAGGTAAGAAGAAAATGCTCATATTCGTTTGTGACTGTTTCCGCGCAGGCAGCGCCAGGTGAGCTGAACAAGTCACCACAACCAGGGATTGCAACAGGCCCACATTAATAGAGGTTATAAACAAGCTTTATCTGCACAACTACATGAGCCCAGAAAGTTCAGGCTTTGTGTGTTTTAGTCTTCTTGTTTAAAAAGAATTATCTTT
Source organism: Mola mola (assembly GCA_001698575.1). Lineage (NCBI taxonomy): Eukaryota > Metazoa > Chordata > Actinopteri > Tetraodontiformes > Molidae > Mola > Mola mola. Next base: position 6,091,049 of record KV751328.1, on the reverse strand, counting down.
TTCCGCTTTAAGTGGTTGCGGCTTTCAGTGTAAAACATGCCAAACTTGACTTTAAAGCTCGAATTGTTGTACTAAGAAGAATTTGAAGTGTCAGTTGAGGTGCAAACAGCCATTTTCTTCCTGAGAGAGAGAGAGAGAGAGAGAGAGAGAGAGAGGAGTTTGTTCCTTATCACAGCAAGTCTGTGCAGGTGAAGAATCAGCAGGCCGCATTCCACAGCCTGCAGTATGCAGACCCTCAGCACAGAGAGGCCTGCCTGTGTTGACAAACACCTATCACATACAACCACTGCTTGACTCACTGCATAACTCCATTTCCATCCGCAGGTTCATACGTCCAGTAGGTATACCAGTGACACAAACCTTTATCTCCTTTTGATAGATTGAATGAAGTACAGTCTGATTAAAGAAACAAACAAACAAACAAGCATATGGTAGCATGATTGAATTCTGACACTGACTGGGTATAGACAGTGTCAGGAGTGCATGTCATGACAGATTCCGGCACGGAAAGTGTGTTTGACTGCACCACCTAGACAGACAGCTCTTAAACAAACACAGTTTGTACCCGTGTAGGAGCTAAAGCCTGATCTTTAAGGCAATTATGACGTGCTTGGCAATTTATTTGATATACAGTATGTAATTACTGGGATATTAGATGCATATCATCTGATATGTTTGTTGAGCTGCGCCTACTGATTATCTTATAATAATTTACTCTATTGACTGTCAAAAAATAGTGAAACGGACATTTTCAGATTGCTTCTTTGTTCACACCAACAGTAAAAACCTAAAGACTTTTCATCTACTGTCAGAAATGAAACAGAAAAGCAGCAAATGCTGATCCAAAATGTTTGACATTTTGCTTAAAATAAGACGGAAACATTTATTACTTATTACTACCTTTGAATCACCTAATCAACTAATTGATTAATCATTGAAGCCCTAGATTTTTGGATATTGTCATATTGTGATATGGCATAATTACAGAAAAATTATGTTTTTGTTCTAGTGGTTCTAATATTTGCACTCACCCGCTTCAGTCATTAAATCCACATTACTGATAATATTTATCAAAAGACTTGTGTTGTTATTTTGTCAAAATATCAATAGTCATCCCTACATTGTTGAAATAAAAATGTTTGGTCAAAATATTCTTTTACGTACAGAGTATTCTGATAAGGCCTAAAAACATGTATATTATTTTAAGGCCGTAACTCTCAGGCTTACACTAGCCGCTTGTTTACCAAAGATAAACAAACGTCCGTCAGATTCCTTTGATTTTTGGTGAAGGATACATGCAGAGCAGAAGATTTCACAGCCAAGAAGACAACCTGTGGTTGCTCCCTTCTGTACAAATAATGTAACAATAACACTGTTTCTAAACTCAAATAACTCAAAACTTGTTTGTCTTTGTTTCCACTGCAATCCTGTTACTCACAGTATTATTTAACTAATTATCTGGCAGCTGTTGTTGCTCAGATAGTGGAAACTATGATACTATGAAATATTTATCATCTTTGCCTTACTTTATGATTAATACATAATGAAAATAATGATTTATAATAAATAATGATTAGGAATTCATAAAAAATCCCATTGCTTAACATGTACATGCTACTTTGCATATTGGACACACAGTTGCACATTAATCAAATTGCTATTGTGTAAAAGATGATGACCTGACGAGCAAACAAGCAGTGTAACTATAAGCATGTCAACATTTCCCCACCTGTTTGCAGCGGTACCACATTGCCACATGACTTCAGTCTTTAGTCTGTCGCTTCTCTCAAGCGATGCCTTGTTGAAGTTTGTTGTTCCTCTCCGCCGCGAGTGTGGAATTTCATTCTCATTTCTCGAATTGTATCAGTCCGTGTCAATCACCCTCCGACATTCCCCCGCGGTAGATAAATACTGGATACTTTGGATGCTGAATATCAGTGTATTTTGTTGTCCTGCAGCAGAGTTGGTTGCGTGTTGGAAGAGCTTGTTTCCTACGCCTCGTTCTCAGTTTGTGATAAAAATCCTCTCCGGGAACAGTTACAGTTACCATAACAACTCAAGTGCCAACAGGACGGAGACGAAGCAGCGCTGTGAGCGTGGAACTTGTCACTTTTGTCACTCAACTACAGAGCTGTTTTAAAGAAGCCATCAAAGAAGCCTTAATATTTGTTTAATTTTTATGAGACCAACCTGCTCGCACAGGAACACTGAACTATATTGTGAAATTGTAAGAAAGGCCCAGTGTAGCACAGGGAGTTCGCTGTAGTGGATCGTAAACAATTTAATGAAGTGCAAAGAGCATGTTGAACTATTTTTGAATTCTAGTATCCATACTTAAACACTGTTTTCTTAATTTGAGAAATATAGTATAAACAAGAAGTTAGGATTCATAACTTCTGGGGATCAAGCATGAGAAGCCATAGTAGCAACCCTCGGATGATCACGGAAGATTAACAAAAACCTGCAAATCATCATATTTAAGATGTTTCTCAAACATTTTTTTTCACATTTCACACATTCAATATTTAATACACTTTTAATACAAATTTACTAAAGTTTTAAAAGTCAGTGCTGACACTTTATGGCGTAATCCCTTTTATCAGCAGATATTTCGGCATGCCAAAGCAGGAAAAGCACAGATGTGACGAAGAACATTAGTGATGGCTGTGTTCCATTGAGCTGAGCCAATTCTTGGGTTTGGCACTGGAAACGTTTTAAAGTTGATCCAGTATGCATTATTCTGAATGACCTATTTCATATTCATAATGACATTTGTAAATGTTTCTCTTTCTTTCTTGTGGAAAAAAAAAAAAAAAAAAATCTAACTGCATCCAGATTTGTGATATATGATGTAAAGAACATTTACAAATTACATTATGCTTTATTTATTCATTACATACAATATTATACTATTATATGAAAACATCAACAGCTATTCCTCATATTAAAGATCAAGGTCAAACATGTTTCACTTTTCTGCTTGAAAAGGGATTTTGAAAGAAATGTAATATTTAACACAGTTTTGATGTTATTCGTCACTCTGACCTGTATAGACTCATTTATCAGCAGATATTTTGGCATGTCAAAGCAGGAAAAGCCCACGTGTGACTAATAACATTAGTGTGCACAATTTGGCTGAGCCACTTCCAGAGTTTGGTATTGGACATGTTGGATCACTGGAGAGGCTTGCTGGAACACCAAATGGAACACAGCCAGTATTTTTAAAGTTGATGCAATCAGAGGTGGAACTTTGTTACAAGTAAAAGTCGTGCACTTAAAATATTGCCAATCTAAAAGGGAGTATTTGCATAAAGTAGTCTTATATGTACTAAGAATAAAAGTATTCACTATGCTAAATGCCCTATTCCATACAATCACTTTCCCATCATCATTCCCATCATGGATCATCATTTTTTGATTACATACTGTGTTGTACTATTATACATCAAAGTAAGTTGTAACCAAAGATACAAAATATGCATTAAGACCCAATATTTGGCTGTGAAATGTAGTGTAACATAGCTGAAAATTCAACCACAATACCTGATTATCGCCCAGTGAATGAATGAATGTTTTATTCTTGATTTATTTGTTAACAAGACATGTTACAGAGTAATACAAATCACAACATTTCAGCATGCCAACATTATCAAACTCCATGAACATAAAAAACATCAAATTATAGACATAAATGAAACCCAGAGACGTAAAAAACAAATACACAAACACATAAACGAAGCCCACCAAGCATAATCCACAATGCAGAAAACAAACATGTGCATCCATTTGTATCAAACATTGCATTATCTTGTTCATAAGCAAGCCAGTTCCTACTCCTAAATTGTAGATTAACATTTAGAAAATACTAAAAGTCCCTCTGTGTGTATGTGTGTGCTTCATTGTTTCTGCTTTTAGTGTTTAAGTGTTGAAGACAAAAATCAAGTCTCACACACTCGTTACCTGTAAGAGACCAGGGGTCAAAGGGATCAAGCAGAGACAGAAAACAGAGATTCACCACAAACGCTGCTGTGTACCGTGTTATTCATCAGTCAAACTAGATTTCTTTTTAGAGCCGGACCGAAGGATCAGTTTGGCCGATTTTATCAGCCCATCTTGGCCTATCACAGATATATGGCTGTCAGCATATATGTTATCAATATCGACCAAAATCAACAAATTTGGTTTTAAAGAACACATTGCAGAAACGGATGGGGTGATTTCTATTAGATTTCCATTGAAGGTTAAAATGTTCTGCCTCTGTTGCGTATCTTTGTTATAAATATTTGATAACCTAATTTGAAAAATTTGTGTATATCCACCATTATCGGTTATTAGAACCTGATATGAGTATTGGCTGTATTAAATATTGCATTATTTTGGTATCTTTTGAAGTGATATGCCTTTGCTGTCATGGGCAATTCCAATGAATGTTCATGCAGCAAGTTTCACGAGCAATCCTATATATATGTATGGAAGAACATACTTGTGAATAAAGTTTGAGTCAGCGTATCATGTGAAAAATGTATTTGAGTTACGATTTTTTTTTTGGTCATAATTCTGACTTTTTCTGTATTCAAATAAAATTCTTTTTCTCCATTTGAGTTCAAAGTCAGAATTACTAGTTTAAAGTCAAAATTCTGCAATTAAAGTCAAAATTCTGGGTTTTAAGTCACAAATATGCCAAAGAATAATAGAAAAAAATGTATAATTCTGTTAAAAGTAGAATTCTGAGAATGAAGACAAAATTATGAGTTTAAAGTCAGAATTCTGGAATTAAAGTGAGAATTTTGAGACAATGTCTGAATTCTGGGTTTTAAGTCTGGCTCCTGAGTTTAAATCAAAGTTCTGAGCAAAAAGCCAGAATTAAAATTAGAATTACATTTTTTTTTTTTTTGACTCAAATAAGTTTCTCACATGTGGACCTACAGTAATCCTTCTCTTCATATGTCACCAGGATTACTCAGTTTTTCCTCACATGAGCCAGGGAATTTATTTACTCCCACTTGCTGTAATTCATGGATGTTTTTCTTTCCTTCAAGTACTCTTAAACTTCAACCCGCTGCCTTATCAATCCCCTCTCGTCAGGCCTCCCACGTCAAGGTGATGGTCCGGCATGCTGGCCTTGCACACTCATCCCCTCTTCCTTTCTCACTACACACACACACACACACACACACACACACACACACACAAACACACCCACACGGCCCTGCTGGGGAATTCATGGCCTCAGGCTAACAAAACACAACTCAGTTCAGCGGCAAGCCCCGAGAGAAACTAACACGGCTCAGCTCTCTGGCAGTAGACTCACAGCATGGAGCTTCGTGTATGAGAAAACCCTCAATGGCAGCCAAAAGGCGCTTTTCTGACTGGCTGTTGTGAGGTGGGTAACTGGCCAAATCGTTGTCTTATCAGCTGGGTGTGTTTTAAAGGTTGTTTTCAAGTGTTTAAGTCACTCGTGTTCTGCTTGCTGAGTCAACGTACCCTCAGATGTTTGATTGATGGGACGGGACGGGATGTGAGGAGTGGAGATCCCCTCGTGTTCAGTGTGAGGTTCTCTCCGTGCCCCTTGCACGCTATTTATTTGATCTGTAACTCTTTTTTTTTTTCCTTTCTTAATGTCAGATGCAAATGTGTACAGGTTTTCAGTTTCTGTACACACTGAAAAGGGTTTCACCGGACTGTTTTCGGTTGTGCACTTGTGGTTGTGGTTGTGGCTGCAGTTTTTACAATCCCCAGTAACCGTGTTTGTTTAAAGCCAAATGGTTGGAGCAGAATCTCCTGTTGCTGCTATTTAGTGTAAGAGACATTGACATTGTGGGAAATGCACATATTTTCCAGCCAAGATTCAGATGAGAACATTGAGACCACATTTGTGTGTGCATGCTAAATACAAAACTTAGAGTTTAGCTTAGCACAAAGAATGAACACAGGGGTTAAAGCTAGCCTGGCTCTGACTTTTAGCCTATTACTGACTTTAAAGCTTTACAGCATCAAAATGTCGAAATTTAGAGGAACTCCAGGAAGTCAGTGCACCTGCTTCCTCTCTTAAAACCACACATTTCAATGCTGTACTTTTTATCAAATTAAACCAACAAGATATAACATGTTCATGAGGTGTTGACAGGCAGTTACTGCTACCTTTGAAGCTGTTTCGCCATGTGTCAGGTCTTAAAGCTAAGCTACACTAACCAGCCATCAACTGTCCTAATCCGGTCACACATGAATCCTCTCATCTCAATTTTGGCCATGTTTGTGAGAGTAAAAGCATTTCCCAGAATGTCAACTCATTCTTCTCAGGACAGAAGTGCTGTTACCCTGCTATTTGGCTGGGCTGAATCAACACAAGTTGCATAACCGCCTAAACCTCACTACACAGGCTGGTTAGTCATGACTCTTGTTATTCACGGTTGCTTGGTTTTGAGCATATTTGGGTGTCGTTTGTGTTGCTGCTGCTGCTGGGGTTCAGCCAAAGGAGTTTTAATTTTTGATATAGATGATAAAAGTCTGCGCTGTCTAAATTTTTAGAAATCACAGGCCCTTACTTGAAGCAATGACTAGGAAGACATCCATTTGGCAGATCTGAGAGTCAAATGATGTGAGTCATTAACACCACATGGCAAAGGACCAGAGCATCATGATGGCAGTTCTATGATGAGAGAAGTCACAGAACATTGTGTACTCATTTGTTTTGTTTTTTTTATCAAGTTTCTAATTTGTAGGATGCCTACTTAAAGGCTGCCTCCAATGAACAGATGTTTTTGACCTAGTTAACATGTCGATGTTGTGTTTTTTATGTACTACAACGCACATCATTGCTAAAATAAGTGCAGTCAACATCACGGCTTAGGAGTTCTGCTTTTTGCTCTGCAATCGACCAATGACAGTCTTCAAAAAACAGTCTCAAAAAGAGTCTTTGAAAATTAGTCTTCTTCGTGGAAGACCAAAGGCTAGCTACACACTAAGTGATTTTATGCCCAATTTGCCCCACAAACAATCATGGGGGCATGGCCCAATCTGTAGCTATTTGCAAGTGAGTATTTTTCCAAATAATCATCAAATGTGAAGTGTTAATATGATTATTTTACTGCTCCCAATTGAGTCCAAGGCTCCCCTAGTCTCGAATCCTAATAATCATCATTTTTGATTCCAGGCCAGACTACCTCTGATGGACCACCCACAATAGCCAATGAGAGTGAGCAGGCTGGGAAGCGTCAACAACCAGATGCTGCCAGATTGTCTGTAAACGCATGTCATAAAACGTTACTACAAACAGGTGTGTCACCACGTTTTTAAAAATCAGTTAAGGTTTGAAAAGTCTAGTGTGTAGCCAGCCGAAGAGACTAACCCTGAGGTCTTTCGGGGGTGCGGCTTAATGTTGTAGAGACTGAACTTACCATTCTGCATCAACTTGTAGGTGATCTTATACAAGTAGCTCCTCCTCCTCTTCCTGAGACTTCATGTCCGGTTCAAACATATATGGTTAAATTACTCTGATGTTAGAATTTGACTTTGTGCAGCGTATAGTAGACTAGTTTAGAAGATCGGATGATGATGATGATGATGATGATGATGATGATGATGATGATGATGATGATAGAGCGGGCGCTGTAAGCCATGGCTCACTCCAGCTGCAGGCGAGGAAAAGAGATTAGTGGAGATGGGGTGAGACTAAAGTTGCACATTCATAGATCACCATGAGCTAGATGAGGCAGAGGTATAGAATTAGATCCAAGGCATTTTAATACCACGAATACCTCAAAATCAAAGTATTGAATTTCACAAGAGAGACAATCATTTTCAAGGGCTCAGTCAATGCCTGCAGCAGGACTTTAAGGCCAGACATGCAGTATGATCAGGGTACAACTGACATTTCACCACTCATTTAAAAAAAAATCTTTATCATTTATCTTTTCTTTCTCTGTCGAAAGAACGATGTGGATATGATGGTGTCAACCCAGCCTTGAGAATGTATGAGGTGATGTCCGGTGACACCTTGGGCTGGAAGGTGCCCAGTCCAAGACAAAGTGTCGTAGAGCCCAGCCCAGAGTTGCACCTCACTGGAGACGGAGGGTCCGTCAAGATCCTCAAAGTGTGCTTCTGCACCAACAATAACCTGGGCAAGAACTTCAAGCTGGTTAAATGTGACAGCTCCTGGCAAATTAGGGTGAGGCTAGTGGTTTATTTTAGGTATTGTGGTTTAGATGCCAAATTTGTGCCCCGTCAAATTTCAAAGTGGTGTTTTGTACTCAGGCCAGAAAGTTAAATTTGGTGCCCTTATTGCAACTGAATATAAATGATATTCTGATTTTATTGGACCAGCTTAGGATGTAGTTTATGATAATCATTTTTGAAAACTAATTTGTAAACCAACCCACAAGGAAATAATAACCCAAAGAGAATTAAGAATAACTAAACGATAAGTGAAAATTTAAAGTCTGCTTTGGTGTCCTTTAGGCCATTATTCGTTCGATTCTCATCAGCGGTCGGCTAGGGCCTAACATCGAACACGTTGGATCCTACGGTCTCCTACTGAAGCACCTGAAGTCGGAAGAACTTCACTGGCTGCATCCAGACCTGACGGTCGGAGAGGTGGAACAACGCTACGAGAGCCATCACGTGGAAGCTGAGTGGAGGTACAAATCGATCTCTGGGTCATTGTGCGTTGTGTTAGTTGTGATATAATAAGCTTTAAATAAAGCCTATTTTGGCATTTTCCCTTACATTCAGTGTGTTATATACACTATCTATTTGTGCAGATACAAGGTCCGCTTATTTGAAAAGCCCAAAGATAAGGGCAAAGAGAGCTCCTTACTCTTACAGAAAATACTGCCCCTGAAGAAATCGTCTAATCGCAGAATGTCTTTAACAGAAGCCACGGAACATTTAATCATTGAACAGAAACATGAAAATAACCTGACAATGCGCCGTGTTTGCACGTGCACATGACTATCAGGTGTGAACGTGACCCTACGTTGGCATGGCCAGAATGAGAATGAAAGAGTTTTGTTAGAGCTTTGCTGTGTTTCACTGTGTGTGGGCAAATTCCCCTTAGTACGATCCCATTATTCACGTGTCAGATTGTCTCTGGTAACTGAAAACCAGTGAAGGTAAAAGGAGAGACATTTCCGATGAACACACAACCGCAGTCACAATAGAGTGGGCCTGCTGACCAATCAGAACAGACTGGACTTTTCGGGAGGGGGCTCTTAAAGAGACAGGAGCAGGACCGTTAAAGCCTGTAAATGTGTTCTAGTATAAACCTCGAATAAAAATAATAACATGTTTTCTCTGTGAGTGCAGGTATGACCTTCGTATCAGATATGTTCCTGTCAATTTCCTGGAAAAGTTCAAAGATGACAGATCTACATTTCTGTATTTTTACCAACAGGTAACAAACTCCAAATATTTTTATTAGTAATTCCGTAATTTTTTTATAGTTTGATCTAATTTGATCCATGACTTCTTAGATCTGTTGACAAAGTTGTTTTGGTCGCACTCCTTTTGTTTCGAATTAATACATTTAGAAATAACATTAAGCAGTAACACATTCACAACACGTTTCCTACCAAGCTGCAAGTAATACTTGCACACATTTCAGATCTATTAAACACTCTTTTTGTGTTAATTATCTTGGACAGCCTGTCTTTCTTCATCATTCCATATCATAACATGAACGATCTAGTCAATCACCTGTAGACAGTAAAGCAATCGTTTGTCACCGCATTTCAGTATTGGGCTGCATATGAAATGTTTTTCCTCATGAGCCAGTTAAAAAAAAACCAGCCTGTTTGTGATGACAGGTGCGTAGCGATTACATGCAGGATCATGCCAGTAAGGTCAGTGATGGGATGGCCCTGCAGCTTGGCTGTCTGGAGCTCCGGTGAGTCATTCCTCTTTTTGCTCTTCCTGGTTAAAAGTTTTGTTTTTTTGCAAGCTCAGAAGTACAAGCTTTAATTATTTTAATCAGGTTTCTGCATGTGGTTCGTATAAAATTTACTATGATTTACTGAGATGGTTTCATTTCTCCCTTTTTACAGGCGGTTCTATAAAGACATGAATGCGAAAGGTTTAGAGAAGAAGTCCAACTTTGAGCTACTAGAGTGAGTTTTTATTTTCACTTAATCCCATAATATTTGTGATGTGGCTGCTCTCAGACGTTGATAGTGAGATTTGAGTTCATGTTGACCCCCAGCGTAGAGTGTAAGGAATGCCTTTAGGCACCTTGATGACCATTTTCTACTCTCGTTAGATTTGATGAAGACATCTGGAACGTGTAATGTTATGATTTATGTTTTATGTTTTATGTTTTGTTTTGTTTTTCTTAACTCTGTTTCACAAATGAAGAAAAGAAGTAGGCCTGGACCTTTTCTTCCCTCCACAGCTGATCAACAGCATGAAGGTAAACTATTCCAGCTGTGTTTTCCCATCTTAACGACTGGACGAGCACAAATGCATGAGTTACTACTCAGGCTATCATCAGCATGTAAATTGAAATAATTTCATTTCAAATTAATTAATTTTAATTGGTTTGTAATCAAGTCAAGGCAGCTACGGAAGTTGATCCAGCAGACCTTTCAACAGTATGCGACACTCAAGGAGGACGACTGTATGGTCAAGTTTTTTGAGACCCTCAAAGATTTTGTCAGCTACGATGAGGAGGTTTTTCCGTGCGAACTGGTGGTGAGTAACAACAGAAGTGATTATCCTGTGATCATCTTAGTTACAAACATGAGGATTTCAACAGTCTTTACCTTTCAACAGCAAGGTTGGAGTCTGTCAGTGGAGCTGGTCATCGGTGGGAGGGGAATTCGCCAACGCACACAGAAGAATTCAGCGGTGAGAATGCGAAAAATCTAGGATTTTTTTTCAATTGAATTGTTAGACGTTGTGAGAAATTAGCTTTCTTGCTGTTGTGCTGACAGTAAAGTGAGAAGCTGATGCAAGTCTCATCACTGCATGTCAATTATGAAGCTCCAGGCCCATCATTCCCATCGTTTTTACTTGGAGTCTGAATCTAAGGTGCCATTTACAAGGACACAGATCCAACAGAAAATGCTTTAGCTGTCCCTCTATCTAATTACAGCGTTTTGGGGGCCTAAAAATGAGACAGTCTTTTGAAAGTGCAGCCTCCTACTGTCTCAGTGTAAAGAAAACAGCGTATCCTGTGGAGATGGCGAAATCACAGCACATGTATATTACCAGGAACTCTTAGGGCTGGGACTTAGGTTTACCAAAACTTAAACAGAGACACCAAAAAAGCAGCAACATATTTAGTTTGACAGCTGTTAGCCGTTTAGAATGACAGCAGGTTTCTGTAGTTGCAACATGTTAACCCAAGTAGAGGGCAGCAAACCCCACCCAATGATGGTAGAATAAATAAGGTTTTTTTCTGTATGAGACTACGAAACTTGTACTGAGCAGGAGGTAGTTACCATGAATTAGTTCCTATTGTCAACATCCATTTAGTTATGTTATTTAAGGCTAGTCGAACCTTGCAATCCACCGAGCATGCACACACCAAGATATTATTGCGTGAGGACAATAAATATGCCTTTCTGAATATTTTTTATACATACCATGTCCAGTAAATGTGTTACAATTTCTATATTTTTCAACACATTGAAATTTGAAAACCTCAGAGTGGACAAAGCCTGTCGGACACCTGTGATCTCTGGCACCCTCCTAAAGGGACCCTGGACTGGGAATCACTGACATAGAGACAGAGCACTGGCTCATATCTGTCCCAAGGAGACAAAATCCACTTACCAGCTTGATAATTAAGAGTGTGCTCATCCTGTTTCAAGTTTTATACTAGTTTGAGTGAACTGGCTCCTTCAGTAGTCATTTCATCTACTTTTTGATATAAATGTTGATTACAAAATGAAATGGCTATAGAATAATGACATCATCTGTGTTCAGATGGTTCCTTTAGAAACCTTGCTTTCACTGTGTTTTCGTGTCTGCCACCAGGCATGAAATCTCTCAGGAAAATGGAGGCTGACTGGTGCCGACAGAATTTTTTGTTTCCTGTCTCCACATAGAATAAATAAATGAATAAACTCACATTTTTCGTCTGTTGCCTGTAGCTGATACTTTGACGAAATTGGAAAGTGATCCTGTTGTCTTTTGAATTTTCACATCTGCTGTAGATGTACAAACACTGTTTTGTGTCTCTTGATGCTACAGCATTCAGCTGAATATGACACCTTCCATTTATTTCGTCACTCAGCCCGTTTTTCTAGCCGACTTCAAACAGATCAAGAAAATCCAGTGTTTCTCTCAGAGTGCCGGCAAGGCTCTCGTTCACCTCGACGTAGAGGGGGCCAGACAGGTACGTAGCACAGCAGCGCTATACTTCAAGAGTTCTAGATTAGAGAGAACTTGAAAAGGAAATTTTACCAGTACGTGTGCTTGAAATTCCCTTTTTTTTTTTCTCAATTCTTGTAGCGCCTTTCAATCAACGTGGCTACAGTTCCCATGGCAGAGAACATGATGGACCTTATCGACGGGTACTGCCGCTTGGAAAAAGATACAGATGACACTGTTATCTACCGACCAAATAAAGGTGTGTTCTTAAGAATGAGGCACAGTTAGATGCATGGAGGAAAAGAACTCCTCTAACTCACCGCTAACCACGGTGTCACGACTCATTTATGTCCTAGATGTCAACACAAGAAGTTGCCTACCTGAGATTCCGGCAAGGTGAGGCGATTATGGCTGCTTTCCAACTTTTAATGGTTCCCATTTCTCAAGGTTCAGCGTAGCCGCTGAATCCACACTCTACTCACTCCCTTTGTTGCTGTACTATGACATTAAAAGTGTTATTGATGAGTAAAGATGCTTTATTGAATCATTCTGTCAGCGCTCTGAGGGGCCATAACTTGAAAATGTATGATTTGTATCGCTCGTTCTGCCTTTTCTCTGGAGCAGCAGAGACACCAGTTCGATCAGACACAGTATGGGTGAGCCAACAGTTTTCACCTCACACATCATCTACATTTATAACTTTGGAATAAAATACCTTTATTGTCGTTAGTAGATGTACGGTCAAATTGAATATGCAGCACCATACTCACTGCTCTGTAAAAACTGTGCTTTCAGGGTCAGATATCTACTGTGAGATTCTCGATGAAAGGCCAAAATCAGGTTTGTTGAAAGCTCACATAACTGCAGAGGTAACTGAGGAAATGCAATTTTGAAATTTCATAAATGTAAATCTTATTTTTTTTAGTTGTTAAGTACGGGATCAGCCGCAGTGACATTGTTCTCGGCCGAATCCTTGGTGAGGGCTTCTTTGGGGAAGTCTACGATGGAGTTTACAAGAATGATGTAAGTGTGCCTTTATAGTTGAGGACATTGATTTTCCGTCCACCAGCGAATCAAGCGTTTCAGCTCAGCTCTAAAGTGGAGAATGCTTAGATTCGAGCGTGTACACATTACAGAATTTGGTGTTTGCAGACGTAACCTCACTAGTTTCATTTGTCTCGAACAGAATGGTGGCAGAATCAATGTGGCCGTGAAGACCTGCAAAGACTGTGCGCCTGACGTGATGGAGAAGTTCATGAGTGAAGCAGGTAATCTGAAGAAAATTCAGAGAATCATACATGAGAAAACGTGATTTGAAAACTGTGACTGAATGAATGATGTTGTTTGCCAGTCATTATGAAGAACCTCGATCATCAGCACATCGTCAAACTGATCGGAATCATTGAAGATGATCCTGTGTGGATTGTTATGGAGCTCTATCAGTATGGAGAGGTCTGTGCCACTCTAAAATAGTTCTTTAAATAGTATACTGTGTTATTGATTTTAGTTTTAGTTTCACACAAAAGACTACAGCCCTGCGCAGTTCTGGAATGAGTTACATTTGACTGTGCTGAGGCTAAATTACTGAGACTCTGTAAGTGATTTACAGTGTCACATAAAGTTTGTCATCCTTGCAGCTGGGGAACTACCTAACTCAGAACCAGAACAAGCTGACAAACATAACCCTGGTGCTGTTCAGCCTGCAGATCTGCAAAGCTCTCGTCTACCTCGAAGGGGTCAACATGGTGCACAGGTGAGAGACTGATTTAATTAAAAAAAAATTTTTTTTTGCAATAAGGTTACATTATTTTAACATTGGTAAGCTCATAAATAAGCTTTTACTGACAATTAATTAATCTGCTAACTGATCATTTACTAATTTTCTTCATGTTATCTAAGATGCTAAAAAATACATTATTCAGTAGTTTAAAACCACACTATTAAGTGTCATTTAAGGGACACATGTTTTCAACTGAACAATAAGGGCCACAAAGAGCAATAGTAAAGGGTTAATTCATGTTAATAAATGCTTCATTAGGGTTAGGTGACCATCTGTCAAAATGTCTATAAACAGTATTTTGTTAAGTATTGAGATGTCTTTAAATAGATACATTTAGATGGGACAAATGTCCAACACGCTCCTCGTACGCCTTCTTCTTTGCCATCCGGTAAAACGGTGGGTCCTCTTGGTTGTGTTCCAGCGGCCACTTCAGTACACAAGTGCAAAATGGGTTTCCCGCCCTTTCTGTCTGTTCTTGCTGCCCGTAGTGACATGGTGGCGCAAGATGGCGCTCTCTGTGGAATTTATGTAACTATAAATTGTATATTCTAAGGTTATATTTACGCTACCGTTTCTGATTTCAGGTGCTTACAAGCTAACTTTAACATTGTTCTGAAGATTATATTGTGTTTGCATGAATATCCTAAATTTTACAACCTGGACCTTTAAGGCTTCTTACAGTATTATTTAACTGTCAGTTACAGGGCAGTACTGTGTATTTAATCTTAATATTGTGGTTAGTAACTATTGAATAAGTACCTTAATAAACGTGAGGACTGATAGTAGGTGATTAATGACACATTAATGATTGGGTATTAAATTGTTACCGCTTTAATTAATTTTAATGAATGTACCCTTATTGCAAATTGTTACCAATTTTCTTATGTTGTTATCCAAAATGTGGAGATATGGCTTTTTTTTTTAATTCTTTCTATGTTGATTTTACAACACAGAACATCATTTCTTGAATAAAAAGGGTCTCTGTAAATTGATGGAACTACGCACTGTAATGTTTGAATGCAACATGTCACATAATGCATGAAAAGTTGACAGCCAGATCTTTGTGAACATGCAAGAAAGTAGAGACTGAATAGATGATGAGTTTTAAAAAGGTCACAAAACTGCAGCAAATTCAGCTACCAGCTTATGTAGAAAATTAAGGTCCCATCTAGAATGTGGAACAAAGTCACTGTGATAGCACTGTCAGGTCACTGTGACCAGCCAACCCACACTGACTATAGAAGTGAAAATGGTTGCCTAGTTCTTTATTATTGTTACAAGAAAAGAAGCACAACTTGTTCTGTATGTTCTGTACACTGTGTTCTTGAAATAATTTCTTGCAACTTACAGGTACCCTTCATGGATGATGAGGAATGATAGATAGTTGAAACTATATTTACAAAAGGCAAAAATGCTGCATCTGAATGTGTAGTTTTGTTATATAAGGTGGCAACAACAGTTAGCAATAACTTTCATCTTTAACAGACCCACACCACACAGAATCATTTCAGAAAGTTGAAACACGTTTTTGCATCAACAGGTTTCAGGCAGTGGCCACTCATGGAGTCAGTCTCTTTTGAGAAAGGAAATTAGTTTCAGCCTTTGCGGAAAATGCAAAAATTCCTTTTTTTATTATTTTCAGTGGTGGCAGCACAGCAGCAGCTGAGGGGCCATTTGAAGTGCATCAGTATGGCCTTTCAGTCTCTCTGCTCTGCCCGTTATGTTATCACCCGAGTTGTAATATCTCCATCAGGTCACAAATACACTTCCATCACCTTCATCTGCACCTACATGAATCTAGTCCATCGTATTTGTTCCTTGTTGCAGAGACATTGCGGTTCGAAACGTGCTAGTCGCCGGTCCAGAGTGTGTGAAGCTCGGAGACTTCGGACTTTCGAGATACATCGAGGACGAAGAATACTACAAAGGTGCACAGAATAAATATATCATACACATATCCACACATTGAATAAAATAGAGCACTTTATATTCTGTCGTAAATGCTGAAGACATAATACAAATGTCTCCCTTATCTTTGCAGCGTCTGTTAGTCGGTTGCCTATCAAGTGGATGGCTCCAGAATCCATTAACTTCAGACGTTTCACCACAGCCAGTGACGTCTGGATGTTTGGTGAGTGACAGTACAGCTGACATTGAGATGGGGGCGGGGTTAAAGGGGCACAAGGGAGCAAAGCAACTCTCACATAGTGAAAGGCAGGTGGCTGCTAAGTTTTGAGCCCACATCAAGCACTGCACGATGTCATGCAAAAAAAAAAAAAAAAAATTGGCAATGTTTTGCCGAGGGGCAAACACAGATGATGGTTTCAAAATCACAGCATGCACAGGGTCTTCTCATTACATGTTACAAATATCAAGTCACATGATCGGCTCTCATGCCAGTAAGCACATCACAATCTAATAGACACATTAAACATCTTAGCTCATTGTGTGTGTTTACGAGTCAAAGAGAGCAAAGCCTTAAATGCCGTCACACCAAGGGACGCATGAAAAAAATGGCAAATTCTGAGGCAAATCTTGACGAGCCCGTCTATTCACAGCGTGGGCAACGCAATATTATGATTACGTTATGCAAATTCTAAATAAAACCATCTCACCGTTGATATCAAAATGGACTCAGTATCAAGTGATGTTGTCCCGTTGCTCATTTCACCTAATAGCAAGAGAAAAATAATTAAAGTAAATGTGTGCGTCCAGTTTTTGGAAGGAGAACTCTGTGAGTTTCACTGTTGCACTCAGGAGCTGAAACTGCTGCATCAGGGTCTGTGTCGGACAGTTTGAAACGCAGCTCCGAGGCTTAAGGGGCAGAGGAGCAATTTCAGGGAGCTGATTGACCCGGCGCAGCGGTTAGCCGTACAGTATGTCTGAGGTAACAGGATAGTTTGTGGATAAACGTATCCATTTGCCAATAAACAGCCCCATCGGAAGTGAAAATATAGAAAATTCGACCTCAGTCTGGTGTGAAAGCTTGCATTATTATGAATTATTTGCATGAAAAAAAATGCCTCCGGTGTGCAAAGGCCTTAATGGTCTTTATGTCTTTTGCAATAATACTGACTTCTTTGCAGGAAACACAAGGTGACAAACTACCATAAACGATGTGACGTTCTGATTTTATTGCTCCTTAAACCAGGAAACAGTTTGGATACGTTGATTAAACTTGTGGACAGGCATTTTTGGTATGAGCTAAGTTTCATACACTATTCTAAATGTTTATTTAAGTGAAGTAATATGATTTTTGTTATGAGGAGTCATTAAAAGGTTGAAATCAAAAAATCATGCATTATGCTGTTAATAGCTGTGAACCCAGTGTTGAATGGTGAATTTGTTGTTTTGCAGCTGCAAAGTTTAATTAGTGCTGAAGTGCTTCCTCATGTAGTTCTGTAGACATGGGGGAAAAAAAAATGTCTCTCCGTCTTCACTCGTGTTTGTCCTCGTGACCACATACTGTTTGTTTGTCCAGTCCAGCAGTGTCCTCTCTAATCTTACAAACACAGACTCATCCTCCTACGCTCACGCTCCTCTCTTCCTCTGTGTTCCCTGTGCTTGCCTGGCCCGATAGCCGTATGCATGTGGGAGATAATGAGCTACGGGCAGCAGCCATTTTTCTGGCTGGAGAACAGAGACGTGATCAACCAGCTGGAACAGGGGATCAGGCTGCCCAAGCCAGACAACTGCCCCCCTGCACTCTACTCGCTCATGACCCGCTGCTGGTCCTACGACCCCGGAGAGAGACCCAGCTTCACTGAGCTGGTGGTCAAAATCAGGTATCACTCAAATAGAAAAGAAAGAGGTTCAACAATAAACTGAGATGTTTGTTTCAAAGCCCAGATGATGAGATCAGACGCATGTATCCAGGTTACAGATTCAGGTTACAGTACTGTGCAAAAGTCTTTGACCATCGTTAGTTTTGTTGTTTCAGCAGTGTGATGATATATATTTATTTCTCAGTCTCTCTATTGCAATATGACCAAAAAATACAGGAAATAATGTATGCATGCAATACTAAAATACAGGGGGGGGGGGGACAGACAAAACCCCTCTATAGGCTAAAGTAGCAAGCATTTAGTGTGAGCTTCTCTTGAATAACATGTGTTGAAATCCGTTGGGCTGACGAGATGAGATTTAGTGCACTAATCCTCTTGTGTTACACAAGGTTTATTTAAGACATGTTAAGCTCAAGATATAAGATCAACTTTCATTCATCATTCATCACCAAATGCCAGAGATCCCTGAACTTGACAGACATGAAAGTGAATCCACTCTCAGAGGGAAATCAGCAGACTGGATACTCAAGATTTGGTATCCAAGCGGTTTTAAAGAAATTTGACGAATCAGTAAAAGGGGTCGAGGAAAAAAAAAAACTGAAAAAAACGTACACAATCTGATGAGAAGTTTCAAAGAAAAGGCTAAGGATCAATGGAAAGCAGCATTACGTCACTGTAGCTTCGCTAAAACAGCAAAGCCGGTGGTGGTCTAAGACTTTTGCACAGTGTTGTAGATCGATCAGTTGTTGGTTAGTTTTGAAAAGCATCTCTTTTTCTGAGACGTACCGTGACTTGTTATATAATCTCACAGTGATGTCCACAAGATGGAGAAGGAGCAGGAAGTGGAGAGAGAGAGGGACAGAGCACGCTCCACCAAATTTTTTGACTCCAAGTTAAACTTTAACGAGCCCCCTCCCAAGGTGTGAACCCCACAAACAACGCATTATTCATCTTCAGTCATGTGCTTGTGCACGTTTTCCGATACATGTATATTTTAATAATTACTGTAGCCTTCAAGAATGAAACCGGGACGCTTCAGGAACACGCTCAGTATCGGCCTGCACATTCAGGTACGGTAATGAACCCAGCTCACCTCTGACGCTGCCAGGTCCGTCCAGGACAACAGCCTCCTCAGAGAATCTTATGTGCTGATGTGTGTGTGTGTGTGTGTGTATGTGTGTGTGTGTATCTCTCTGCAGGTGAACGAGGCTTTGTGCGCCAGCTCACCTGACCTGGCCAGCCCATGCGAATACCAGTCCCCTGTCGACTCCATGAACACCATCGCGGTGCCGGTCAGGTCCCCGCGGCGGCGAAGCATGGGGGTAAGAAAGTCTGAGCTGTTTGTTTGAAATCAATGCTGACAAACCCCAAAGGTTGTCTGTGGCATTGACCCATCATGCTTTGTGTTGCGCTCGCCTCATTCCAGGAGGGCGAGTTTGTCCGAGTGGAGGCAAACAGCCGGGAGGACGCCCAGCGTCTGTGGCAGCGGGAGCGCCAGCAGATGCAGGAAACTCTCCGGCAGCAGAAAGAGCAGATGATGGAGGATAAAATGTGGCTGGAGAAGGAGGAGAGACTCCTGGTGGGGAGCAGAGCATCTTTAACTGTTGTCGACCCCCTGTCTGTGTCTTTGTGTGCCCCTGCTTCTAAATTCAAAGTGGCCCTGCTGACTACGCTGAACGGGGCGTCGTTAAAGTATACGAACCCACCCGCTCGCTCTCGACACCCTGCTAGTGTTACATTGAATGTTCCCCTGGTAGAAGTTCCAAAGAGGGGGTCCACGTCCATTTTCTATAAAATGAACCTGCCTGTTCTTTTGCAGGACCCTATGGGACCGGAGGAAACTGCTAGCTCAGTGGTAGGTGTCAAACTGTGATTTCAGAGTCAGATTAAAGGGAGAATCCACTGTCAGAGTATTATGTTAGTAGACAAGTGAAAGGAGCCAACAGTGGTATTTTGAGTGATCTCTTTTTCACAGTGTAGCAGCTGTTTTAAGGCTGGCTCATTGGTAGATTGGTTGGTTTTCCAGAGCAAAACGAGGGAACAACTGTAGTGACGGGGTAGTCAGCTGCATGTATTACAGCAGCCTATGACTTAATCAGCAGTGTTTATGTACTTTCTCTTACTGCCAGAAGAGGGAGACAGAAGTTCCACACTACAGGTTAAATGTACACTAGTAAAAATGTGAAAAAACAGACAAAAAAACTGCCCCAGTAGCTGCAG
Source organism: Mola mola (assembly GCA_001698575.1). NCBI lineage: Eukaryota > Metazoa > Chordata > Actinopteri > Tetraodontiformes > Molidae > Mola > Mola mola. The sequence goes on along the minus strand of KV751328.1, from coordinate 6,070,955 downwards.
GCAACAGGGCGTGTGTTTGAAGTCAGTTCAGCCACTGACTGAAGTCACTCAAAGTCCACAGGGATTTTCTCTTCTTTCATTATGTAAAATTTGTAATAGACTTTTAGCAGAATTGTAGCAGAGTATTCATGTCTTTTCTTTGACTTTATATGTAATCTCGCCACATTAAAAACTTTATTCCTTTCCTGTTTTAACACACCATATTAAAAGGGAGCATAAAAAAAAATGCATTTTCCATCCTCCTCACATTTATTTGTTGCTTAGCCAGATTTCCAGCGTGCTTTTATTGTATGTGGTTGAATATCTCGATGTGTGTATTTTCGAGTCCTTACAAGGTTGTTTTTTTTTCTTTTTAGACCCCTGAAGCTGATACAGAGACTCGTGAGTGCTTAAGTGAAGTCCAGATTGAAATTTCATTCTGATTAATTTTTAATGCTGTTATCCTTCTTTCTCTGTTCTCCTGTCTCTTTCCTCTCTCATTCCGTCTCTTAAATTGGTTATCTTTCTGCTCTGCAGCCGCTCCAGAGAAGCCCCCACGGCTCAAAGCACAGGTAATTACATCAGTTCATTTTTATACTCTAGTATCTTTTATCCCACTCTCAAGACCATTTAATTACAACAGCATTGATTTTTAGATAACAGATGCAATAATCAGCTCAAAAAGTTCAATTGCCCAGGAGTTGAAAGGGCACTAATGCCACTGTGCAATGATCGTCTATGCGCGGTAATGAGCTTTTCATTATAAAAACCACAGTTTTCGCTCCTTCGTAGCCTGCGCCCACGGCTGAGCTGGACCGCTCTGACGACAAAGTGTACCAGGCAGTCATGGACCTGGTCAAAGTTGTTGTCCAGCTCAAGAATGACATCCCCGAAGTGAAGCCGGAGCAGTACATCTCCATCGTTCAGGTGCACAAATCTGTTTTAGACTCTAAATTTAAAGTGTATGAAAAACCTAAAACCTCTTGAGTCACACAGATGATTGATGTACTGCGTTTATCTTTGGCTGCAGTCCGTTGGGATGGCTTTACGGGATCTGATCCGGAGTGTGGATGACATACTGCCTACGTTACACGAGTCTATCAGGACTGAGGTGCAGTATGTTGTCTGCAGCTTGTGCGTTGTTTCAAATCATCTCCTTGCTCCTCAAGCTGTTCTTCCTACTCTACAAAAAGTGGTAGAACTCCCTTTCAGACACAAAGAAAGCTAAGAGGGAATGGGCTTCTCACGGGTCCTCTTTGGGCAATTCATAAATTGCGTATTAGAGCTATTTTTATTTCTAAAAAGCCATACTTATAAATTTATCAAATAGGATTCAGACATATTTTAAATTTGACGCATTTCCTTTTTTATGTAAGCAACAACCACTGAAATGAAGCACAGAAAGTCATTCAAATGTACGTAAAGGATGTTCTTATCTTTTTGTAAAAAATAACATGGAGATAATATGACTTTTTCACAGTTAGAAAAGGTGCTGCTTATAACATAAAAGCTCATATATACAGTTCAGCCAACATTCATCCACACCTGTGTTTTCCATTCTCTGACATGTCTTTTGTTGAAAATATGTTACATCTACTCATTGAAATATCACAAAAAATTATTATTTATATTATGTATTATTTACATATTATTATTTATATTAAGTTGAGGACCCAAATGTTAACCTAGAGAAATATGTAATTGTATTCAAGGAAACAGTTTTTATTTGTTTACTTTTCACTTGAGATTTTAGCATTTTTTGCTAATATATTTGGGAAGTCCAAAGAGCTTTAAAGAGACTGATTTTTTTCTATGGGACATGGGTTACTTAATCTATATTATTTCTGTAACCATGTATTTTATTGCACTATATGCTCAGAAGCATTACCTCATGGCTACAGTGCATTATGTAATCTTTGTAAGATAAATTGATGCTGAAGAATGAATAAATCTCATGATTTATCCATGTTGTTAATGTGGTTATTAGTCCACTGGCAAATCCCACCCCCCTGCAAACTGTTTTGATTGCAAGACCCCTAGCAGCAGAAATGACATATGGTTCATTTAAATTGTGTTCTTCCCATCTCTGCAGATCGAGGGCACCCAGAAGCTGCTGAATAACGACATGGCAGAGCTAATAAGCAAAATGCGGCTGGCCCAGCAGAACGCCATCACCTCTTTGAAGGAGGAGTGCAAGAAACAGATGTTGGCTGCAGCACACACTCTGGCCATGGACAGCAAAAACATGTTGGATGCGGTGGACCAAGCCAGGGTCAGGGCCAACTTAGCCAAGCCGGTGGACCTCTAGAAGACTTCATTAAGTTTACACATGCAGTCAGACTTTCTCACATTGGTTGGTCAGAAAAAAAACAGTGAGTCTCCACTTGTACAAAAATGAAGCCAAAGTATCCGATACAAGCGCTGCCATCTTGCTCTGGGGAAATCATTTGGAGAGTTTTCACAGAGCTACTATGAATCGTGATGTTTAATTCCCCTTTTTATAGCATCAAATAACTAATTGAAATCAATCTGAACCTAAATAAGAAGACTTGAACATACATCAGCTAGAGCAACTACTTAAAAAACTGTTCAATGTATAATTTGAATTTTTTTTGTTAGGCCATATCCTACCTGAACTATTGGAGGGGGGTGATTTTTGTAAAGAATACTGCACACCACCACCAGGGGGCAGTTCAAGTGATTCAATTGATTTTCTGTTACTTTTGGCAGCCATCTTATATACAGTCAAAGATGTGGGAAAAAAGTAGATGTTTATTACCTATGTATTATGTAAACTGAAATTCTGATGGTCTATTGGCATGATATTAAGGAGAATATCATTTCAGACATTTCAGACACTAAAAATGGGGGGGGATATCTAATGCAAAGTAAAACAAGTATATGTTTGCTTTTTCAGATCTGTCAAAAGTAAGCTAACTGAAATGTGAAGACGGAAAACTCAAAATGTTTGTCAGCCACTGAACACTATTCTACAAATACAGTTTATGTCTAAAGTAAGCTTGGAAGACTAGAGTGGTAAAAGTAATAGAGTGCAGATAAGTGTCAGGTTCAACTTGAAAGAGTCAAATGTATTTTGTATTGTTTGTTATGTAAATCAATAAATCAAATGATTTAAAATAAATATCATGACTTCTACTACTGAACATTAATTCCTGGTCATTGAAATATGTCTTGTTGCTGTTGCGTGCAGCCACACAGGAGTGTGTAAATGCACATTGTACATTGTGATGTGACTGCCTTTAGGTCATTCACACTACTCAATAAATGATCAAAAGGACTTTTTCAGGTTTTCACATGGGTATTTATTATGGCCATTCAAAAATAAACTGAATCATTTCTGCATGGATAAAAATAGTTCAACAATGGGAAATTCTGTTGAAACTCCAGCGTCCTATAGATTCCTATAACAGCATGCGACTGAAGCTACTGCTAAATGACATTGACAGTTTAAGTTTGGATGGATTTACATGATACTTGGCGAATTAATAGTAGAGCCCGATCGATATAATGGTGAGCCAATGCTATCTGCCGTTATTGGCCTATCAAAGATATATCGGTATCGGCATGGTTTCAAGGAACAAAATCAGAAAAAGATACTTTGGGTGATTTATTGTTATAAATTTCCTGTGAAGGTTTCTGTTTTAGTGCACAGCTCGTTAATTAAGAGTATGCAGTAATGTCTACCCATGATTGTAATGTGTATGTAAGTGTTCCCATTACAGTGCCCAACAGATTTTGATTTTTTTACCCTCAGTTCCTGACCGCTGTTTGAAATGAGAGAATTCCAAGACTGATTCTATTGTAGACTCACGCGACTGACCAATGCCGAATTATGTCCCTTGGAAACATCATTTATAGGGTTCTTGAAAACCCAACAGCATTAATGACATTTCTTTCCTGCACTCAGCCCAGCATTTGTCTCCAAAGTTGCCACACACCTTGGCCAGCCAACGCAATGGAGTTATTTTTACGGTCCACTAACAGCTAGAAGCCGTCAGCTAAGATTTTGCGTATGTTGGGGACTGGTAAAATTGACTGATTTCTGAATTTTATGTTTACATGTAAAGAAACTGATATATCGGCCGATATTCATCTCTTAGATCTATCTTCAATTGATCAAACAATAGATAAGTAGCTATACACAAATGCAGTTATCTAATATTTTCTGAAAAGACATGATGGAGGAAAGATATTTTACAGTTTAACAAAGGTATAAACATGTAATCTTATCAATACGTCATTGTTAATGACTAACATTAATCAATTTGAAGGTTCATGAAAGCTGAGTGGAGGAAGAAACAGTGCCTCAATGATAATAAATAAAGAAAACAATGAACATCACACACATCAAAGCTTGTATCCATACCAAGTCTTATAAATCTTATATATTTAGAGAGAGAGTTCTACAAGAGGTTGGGTTTGCTGATGACAATATAAGATTTTTTAAAAGCATTTTTTAAAAATCTGCATATATATATATATAATTGATATTTTTTTAAATCGTTTTCAGATCTATCATTTATTTTGTGTCGCGGTTGGAGAACAGAAGAGCTTTCTTGGTTAACTTCCTCATTTTAATCAATCTCCATGGCCATTTGTGAATAGAGTTCTGGATTTACGGGGTGCACCTGAATGCAACATGAGAAACTAGGCAAGACTTCAGAGTTGTTTACGTGCACCTGAATGCACCATGAAATCGCTCTGACCGTGGCACGGGGTAATGGATAAATGTATAGAGATAAATGACAACAAAACGGGTCGGAGATGCTCAGCAATTTACAAATATAAAACTTGCAACTGTTACATTCACATTAGAAACTGTGGGGGCCAACCAGAGAATGCACGACAGAGTTGACGTTCTCTCACTTTCTCGGTCACCTACTCGGTACCTTAACACCTGCAACTTCAACACGAGAGATGCAGACTTTGATAAACCTGCGGGAAATCCCGATTTACCATAAACGATGTCGAAATCTGCCCCAGTCTACAATGATGAGATAAAGGAAGCTGTTTCTGTGAGCACGTGTGCGGCTGAAACAGACCAGATGCCCTCCCGAGGCAAAGTCGCATCGTACGTGACATTACGGTTGTTCACAGGAACACAGTTTGTTTTTCTTTCCAGCATTTCACCCACCGACTAGAAACGACAGAGCTTTTACTAAGCAGGAATTATCACAGGGCCAACCTCTCATTAAGTTGGAAAATTACCTCCACCATTTTTACAGACAGCTGTCATATAACCGTAACACATGGGCGAGTTTACGAAAGAGTTACCTTAAAAAGGGAACATAACAGAGCAACTGATTATTAACTTCGTTAAACTGGCAAACTAGTTAGCAGCTTCACCTCGAAGCCGCCCTTGACTCTGCGCCACAGTCCGCCGCGGCCTACATTTCCCATCATGCCGTGCTGGATTTGATTTTTTGTTGTTGTTAGGTTTTCCGCTCTTCTTTTTCCAGGGATAACCATGAATGAAAAGGATGTTGCATTTCTTGACTCAAGCTGGTAAAAGGTGTATCTAATTGAAGAACTACGTACAAATTTATGTGCAGACTTAGACAGATAAATGAAATGAAGCTAAAGCCAGGATTATGAGATAACAGAAGACAAGATAAGCCCTTCTGATTTGTGCCAAATAGCAACAAAATGTGGTTTGCTGGTCTGCTGGCTCATTAGGAAGCTAATGAGCATGTTACTCAAATCAGAGCCGCATTCCCAGTCTGGTAGAAGAACTCGACTTGCTGTACTTCCTCAGAAGAACTAGATCATGCCAGCTAGCCAAGGAGGTAGGAACAGGCCAATAGTCCCCAGCAGGCACACAATAATGAACATCCACAAGAAGATGCGGTCGATGACCATAGCAACATACTTCCAGTCCTCTTTCACCTGTGTGGAGCAACAGAAAGAGACCAAATTAAAATTAAGCTACATGTGAAATCATCTTGATAGAGTGAGAGATCAGTTTCAAAGTGTCTCCTTACTCATGAAGATCTATTTCATTACTTCATCATCTCTGTAGACACAGTTTATTCATCTCCCGTGGTCCACGCTATCCTCACAGAGAAAAACTCATGTTCCTGGTAACCAGCGCTTCAGTTCAAAAAGGTCATCACTTAAACATTTTATTATGTTATGCGTTTGTGTCATAATTATAGTATTAGCTCTTGATTGATTAGTAAAAAGTTGTTCACTAGACACAGTGACCTTTACCGCTGTACACCACAGTCCATTCTGCTTATATCTGTGTAGGTAAAGCAATCTCTTATTATTTTAGAGTTTTCCATCCTGTTTTATGAGTACACACCTCAGAATCAAACAATTTTTGGCGAGGATTGCAATTGCATGATGGCAAACAATGGGTGTGGAGAGCAAAAGAGCAGAAACATATTGGCTGAAACTCACAGATTATTGCAAAGATTTAGGCTTTAGCTGTATGTCTTTATTCAAGCCGATACCTGTTTACAGTGCATGGAGATTAGACAAGATGCTGTCTGGAAGTAAAACACAAGTTGCTTTTCAGACTGTAATGATAATCGATAATAATGATTGAAGGAAAACTTGCCCCAGTATTCACTGGCTACATACAAAGCTCTGAAGTATTGGATTGTTGCTGCTGGAGGTTGTTGTCAAAGGATATCGCCAGTGTAGCGAGTAATATAACTTTACAAGGGCATTGGCAAACTTTCACATGAGAACATAATCACTGTACACCAATCAGCCATAACATTAAAACCACCTGCTTAATACTGTATTGGTTCCTTTCATACCACTATAAACAGCTCTGACCTCTGTCCTGTGGTTAACGTGGCCGCGAGACTTTGACAGTTTATCCTATCAGTCTTGTGGGAGTTGGGATTTGGGCTTCTGTTCCAGTCATGCTTTCATCACATCTCATGAATGTACAGCTATTTTGAGATGTGGGAAAATCCAGGCCTTGGGCTATTTGCCATGTTCCTCGAACCATTCCTGAGTAGTAATTTGATCTGATGGCGCACGTGATCTCGCTGGGGGGCAATACCATGATGGGGTGCACTTGATTTCCGAGAGGTGGGCGAGATATGTTACAGGAACAAATGAATGCCAGGTTGCATAGCTTCCCAGTCGAACATTGCATTGTAGGGACACAATCACTTTTAATGTTGTGGCTGATTTCTGGTGTTCCCACACTATGAGGAAGTTACAGGAAGCAAATTGACCTTATAATAGATGAAGTATTTCAGTGATACTTACGCTGAAGTCAGCATCCTCAGCCCTCAGGTGGT
>KV751328.1:6043966-6054743 GCA_001698575.1 Mola mola | reverse complement strand
ATAACATTACTCTCTCAGTGGCAATTGCGGTTGTCTCCTTTTTTCTTGAAGAAATAAAATCTCCATTAGTGCACCATAGTCATCTTATCTTGGCCTCCATCCTTTCCATGGAATCAGGCGGCCGACGCAGAGAAGACTAACCCTTTATGTTTTTTCTCTGGGGGCTAGTTTGGTTTGATCCATAAACACTCGACTAGGCTTAAACCCCACAATACGTGCTGCTTCCATGTCTGACCTCACCAAATTCCACTAATGATGCCTTGATGGAAAAATTATATTTTATGGCGTGTGGGGTTATAACGTTTGTGAAAGGAAAACATGTTTTTTCACCCGGCAATCCTCACTCATCATTTTTGCCTGACGTCTTTGAACCTAGTTCATCTCTACAGCTGATGTGATGGCTTACGCCGGCCCATTGCTGTACCTCGGTGCTCTAAAGCCCACAGACAGGAGATGCAAGGTGATGTTTTTTTATATTGTAACCGATAATTACCTGCTTCTCATGGCTGACACTGATAAGATCGTCTTAAATGAAGTAGTTAACCTGTCGTTTCTGCACAGCTGAGGGTACGAAGGACTCAAATGTAGTGGGTAAAGATAGGTGATTTAGTATGTCACGGCCTCTGAAATTGTTTTTCTCTCTCTGAAAGTGTTAAAAACGTCCACACTGTACACCACATGTTGTCTTTCTAGTCTGCACTGAATGGTTGTGCACAGGTCTCTATCAGTGTGTGTAGATGGAGTGCTTGTTAAGTCACTGAAAGCTATTTTGCCTTCTGTTATCAACTCTATTTATTGACTGGTATTGGCATAATAGGCCGATGAAAACTCCGATCAGTCCGATAAATACTGTGCAAATCTGTCACATAGCTAAAATGATTGAAAATACAGAACTGCAGGAAGGCAAATATCCCTTGCACATAGGATAACATCATTCCCCAGTTGCAATTTCTCTTCCATCTCGTTATTAGCGATGAATTTTTGCCAAGTTTTTCAGCTGCTTAGTGAAGGCAGCGTGCAAAGCCTGCGACGAGACTTCCAGCCTGTTGGCTATGTCCACTGTAGCACGGAGCATGTCGTCAAAGGCCACGGAGTCTTCTCTGATTCTGCTCCAGAAGTCACATGATCCAGGTTAAAAGGGGGAGAAGGAAACAGGGACAGAGATGGACAAAGTCAGTGAAAGAAGAGTTGAGGATACTGCACTGTTAGAGTTAGCTATGTAAAGGGAGAGACAGAGTAATTTATCATTGTAGGTCATTCAATTTGCCGTTGCAAGCTAAAATGAAAAGAAACTGGTGAGTCTCGATTTTGACTTAAAACGGAAAAACACGAAATCCTCCCATTTCCAGAGGTAAGAACCAATTAACATATCAAAAGCTACAAAGCAAGATTAACAGGCTAACAGGGGTTGTTGCTGTGTTGAAACCAGACTTTTAGATGCCACAAAGGTGGATCTGTTTTAACCTGGTTATACTAGCACGGTAACTTTTACAGCTAACCTGGAGCAGAGGAGGTTCTGACGATTTCACAGATTTTTTTTTCCTGATATTCTTGTATGACAAAGATTCCAAACTGAAGAAAGAAATACGCTATATAGAAACTCGCTGAGACACACAGGTACAGAGCAGGCTCTCTATTGTCAACAAATGGAGCAGCACAAATTATATGGACCATGTGTTTTTTAATGCCATGACCACATACATGCATGACTGTTATATTGTATTCTAATATTGTTCAAATTTCACACAGCATCCACGCACTAAAAAAAACCATGAAAGCACATTAACTATGGGCCACTTTTTGTTCAGCTTTGATGTTTTGGCAAAGTCTGTATTGCAACTAATAGAACAGCAATTCAAATAATATTGATTAGTCAATTAGTATATTTCACAGATGATATTCAATCAGTAAGATACATTTTCCTTTGATTATACCTAAAATTGAAGTGCACACGTCTTTTATGGGATAGTGCCAGACCTAAATACAGTATAAACTTGAAATATGCTGTATCAAGTTTTACTAAAATACTTAATGTACGAGTTAATGAAGTGTTTTCTTACTTTCAAGAGACCAAAACCACGCATGCACTCAAACTGGTCCAAGAACTGCTTTTGATCTACTTTGGGTATGCTCTGGATAGGCATTTAGACTAATGAACGGGTCTGCAATATGAGGTTGTCACATAAGAAATTACAACGTACGATTAAGAGTGCAGTTAGTGTTGAAATAAACACATGACACATTTACACAGTCAGCAATTGTCTGTCAGCATTCCTCTCGCCTAGTTCACAGCAACAGTGTTGATTTTTGCTGTAAATATCCTTTATGTGTCTCCATTTTAACAAGCTGTCACTCTTGACTGAAGAAAGAAGAAATGGCTCCATTTGTGCAGAAGAAGAGCCAAACGATGCACCAAATGCCCCTTTTATTCTGGGAGCGCACACAGACCATGAAGCACAAAGCCTGGACCAACAAAGAAAGCTGATAACCACTGTTGTGATACTCAGAACGTTTTAACTAGAGTTTTTGGGCTTTATCGAGCCTTTGTTGTAAATGTTTAGTACAGTATATGTGTAGTATACGTGTACCCCTCTGGTGAGTAGTAGACAAAAAGCATGAAACTGATCTAGATTGCAAGCACAGACACAGTGAAGGAAGTGATGTGTTTGCTCATTTCAATTGTCAATAACGTGGCACAACAGCAGTGGCCTCTGATCAGAGGCCAAGTATTGTTTTTCTTGGGCCTCGTTGACAAATAGCGCGTACAAACATTTGACAGACACATTTGGGATTCATCAGTATGTTCTTTTTCGGAATTTGTTAGCACTCTTAACAAAGTGAGATCTTTGTCAGACCGTGCGCACACACAAAAGATGAAGGCTCTGCTTTCTTAGACAGTGTAAGCACACACCCTTTAACTGAATGTAGAGTGTATTGAAACGGTTTTAATTTTTAAAAAAAAGGCAACATTTGACAGCAAAATTGATGACTAATTTACTAATACATTTACCAACTGTGTTAAATAACATGAAACTGACGTCCGTTCATAATTACAATCTTCAGCAATACCAGCTGACTGTCCCTTTTTGGGGACTAATCTTAACAGCGGAGTATTTCGCTTTCATTAACTTGTTTATTGAGCCATAATTACTAGTGCGCCTCAAAAAATTTGAATATTGTGATTTTCAGTGTTATGTAAGAAAGACAACATTTAATATATTCTTGATTCATAACATGTTAACGAAAATGCTTCATGCATTCTACTTTTTACGCCTCCACACCTGCGACAGCCAGTGCCGGAGGCACTATGTCGTGAACGCGTTGTCTCATTCACGCACTAAAGGATTTATTTGAAACTTTTCAACAGTGTCCACTCTGACTTGAGGATGAACTCATTAGATTTTGGAGGTCAAAGATCAAGATCACTGCAGCTTCGTGTGAGCCGCACTTGTGACCAACGAACTCAATGAAAGCTACTGCAATTTACCTGCAATGAATATAAAATATATGAAAAGTAACTTTTTGACTTAAATAAGGGGAAAAAAAAGAGAATCATTGGACAGCATTCAAATATTTTGAGATGCACCAGTTTTTCGATTTGTGTTCTAGTAAAATTCTTAACTTCTCTCTGCACTTTGGCGCTCTCTTCAGGACACACCAGACGACCTTATATGGAGAAAGGGGGCGTGGCACCAGGCAGGCACACACCTTTGGATGTAGAATGATTCTGATTCACTTAACAAGGTGCTCAGAACAAAACTGACCAGTACGCATGTTTCATTGATCCGACAGTGATTTGTAAAGGAGGCTGCGTGTCTCCAGGTTCTCTGTAACTGCCATTAATTTGATCTTCAGTGCAATGATGAACAAATTGAGCTGCTTTCATTTGCCTTTTATCTTTATAAAGCCTACCTATAACTTGTTGAATAACTGTTTAATTGCACTCACTTCTGCACTCCAGTGGGTACGCCTGACACGTCCCCCTCCAGTTGCTTTTGCAGATCTTCCTCAGCTTGCTGTACCACCCCGTGGCAGCTCTTCTGGTCCTCCTGGATGCCAATAATATTCTCCTTAATCACTTCCTCATAGCTCTGGTCTCCCACCTCTTCCGCCACTAACTGCACCAAGTTGTCCACCACGGCCTTGTTTCCATGCTGCGTAGCCTGCAGATAGGCCAGCTCCTCCTTCTGGGCCTTCAGCCACCGAGTTGATGTGCTGAAGTAGAGGGAGCACTTGTCCAGCTGAGGCTCATCCTGCATCAAAGGTGAAGACGATGGTGAGAAAGGTGCCGCTGTGAACCAGTTATGGTCGTCTCTGATCCGCTCAGGGTCATCGCCAACTGCCAGCATTGTATCGTTGGTGGCCATTAGAGGGTATATGTTAACGCCCGCGCCCCAGTCTTCGCTTTGGCAGAGTGCTGGGGTTGCCATGGATACCCAGGCCAAAATGCAGGGCAACCAACAATGCCGCATTCTAATCTGAAAAGAGAAGGAGGGGAACAGAAAGTTGTCGTATGACATTTTGAAAAATGCACGCACTTACTTACATTTTTGCCTCTCGAATTTTATTCGTCTCAAACATGAAGTAATCCTTATAAAACCATGAGTAAATAGTTTAATTTTTGATTTAACAATAAATCTGGAATATTGTTTGCAAGCAATCTTCTTATCCATGAGTAAATAGTTTAATTTTTGATTTAACAATAAATCTGTTTGCAAGCAATCTTCTTACGTAACTCTCTACAAAAATCTCCTACTTTCCGTTTTTAAAGCTGCGGTCTGTAAGACTAAGAAGAGATAAGACTTAGGCTGGAAACTGCAGAGAAGGCTACCATGCTCAAGCTCATGATCAGTCTGATTCTCTTCTTGTTGTTGGCAGGAGAGGTGCCTTGCATGAGGTTTGGCCAATTGATTACAGAAAATGGATGAAGTTTTAGCTGAGACTGGGAGCTCAGCTTGTCTTCCCTTGCCTGCCTGTAGTGATGCAATGATTAATTAAAACTATGAGCACGTCCCAATTGTTCCTTCCAAACATTCACTCACTGTCTCTAGAGGTAACTGCCAGAGAGGTCACAATATCGCAGTTGTTAAAAGAGAAAAGTAATCAAATCGCACACTTTAAAAATCTTTAAATGTCTGCTATTGTCCCCTATTACTGTTCTGGATCCATGCTTCTCCACACTTTTGGCTGCTTTACTTGGTATATTAGAACAGCTTAAAGCCTCATCTGTATGTTTTCTCTGGTACTAGAGCTCAAAACACTAGAAGACCAGACAATTTAAATGCAAAAAATATATATGCTTTAAACATATAGGAAAAAATATTCTCTGTAGCTCAACGGCCCTGAGTTGAATTTGGTGGCCTAAAGTTTTTGCCTGAATTTCACCCATCCATTCATTTGAATTGATTTAAATTATGCAAGTTAGATAGGGAGTTCAAATCACAGGCAGTATTATACGATATATTACAGTATTCTAAAATGAATACATTTAAAAATTTCACAGTTACTTTTCTATAGAAATCTACTTGACAATATCTCTATATCATTGAGCCCACAGCTGCAGCCACCTGAATATATGGGGGCCCTAAGCAGGAGTAAGTTTTGGGGGCCATGCTTCTCAGTGTATAAGACTGTGAATTATTTACAAAACAAGACACCCTATGCAACTTTATCATATTTCAGGGTTAAAGAATGCAGTTTTATGGATTTTTATGCTTCCAGTAGGTTAATTTGCTAACCTAATTCAAAGTGAAACATTTTTAGCTTTGCTGGTCCACACACACAAAGAAGCCTGTATTATAAATTCTATTTGAAATTGAATTTAGATTTAAAAATTCAATAAATTGTTTAGGTCCCATGTCAAAATACAACTTTCTTCTTTTGGGTGTATTTTTCCAGCATCTTCAACAACTGGCAAAGAGGAGGGGACCCTGGCCATGGGCCTGTTTTGCATCAAACAAACATGATCCTCACTTGTCCTTCAGTTTATGGTAGATAACTGAGTCAGAAAAGAGGCCAGACATTCAGTCCATCATGCATGGGTTTGGGGCCAAGTGGCAGCGGGGCCCTAAGCAGCCACTTACTTGGCTTGTAGAAAGGACAAACTCTGCGTGTTCCATTTGCATTACGGTGATAAACTAGAGAGGTTCTCACATTCTGTGATCGGCTACTCCTTCCTGTAGCCGATGAGATGTCTCACATTCGGGCTGTTAAAGATGACTTGGCTTTGTTTGTGTTGTTTTTGGTATACTAGCAGTGCTTTTCCATAAATGTTTACAACACATCAGGATTCTATCACAGAGTAGGTTTATTTTCCTCAAAATGTTTCCCTTTCCCATCACTTTATTGTCCAGACTGAAATCCCTGAACCTCGGCAGCTGGAGATATAGTTGAAAAAACTTGCTGGCAAGGTGGAGGCAGGGCACAGCTCTTTCTGCCGCGAGAGCACATTTAGTTTAAACTATTTCAGCGTCTTCAATCTAAAATTTAAATTCGACTCGCACCTATTTCCTTGTCCTGCCATGAAACTCAGAAATAGTGTCTAGTCGTGCTTGCTAGAATGGGCACCGTGAAATGTATTCACTTCAAGATGAGTTAAATGTCCCAAGCTCATAAAACACCTAACTGCTGGCCGCCCTCTCCCACTGCGCCACTCTTTCTGTTTGCTTTAAACGGTGACCTCACATGTGTTATGGCGGTTGTAAGGAGAGCAATAAACCAAAACCATCATCTCAGGCCAGACCGTAAACAGAGGCACAGTCCCTGAGCATTGCATCACTATGGCAGATTGTAAGTTTACTTTTTACTTGATAACGTGCTGATGACAACCACTTTAGTAAAACTGATTTCTTAATTATTATTATTATTGGTACTATTATTCTAATTTGTTTTTAGAGTTAATGATGATTGTATAATTGTATTAGAGTTTTAGGGCCACATTGACAATTTTTTTGTAGATTTTGAGAAAAAAATGGTGAATCTATGAGAAAAAGATGAAATTTTTATGAGAATAAAGTCGTAACTTTAGATTTTATGCGGAAAAAAACAAAACAGGCAGCTCCTTGGATAGCCTATATAAAGAGACGAGTTTCTCCAAATCCATGTAGTTCTTTCATTAGAATAAACACAGTTTCTTGCAGTTTTTTTATGTCCTGATACTGATGATAATTAGGTGTTGATGTGCCAGAAAATTAAGAATTTCCCTATTTGTGAAACCTATAATGAATACAAAGGAACAAAGAATTCCTTTCTCATTATATTTTCACTTTTTTCCTGAGGCTTGAATCAATACTTTCTAAGAAATACCTGCAAGAATCAATAACTACTGCTTTCCTGTAGCTCATGAGAATTTATCAGTTAATGTAAGTGTGCAAAAATCTTTAAGACAATTTAAAAACACTATGTTTAGTGTAATTTTGGCAACGTTTACAAGTAAAACAATAAATAAACACACCTATTGAGACTTGTAGGTAAATGCTGACATTTGAATGCTGAATGGTCTCTCCATCTTTAAACACATATAAAGCTCCTTAATGGAAGAGCTCCAGGGCACCATGTCCAAAAACTTTTATCGCCCTGAACATTTGTTGCTCTTGTTTGGACTTTAATAATTCGAAACCTTGGCAAAGACTGACAGCAGTAGTTCCAAAACACTGCAAAATGGGAACGCAATTAAAATACAACCTTTGCCTCAGTGTTGAGTTACAACTGCAGCAGTAAAAGGCACAAATCAAAGGACAGGGAGTGACAATAATTCAGTGTGTGGAAGGCCCACTAACAGGAGGCGCCCGTGCTCCTCTGTGCCGTGACAGATTGGCAGGAACAGTTGCTTTTGTCTTTTGAAAATGTCTTCACTTTTTCCATGATGGTGCCTTATGTTTCACTAAGAGCTGTGTTTTTGTTAAGACTTTCTGTGGCCTGCAGTGACCTTTTTTTTGTTTCACCGTGAGGAGATCTGTTATTGTGAAGTGGCTTTTATAGGTTGACTTTTTGTATTGGCTCAAAATAGAAGAAACTCCACTACAGAAGAAGCCAATTTGGTTGAGGAAAAGCACTCACTACTATAAATGCTTGTTTAGTGATTCCTGTGAAAGTACTTATTGACGATTTAGTATTTAACAACAATTCTGCTATTTACAACTACTTTTTTTGATATTCAGACACACATTTACATGTAGCTGACTCTACCATGAACCTGTGCAGTGACCGTAAAATGTGCGGCAGTTGAAAAAAATCAGGAGCAATGTACTCACCTTGATTCCATAAATCAATCAAGATGACTAACTGTTTTCATTTATTAATAGTCAGAAGATTCATTCTAGAAAAAAAATTTCACTTGTTGCTTCAAACTAAATGAAATTCTTATTAATTTTAGGACAGCAGCAGATCTGCACAAATGAAAAGGGAAAAACTAAAGATTTTTGACATGATTAGGTGAAAATGGATTAAAATCAGCTTCATGAAATGAATGAGGATGAATTTAGGAATTGAATCATTTGCAGATTGCTTGGTTTTGATAGATTTACCAATCTTATGCCGTTTTCCAGCCTTTTTTGTTTTAAAAGTACATTCCAGCTCCAGCCCCGCAGCACGCTCAGCTGTGGCTCACAGTTCTGAGTGCCGGTGGTGGAGCTGCACCCGGCCCCGTGGCCCCCTCTTGTCAAAAGTCTCAACAGGTGGGTTTCTCAGGTGTCACCCGACTGCTTCAGCGTTGCTATGACAACAGGGTTCCTTGGCACAAAGCCTGGAGTGCGTAAAGATGCTTCGCAAGACTCATCGGGGATCAGGTAAGGTGGAGGTAAACAAGAGTTGAGTGGACTTGACACATACACACAGATCTATAATTATACACCCGTATACCTGAAATACCACCAGGAGAAATGTTGCATCTCGATTTCTTGTAATTAAATTTCAATTTAAGTCTCATGTGACCATCAGTAACAATATTTTACAGTCAAACATGAATTGAATTATCTTTATATGTACCATTTTAAAGCTATAAAATGTAGCAGTAAGCTGTTTATGCCAGATGAAAAGCTCCAATTGCGCATTAAACTCTAAAAAAAAAAAAACATTTTAAAAGGCTTAAGAATCCAAAACCCAAACTTACCCAAGTCCAGTAATTTTTCACTGCTAAATTCTGCCACTTGCACTTTTTCAGTCAAGAAATGGGACTCAAAAGGTTCAGTACAACCACTCAAAAGCACTGAAAACAAATACTCACTTGGTTTTCTTCTGCATGTCAGAGAAAAAAAAATGCAGACACACGCACACACAATTAGGGTTTGGCTGGTGAGTGTGGTTGTCTGTGTGCCCCCGTTTGCAGTTGGGAGGGGAGGCGAGGGGAGGGGAGTGTTTTTAGAAAAAGGCTTAAACTGAATGATTTCTTTCTTTGCAGTGGAAAGAGGGGCTGGCAAAAGGAGGGGTAACAAGGTAGCGTAATCTTCTCCACATCTGTGGGCTCCGGTGGAGCTCCGAGGAAGCAGGAAGGTCCCTCATTTTGGGGGAAATGTCTTGAATTACAACACAGGATATACATTTCCTATTTATTCTATCAGTGGCCCCATGAAAATATGGCTGACGTTTGCGATTGGTATTGTAAAATGTGTAGAAACACATTTCCCAGCGCTCAGTCCAAACCAATAGTGATGGATTAATAACACATTGACACATTGTTTGGTTGCTACGGTTTATGAAGCTCAGTTCTGTGGTTTATCGCCATTTAACATCATCAAATGTTTAGTTTAAAAGGATGTAGTTTCTGCTTTATATCCAACTCTGACTAGCTAGACGATTTTGTCTATTACAAAGAATGGGTCATAAAGGAGACTATTATTAAAATAATAAGTATACGTTACAATATTACTGTTATTATAAGTTTGTAAGAATCAATAAGGTCAAACCAAGAATATTTTTTTACATTTCATTGCATTAAAGGGTTTGATTTTATCAAATGAAAAACACCCTAATGTTAGGTGATTAACAGCTGATAGATTCTCAGCCGTGATTTCTACATTTAGGACAGAGATTATAAGCAGCCCCCTTGTGCTCAAAAATGTTTTAAAGAGGGCAGTGGGACAGAGAGGCTGAGCAGACTGGTTATTATCAGGTACGGGAAACCGAGGACCCAATTGTGCAGAGTCACACAGGGAGCTTACTAAATCAGTAGTCGTTTTAATAACAAAGGTCAAACCAGGAATTCAAATTATGCAGAGGTACAGACAAGAATAAAGCAAACTCGGTGATGGGAACACGGAATACAGATCGGACACAAGGAGACTTACACGTAACAAATGCTGGACTGCTCGCTAGGAAAACAAGACAATCTGGCCCGGGAGGAAGGGAACACGGGGGTTAAATACATGAGGGAGAGGTAGACAATTGGACACGGGTGGGACACATTAGGGAGAGGGAATAATCAGATACACCTGAGGGACAACACTTGACAGGACATGAGGAATAAGACACAAACAGAACTTCAACATAAGACCGGAAACACTGATTGACCCTAACAACAGACACATGACACTAGCAGACCCTGACAGTTATAATATCCACAGAGAGAACTGAGAGCAAATTGAGGAGCACAAGCCTCACAGATCAATCAAACTGTATTTGTATAGAACCGAATCACAAAATACAATTTGTCTCACAGGATTTTACAAACTGTACAAATGTGACACCCTCTGTCTTTAAAACCTCAAACTGAGGAAGGAAAAGCTTAAAAAAAAGAATTTAAAAAAAAAACTTGAAAAGGAAAAAATAAGACACCTCAGCA
>KV751328.1:5987427-6038168 GCA_001698575.1 Mola mola | reverse complement strand
GGATGTTACAGGTAATTAATTTTAAATGAACTTTTCAGGAAAAAAGTCTCGGTAGAGTCATAGTGTGCAACATCCTGCATGTTAAGTTTGGTTTGCAGTGGCAATATTATTGTGCTCTCTGTCATTCTTGCCTGAAATTGCCTGTTTTCTGATGCAGCCAAGAGAGTTCAGTGCACTACTTTAATTTGTTCATGTATTTCTTTTTTTATTTTATGAATGAATGAAAAATTATTAGAAGAAAAATGACAAACAAAAAGAAACAGAACTTGGCTCCAGGCATTTTGGGCAGCAAGCCTTATAAAGTCCCCAAATCCAAGATGGACTTGAAAAGGGTTATTTACCCGGTTTAATACTGTGAAATTAGAATTTGAAAGGATCATCTGTAGAGAAATTTGATGCTTTTTTTTTTTTTTAACGTTTTGAAAATAATTCCCATCTACTTGACTCATTCAGAAGAAAGCTGGATGCAGAGCAACAGGATCAATCCAAAAATTGATGCAAAAAACACAGCAACAACAGTGTTGCAGCTAGAAAAAGCCGTGCAAAATGATGTCTATCGTGTGCATGTGGTGTTTAAGATAAAATAATATGTATGTTCCCCAACTGATAAAAGTCCTACTAACATTTGGCAACTTAATAGTGAAAGATGATCTTTTTTTACTGAAAACCTCCACATTCTCTCCACGTTTATGCTGTCTGACCTTTTGACGGGGTCATTTGTCTCACGCGATAGCCAAAGTTATACATGCCTCTGGTCAATGGTTAGTTTGTTGTAAGGTTACACAGGATGAATTGAAGGACAGAATGAAAAAAGCTCTAAAGAAAACAGCATCCGAGAAATGTTGCTATTCATTTGCAACGGTCAAGCCTAATAAATCTCACATAGCTAAGCAGCAGGCAGCAGTTCTAAAAGTTCTGATCCCCCGCTCATGTTTTCATTCTTATTTCTTGCTTTTCAAAGACTTCTGCAGTCTCCTACATATCTAATGTCTATTTTAGGCTCTAGTTTTTATCATTCTTTTATTTCTTTTGGCTCTTTTTCTTTCCAAATATCCATGAAGTTAAGAAAAGGGTTAGAGAAGCGATAAGAGACCTTAGGCAACAATTTACTCAATACAGCAAGAAAAGTACTGTAAGTCTGTTATACCATGTATAATACAGCTGGAGATTCCCTTTTTGATATCGTTTGATTAAGTTTGGACACATTGATTATTTTTTTTTTAGAATTTTGGTATATTTGATTTTTTCCATGCATCTGCTGTACCTGAAAGGAATTTGGGGAGCCATGCTGCGTTGCAGGAAAAGGCTCGGATGCGTTTGATTCCATGTACAATAAAAGTCAACTGTGCGAACTACACAGGTTCCATGTGTGCTTGTGCTTGTTTTTCTTACAAAATGCAGTTTTTGTCCCGTGAACACTTGAAATGACCTAATGTCCACTTTTAAGGAAGTTTTTCCCCCCGATTGTTCATTTTGTTGTAAAGAAGCCTGTAAAAAAAGACACTTTTTCAAAGTCAAAAATGGATTTACGTAGTCTCTTTTCTTTCGAAAACCATCACAGTATAATTAAACTGTAAAAACTGTTTTTACTCAGTTAATCCATGTGTCATGCAATCACTTTCTAACAGTCCTCATGTTAACTACGTTACTTTATTAACAACATAGTACTGCCCAATAATTAACAGTTTAATAATACAATGAGATTGGACATAGACAGCCACCTAACCCTAATAGTAATAAAGCATTTACTAATGTGAATTACCCATTTATGAATGCTCTTTGTGACCTTTTTTGTCAAGTTGAAAACATGTGTCCCTTAAACGACACTAAATGACAGTATGGAATTATTGTGAACAAAGTTTGAGTTGAAGTGCTCATAGACAATTTGTCTTGCACTACTGTTTCCAAGTGGTATTATTGTTGGCACCACAGTTGCAAAGACAGCGTTAGCAACCTGGCTACAGCCCAGTAATAAACTGCCAGTCTTATTACTTACTGGTGTGAAGAATGCCGGTTTGGAGCCCTCTCAACTCCATTTTTTGGGATGCAGCGTAAAAGCCGCAGTTTTACTCCTATTTCTCTCACTGTCAACCCACTGACAGTATGGTTTTAAATTATTGAATTATGTATGAAATAACTGTTAACTGTTAGGAAATGATTAGTTGGCACATTAATTAACTGTCATTGAATGCGTTTTACTGCATTTACTAATGTTAATTAATGTAGACTTAATATAAATTGCTGGCTTTTAATGATCAGTCATAAAACCGTAACAGAAAATGTTGTCATCCGGTCAGCTGAAGCAATTTCGAAACGTATTCACTGATTCCGCTGTCCGTCTGTTGGTCTCTGGCAGATAACTGGTGGAGGTCAGCGAGATGAAAGTGAGAATCAAGGCCCCAGCTGGCTCTTCCTCCACGCAAGTACTCTTAATCAATACCAGGCAGCAAAAAAATGCCACGGCGAGGGTCAAGGCCACTAATACCAAGCCAGTCCTGTGCACTAAATTGAACACTGTCATTCTGGAGGTTTTATTATTTATGTTTAAATTTTCACCTTTCCTCTCTCAAGCCAGCAGTACTTGATCGAACAGAGCGGATCTAAACACATTCAATTCTTCCTTCATCCTGTCTTACTGCTGATTTTCAAACTCGGCCACTGACATTTGGATCACGCCAGTGCCGACGGAGTCAAGCCAGCTCAGAGGAATCCCTCAGGCCCTCGTCAGTCTACCTTAAGAATGGGATTTACATACAAACTCAGTGGGTGCTAATGTGGGAGATGTTATTTCCAGGAAAAGGTGTACTGGAGTCCCACATTAAATTTCACAATGTTATGCTGACTTTTAAAAGCAGCTGAGGCATGTGTAATGCCCAGGAAACAAAAACTCACACAGCTGAGCAGCACAGCACAGGGCAGAGGGTCAAAACGTGGAGCTGCTCTGGCTCTGCTACACATCAGGGCACTTTAAGTACAGTTCAAAAATGAACACGGACTTTAGCAGTTTAGCTCACTGTAATTATGCTGGAGTCAAACACTTTGGGTGGCAATATTCAGGAACACACTGTGTCTCGAATTTGTACTGTTTTGGCTTCTTGCTCCTCACATCCTTTCCTTTCACCTTTCACAAAAACGCTTACATATAAAAGAAAAGCAAAGGATACATTTGTGATCACCCTTCTAGGATATGTGTGTTCTCTCAAGGTGACAATCAGTATTTCAAGGAATTTTACAAAGGAAAATTGTTTAGCATAGATATTGCTGCATTCAAATCGCTGACATAACCCCCCCCCCCAACCCCCATTTGTCTGAATAAACAGATTTATAACTATGGAAAGTGTCACTAATGCATCTTTCATGTCTTATTTGAGGGTCCTAGTGCAGCTTCCCAGCTAGAATGCTAAATGTTGTTGCGTACATGAGCAGGTGGGCTGGTGGTGCCTCCACCTACTTTTTGTTTGAGGGGGAAACCCCAGTGTCTGATAGGAGGGAACACAGACACTCAGAAAAACACGACACACTTGTCAAGTAAGCAGTAAGCATTGCTTGTTTGTGAAGCAATGAAATCAGCCTTGAATCATTGTCATCTTGCCCCAAGGGTACTGAAGGACTTGACACACATTTATGGCGTAAATCATTACTAAATTGCAGCATGGAAAACACATGCTTAATTTAGCACGATATGCATCAACGCAGTGCTTCGTCGTCTGCGGCGAGAAGTGAAGAAAACGGGAGCCTTTATAGGTCAGCCTCACCGTGACTCGTCTATTCTCTGTCGAGGGCTTTTCTGACACACTGTGGCACGTTTTACGGCTGGCTTTTACAGCTGGCGCCCAAAGTTCAACCGGGTCGAGCTTGCGCTGAAGGAGTTTTCCATTAAACAAATGTGTCTCACAGCTTTTCCTTTTTGCCTGGCTTGACCCCTGTGTCGCCTTTATACCCTCGCCAGTCACAGTGCAACGTACTTGGTAAACCATATGGTTGATGGGCCGTCTGTTTGTGTATGCTGTTCCCGGTCAAGGGCTCAGCTCAGGACATTGCTGTGTTGCTCCTCACATTACTGCGCTTCATTACACAACAAGCTGATGACATGGCTTTAGTCAGGGTCAGACACTGTCGGCCGTCTCTATATATCAGGTCCCATGTTGACTGCAGAGACATTTGATTATCCGTGATTGTGGTTCAAGGCAGGAGGACAGTATAATTTTACAAATAATGGAAAATAAGAGACAAATCAAATATCCCCTGTCTTTTTTTTTTAACACAGACGTGTGCGTCGGTGTGTTAAGAGTTAATAAGTTGCGGTTTGACTGTTGTTGGGACTTGCTGTTTACATTCCCCACACTGCCAGATAATGGCCACTAATGGCACCGTCCACACGTTCTGTTCCTGAGGCCCCGCATGTCTCTTAGAGTGATTATCGGGGCTGAGGGTATACTGGCAGGCGTCCGTCTGGTAAATGACATATCAAATTTAGCGTTATGTGATCCCAGCAGTAATTATTTGCAATTTCTCAAACTCTGTAAGAGACAAGCTTTGAGGCTGAACAGTTGACTGCTGAGTTACAATAGTCAATGTTTTAATCTTATAGGATTTTCATAAAACCTTCTGTTTTAAACCAAAAAATATATATTTTTTTAAATCGCTGCTGTTAATTGAACAGCTATGTTCACCAGACACATCATATCCAAATTCTACAGACACAACTTGGAAGGGGAATCCCCCTTCAGAGGAATTACCCGTAACACACCTAATGATTATTTCTGGTGATTTTGTACGGTATACTGATGGAAATTCATGTAAATGATCCTTTTTTTGTTTGTTTGTTGGTGGTGGCCAGTTTGGAGATGTATGGGGAGCATTTATGGAACTTTAATCAGCACCGTTATAGCCAAGCAGCAGTAACAATCATCAAAAGTCCTTTTGTCAAAAGGCAGCACAGATACTACGACTAAAAACCTAACAGATACATCACATACGTCAGCATCAAACATGCTGTGATGAGTAAATTGGCTCCATACAAAGGGTAGCACATAAGAAAACCATGACGGGTCAAATGATTTTGTTCAGCATATAATACATTATGAGAAAATGATTTCCTTACAAAGTAAGGGAAAATAAATACTGATTAACAACAGACGATGGCCTCTAGCAGAAGCATTTCACCTTGCACAAATTTAAGGCTTTCTGGCAGAAGTCCTTTAATAGCTGAAGGCAAAGTTAATCCACTGAATTTAAAATGTGTTACTGGCAGGTAGTAATCTTCCTTTTTGTGAGAAAAGTGATGTGACACAAAAATACTTTGATTCCAGGATTTGCAAGCATCCACCTTTTTTTTTTTCCCCGTAAACTGAAAATAAGAGAGAGAACCTCTGGACTTAACAATGGCTCACAGGTACACTAGCCTTAAATCTTGCACATAATATTCTTATTAAGCAATTTACTACATTATGATGAGCCTGGTTGGGGTTTATTACCATAAATCAAATAATGTGAGCTTGATGGGCAGTGACAGAGGTTTGATTTGTGTGAAATAAGGTAAATTCCTGTACTCATCAGACATTTTGATTTTAGGTGTTGCGATATAGGTTAAAAAAAAAAAAATACGGTTTAGTTTTTGAAACTAACAATTCAGCAGAAGTGGCCTATTAAGGGTTACTGGCAAGAAGTTTTGTGTTTGTCATTGCACTTTCAAGGCTCCTGTAATGTTCTCACAGAATATCCTCGTTGTAAGAGGTAACATAACACTCTACCGCCACCTATTGGATATCGGAATGCTTGATTGTGATTGGTTAATACAACGCGTAGACAGGAATGTCATCAGATCAGAGCGCAATGTGTTTACGATCTGTACAAGTGACATTTATTGCACGTCTGTCCGTCCTAGGAAGAAGGATCCCTCCTCTGTGGCTCTTCCTGAGGTTTCTTATTTTCCCTGTTTAGGGTTTTTTAAGTTTTTCCTCTCCCGGTTCGAGGGTCTAAGGGCAGAGGATGTCACATCTGTACAGTTTGTCAAAGCCCAGTGAGATAATGTGTAAATTGTGATTTGATTTGATTTGATTTGATTTCACAAAGGTGTGTCAGGTCAGTCCAAGACAGGAAAAATACACACAGTAAGTCAAACTGAGCAGAACCAAGATGCAGACAGTGATGGTTTGTTTATTGATGCAGTGACACAAGGAAACAACACTAAGAATACAGAGCAAGCCTATGCAAATGTACAAGTCGGTCCAAATAAGACAGTAGTTCGCTTTAAGCTGAACACTGGGGCTGACGCTAACGTCATTCCCACACAGATATTCAGATCTTTGGGAATACAGGATGTACTGGAGCCTTCACTTCGCCCACTCTATGGAGGTGAACAGCTCACTGTCAGAGGCAAATGCAACATAAAGTGCCAGTACAAGGACATTCAGTTAATGCTGAAAATACATGCTGTCGACACACGTGCACCCCCAGTGCTAGCATTAAAAGCATGTCTGGATTTTGGACTCATTAAGCTCATACTGTCGGTATCCGGAACACCTGAGGTTTCAATCCTGGATGAATTTGCAGATGTTTTCACAGGAATAGGACTATTTATTACTATTAGTGCGATTTGAGTTTACTTTATATATTCTTTCTTTAGCCAGAGTAATTGTTTCTGTTAATACCAATTCAACGAGGACTGTACTGCACCTTTTTCTTAAAAGAAGGGGGATGTAATATTCTCACAGAATAGCCTCGTTGTAAGAGGTAACATAACACTCTACCGCCACCTATTGGATATCGGAATGCTTGATTGTGATTGGTTAATACAATGTGCAGACAGGAACGTCATCAGATCGGAGCGCAATGTGTTTACGATCTGCACCGCTGTAACATGCAACCTGTAGTCCGGTTTACAATAAACTAGTTGATAGCACGTCGTCGTCCTGGTATTAATTGTACACACCGTACAAAACAAGACAGCTCCTTTTGTCACGAACCAGGTCTGGAGGATCCAAAATGAGTCCACAGGGAGCGTTCTAATTCAATTAATTCAATCATTCTTGCAGACCAGTAATGGAAGTGTTGGCAGCTGGGATCAGGACATATTCTGGGGAGTCCCTCATGCGAGACCTCAGCCAAGTGCAGCAACCATAGGTGGCCCAGGCTTATTTCTTTTGGCATGGCGAATTTGGGCCATTAACGCACAAGATCATTATTGACGTCAGCCCAGTGATGGCAAAGACAGCAACTTTTTTGATTTGAGCCAGTATATTTGGCCCAACTGGGGCATCATTCATCCATAGTGTCAGCTGAGTCGGGTAACTGGACACAGTATGCCGAGTCTGAGCTGATGATGGACCAGCTCATTTTGGCAACCTGGGGGACTTAAATTGACCTCGGGTGAATGCTAAACCTGACAAGTTTAGCATACTTTGCTTGGTGTCATTTTTGCTTATTTTCATTCTCGTTCAAACCCACAGAAAGTATTCAAATTATGCAAACGGGACACAAGCTTATTACTTTTGAAGGTTATGAACTAGGTCTATTTACAGAATGCCATCCCATAGACAGTGTGTAGGTAAAAGAACTTTACATAAGGGAAGAAGGGATGGGGCAGTTTTTGTAGTAGTGTGATTGTTGTAAATCTTCTTTTTTTCAGAGGTGCATTTTATGCATTAAACTTTGGATCACAGAGCCACTTAGTGTAAGTGTATGAGGGTCAATTTGTAAAAGACAGTGAAGAATCATGTGATTCTTTGACAAACCTGAACAAGAATATTTGAAAGAACAATTACGTGGGGTCGGATTTTTAAAGAAACAGCAGGTCTTCTTGTTTTGTGGGTATTTTGGGAAATGAAGTTAAGAGCACTGAATTATATAAATAGTTGGAGCACATAAGCAAAAAGTGAGATTGAATTTATAACACAAGAGCCGGTTTGGGGAGGTTAAGACCAGGTTTTTATTCAGTCCCTTTTCACAATGGCAAAAAACAACACTGTTCTGCAACCTCACAGTATAAAAGTTAGCAGTGACCTTTGAGCTCTAAAATGTAACCAATTTACCCTCGAGTCCAAATGTATGTTTGTGGCTAAATTTGACAAAAATCCTTCAATGCAATCTTGAGATATTGTGCTCGCAAGACTTGAGGTCACAATGGAGGTCAAAGGTCAAGGTCTGCTGATCAAAGCCTGTTGTCAGTGGCTTGGATCTTTGACTTATGGCCTCCAAAATCTATTCAGTTCGTTTACCCTGCAGGTTTTTACTTCCGGCCCTCTCGATGCTTTCCAAAATTTCAGATCTTTCAGGGAGAAGTCTACAGCTCCGTGCAATTCACTTCGTTCTCAAAATGAGAGGACAATTAAGGAATCCCAAAAGAATTATTATGTGCCACAGATGCATTTTATGCTTCCCATCTGTCTCATATTTTACAGTTTATTTTAATTAAGTCAATAGGTGTAATCATAGATTAACTGTACTGTTGTCAGTTTCATAACCCCCACTTAAAAACAGCCAGTGACACCATAAAACAAAAACATTGATGCTACCTTTTCGATATTTGAATGAAATAAAAACCATCAGTGTTATTAACTCTTGCAAAGACAACATCAAAGTCTATCATCTGTCCAGGACCTTGCTGCTGTAGGTTGACAGCGTTAACAATGCAGCACAGTGCCATCCATGTCTCAGTCAATCTCACAAATTAACTCTAAGTAACATAAATACGAGGCTCATCTAATGTAGATTAAATAATTGCCAGTCCTGTATGAGCAATATAGCCACTAAGTAAGTAAACATGAACAGCAGTAGAAAAGTGCTGTGATCAACAGTTGCACAAACAGTAGCTTTAAAAAAATCCATTCAATTTATTAAAAAAAAAAAAATCATTGACACTTGTTAAAAAGTGAACAGAAGCTGGTGAGACAGTATGCTTGGTGTGAGAGTGTGTGCACTTGCTCTGTGTTAACCTAAAGTGGCAAATCAGCAATTCAGTATCCCAAAAGACCGAGGTCCCCACTGTCCAGGCTGAAGATTGTCTCATTAACAGCTGAGTAACAGAATTTTGCACTTTTTACACACATTCCCCGGCTCTATAAGGGCACTATCAGGACAAATTTCGGTTCCCTTGTACCTTTGCCCTCACTATATGTATGTATTTATCAAACAACTCTGCTTCTCAAACTCCCTCATGCTCAATATGAACATGTCTTTACAAACTCATTGGCACAGAGGACATTGTGCAACTCTTTTCAGAAGCCTTTATTCATACAGAAAGTACAATAGAAACTTCAGTATAAAGATAAATGACACCGACCATAATGCTATTTTAACATGAATTTGGTAGTTAAATATCTGATCTCAGAGTAAATGTAGATCGCAAAGAGACCTACAACTGTTATTTCGAAACAGATGAATCACTGTCGATCAAAAGTCCCCACGCTCCTGTGGTGTGACAGATGGACCTGTTAGGACCTAATTAGGCCTAGATTACTGTGATGGAAAGCAGTGACAGAGCGAGGGGTGCACTTCCACTGTGAGGAGAAACAAGGAGCATGACTAATAATGTTTTTAAACCCGTAAGTCTTCCACGTGAGTGACAGTTTTGATAGCCCCAAGTGTTCATCATCATCAGCAGAGTTAGAGGTTATTTCTCCCAAACCGAGATCCCCCACCAGTGTAAATAATGGCTGAACAGTTTTCTGTGTGTGTGTTTGTGTATGTGTGCGTCTCTCTCTCGATCACTTGTGTTTGTGTATAACAAATTTAATAACGGGTCGAGGCGGGCTTCTGGAGAACCAGTCTTATCTGTACTGGGGCGCCTGAGGCGGTTCTCTTACAATCTGAGGCACTTTGTGCTGGCAGTGGTGGGCATTTACTTGTCAGCTCGATAACCTCATGCTACCCTGCTCTCGAAAGAGAAGGCCTTTTACCTTTACTGGCTGGTGGGCGGCACAGTGGTGCAGTGGTTAGTGCTGTTGCCTCACAACAAGAAGGTCCTGGGTTCGATTCTGGGTCAGAATGTTTCTGTGAAGACTTTGCATGAACATGCAAAGTCTTCACTCCCTGTGGCTGCGTGGGTTCTCTCTGGGTACTTTGGCTTCCTCCCACGGTCCAAAAACATGCAAAGTGGAGGTTAGGTTAATTAGTCACTCTAAGTTGTGTGGATGGTTGTTTGTCTCTATATGTCAGCCCTGCGATGAACTGGCGACTTGTCCAGCGTGACCCTGCCTTTGTCCGAAGATGCTGAGATAGGCTCCAAATATAGATTTACTGTAGGCTCTTCAATGTGATGTTTTTTGTTAGGTAAAAACTATTGTCATACTCGTTTATTCCCATTAAAGGAGCCCTCCCTAGAATACGTTGGAGCTTGATGTTTTATGAGCTGTTGCCCGCTCACTGTTTCAATATAGCGTGTAATGCTACCAGGAACTGTATAAATGATTGTGGATTAAAATAAATCATGAATATTATATAGTTGAACACAGCATTGGAAAAAAATATTTTTTAGTTTTGTTTAGGATATATGAAGATGACTATAAGGCTGTTGCAGTACCTGTTCCCAATAAGCATGTTTAGAAATATTTCTGCTGCTGAGGTGCTGCAGCTGTGCCGAGTGTGAAGAGGCACTCTCTTCAGCGAGTCTGGCTGCAGAATCTCATCATCTTGAAGGCAAGCGTGGCAAAGACCATGGCCAGGTGGTCTGGGCGATTTCACATCTCTCCTGCACCCTGCGAGTGAGGATGCCACTCTGTGTTACCTCTCTGTAGTGGAGGAGCACATTGGCATAATCTGTCCAACTATCGCTCCGTGTGAAATGAGTTGGTGCTGACAGCCAGCTAATTAGATGAAGAGCCCACTGCAATCTTATCTCCTTCACTTTCTAACTGCAGCTCAGATTGGAACTTGGCACTAATAGTGATGAAATTGATGGTTTTCATGACTGAAAGTTTAGTTTGCAGCAAAGCAGAACTGGAGGCTCATATAATCTTTAAATCTGTAAGTTAAAAATGAAATAGCAGCAGGGAGAACAGGCATGTGGAGGCATGCGGAGTGATATGAGTCATGCTTGTCATTTAGACAACTGAAAGCCATAAAACTTGGGCCATTACACATTAGCCACCAACGTCGCTGTACCAGTGGTGTGTAGATGTACAGATGTGTGGATGTGGTGTTTAAAAAAAAGAGGGACGCAATATCTTCACAACATCTAGAGCAGCATGTATTCTTTTCTAAAACTGAATAAAATGTAGTCCAGTATATTTCATAATTCTTATTTTGTGGTACACTTACATTTCTCGCTTAGAGTCAGCGATGAAGATTTTCCTCCTTTTCGACATGTTAGCAATCATTAGATGATTACACTCACACAAACTGAGTACAGTAAAACCGTACACCTCTGCATGAGTCATCATTTCCACTGACTGCTTCGTGCACCAGTGGTTTCTCTGAACTGTTCTATGAAGTTTAATACTACTGTATGCAAGAACTCCAGAGAAACGGTGCATCAAACACACTGTCGGTTGAAACTACTTTATTTGGTTACATTTTTAATGGCAATCAATTGCTTAAGATCCCTCCTTAGAGTGGAAGCAGTACAAGGTTTTTGATGTTCTGACGTTAGGTGATGAGCTGCCGCAACACAGACAACGTAAAATATGCTACCTATCTTGCTATATTTGACACAATCGATCTCTCAAGGAGGTACTGCAGCTTTTCTCAGAGGCTGTTTCCTGACAGCCCATGTGAGTGTTTCTCAGGTGCATAAAGGAGCGTGCACCTATGTAGTCGATCAAAGGAAGGGATTTCTTTCCTGTCTTTCACCATCACTCAGTCAAACCGACAGTCTCAGACACAAACGCGCACTGTGGCCTCTCTTCCGCTGATGCAGGTCTGCCATCATTAACATCCACCCGGCTGACCCGGACACTTCTGCTGTCCACTGCGGCAGAGTGATTGTACTAATCAGATGTGGTACAAACCTCAACACCAACGAGGTCTGCTGATCTGTGAAGAGATTAGAGGACAATATCAATGTCCCAATTTCATTTAAGATAAAATGTTCTATTTTTCATGCAGTTCTTCACACAGATATCAGTACAAAGTCTTGGTGTCGCACTGCGAAGCGGTGATTGAAGTGAGGTTTGTTACTATTGGTGCAATAAATGTCGTTTTAAAAAGCGGCTGAGGTCTTTTTATTCTGACAAGCTTTTAGTTATAGTCTTACTGGTATTTGCTTTATGCCTTTATTATGTGTGCTTGATGTTATTTGTTTTTTGTAAAGCTTTTGATTTAATTTCAGGGACTGTTTTAATCACATTTACTCTCTACCTTGTGGTTTTTGGGGTGGTTTTGTTAAGTGCTTCTGTGATTTTTATCCATAAAATATACATATACATACATAAACTTTACTTTCCTATATCAACTTAACTTCACTGTTCTGTACACTGAATATTATATATTCATGTATTTTGGCAGCTGATGTGTCCTTTAAAAATCTGTGCTGTTGATACAAAACAAGGACAATGAATTTAGTGCATGTGATGTGACTAACCTGCACGAGGCACTGGGCAGCAAAGTTAGATCAGACCAGCCAACATTCTGGCAAGTTAAATTATGTGTAAGTGTTGTGCATTATAAAAATATTCTAAAAAAGGATAATAATCCTTTTTTTTTAGCAATATTATACAGAAAAAAAAAAAATTCAAAAGGGATATGATGCACATGTTGGTGATAAGGAAGAAACGATGTGGAAAAAAATAACATTTATACAGAAAAGTCAATGTATAATATGAATGTTTCCATTATGTATTTAATAATCAGACAGTTTAAACCTGGCCTCCAGTAGTGGGGATGGAGAATGACAACTATCGCTTCTCATTAACAAGGTGCCTTTCTCACGGTCTCTGGATATGTAAATAAGGAGCTCTGTGGAGGGGGACAAAATTAATCAGAACGTGAAATTGAAATTTTTTTTTTTTCTCACTTTCATATCTCAGTTTGTCAGCGCACCATAGTGTAATATTCCAGACCATAATTGGAATACAACACACAACAACGTATTCAGGTTATTTTGCAGAGTCTTGATAATGTGCACATCCTCTCATTGCCCTGAGAGGATCTGATGCTTTCATTTGATGGAGGCTTCAGGGGCTTTGGAGTCAGAATTAATCTTCACTTAAAATCTTCACCAATCTATTTATTTATTTATTTGTTTATTGCACAAACTGAAAAGGTGCACGTGTGCATGCATTTGAATGAGAAATGAGGTTAACGTTGTGCACCTTCATTTGAGAATGACCTATGGCTAAATCGATTATGCTGTCCAAGGTGTCAAAGCAAATCTGGTATTTATTATCAAAATCATTTGTCTGGAATAAATAGCGATTAAAATGGCAATGTCTGTCCTCACTCCCCTTTGGTGATTTTCAAAGCTATCCAAAAGACCATTTTTCCAATCATATGGCCAAATGACATTTCTCAATTGATTTTTACGGCCGCAGTCAACACTGGCGAGTTCAGCCATTATTATTAATTCCATATTTGTCGGGCATGAGGGCTTTCATAGCGTTCATCAAAGTGAATTCCCTCTTTAAATAGAGCAAATGAGGCTAGCCTACAGACTCACATTTTTCTCTGTCAATTAATAACCGATTTATTCTGCATCGCCAACAAGGACAGAATGTTAGCAGATATTTACTTGCCAAAAAACTACTCATCAGATTAAAATCACTGTACGCTGGTCACTACAGAGACTTTCTGCTCAGCAATGCTTGTGATGGAGAGACATGAAAGAAGTGTTTAAAACCCAGAGTTTGACATCAACTTATTTATCTTCCACACTGTGTGGCATACGGTTAGAGCAGTTTCCCTGGTGTCGAGCATGCAGCAATGTCAGATATTTTCTTGGCTTTCTCGTCTCCAGAGCAAAAGTAAGCCCATGACGGTAAACCTGTTACTGTCTCTGAATCATGGAACCATAAATCTCTTAACTTCAGAGGGGAGAAGGCAGGTAAGGTACTATCTCATGTGTGACATGTCAATTATTCCTCCCTCCCACCTCCACCTATTTTGTATGTGGCCACTTGCCATTAACACCATGAAACAGCAGCTATCTCTGACATCTTGGATCCAAGCACATTTCTCATCAGTGGTCAGACAGGTGATTGATGTACAGTCCACCTTTCCTTATAACCTGGGGCCAGGATTGCTCTTGATCTGAATAATTCAACCAGCCCGTTTGTAATCTTTAACGTTGAGACTCGGGCGGAAGTCTACAGATACTCGTCTCTCCCGCTGACATGCAGACCGCAGCTGTGATTATAATTAAAGCTAATTGCGACATTTTTATAATGCTTGTGGGAAGGTGTCAATATTGACCGCTTCATGAGGGCAGCAGTGAGGTGGGTGACTGGTGTCATAGCAACTCCCCCACGTCTGAAAGCTGTTTTAAAAAACTGCTGCTGTTTGCAGTGTGCTGCAGGTATATGAGATGCTTAGCTGTCATTTGATTTGCAATGCTGACACGGGGAATAGTGTTCGCCGAGGGAAAATTTAGTGACTTCATACCTCCGCCGTTCAGGCTGGCCAAACAAAACTCATGACATTTATTCGACTGTGATGCAAATGCGGCATAAATTTAGGTAATGCTGTCAAGGCTTTTTAGGAGCGGTGGAATATAGAAACTTCTTATAAGGTGCCACAACCAATAAAGACTTGTTGTTGAAGGGAAGAAAAAAATAACGTGAAAGACAAGTGAACAAAAAAGACAAAGTAAAACTGTGTGATATGATCAATTCTGTCACAAGAAATTTCCTCCTCACAAATATAGAAAAATTTGTCTCGGTTATTTGGCCGGATATTAATCATCCCTGAAGCGGCTGCTTTGCAGTGCGACACTGTATAATGTCCTGTTACTCTGATATGACTTACTGCTCGGATAGGAAGAGGGCCATTTGGGTTAAAGTATAATTAATATGTTGATGATCACATATTTTATCCCTGCACCCACGGTACTGCTGAGACAGTAATCAATGGCTTATCCAGAGGAGTCATATATTACAGGACAATCAATGAGTTTGTGGTTATCAAGGCTCCAGAACAGACAGCTCCTAGCCTGCCTTTAATGTATGAAACAATATCCAACAATGCACAGGTATAAATTACAGGACTAAGTCGACAGAGAGCGAGAGAGAAAGAGAGAGAGAGAAAGAGAGAGAAGTCATCCGTATTCCCAACTGCCTTTTCAGGAGCTTCACCCAATATGTAATTTAATACGGAGACGGTGGAGCACCTATAACCTTGACAAAGGGATAGAGATATGTCATTAATTCAGACAGAATGTTTCCCGAAGTCTGTTCAATACAATCACAAGACATGAGAGAATAAACAGAGTAGAGACAATCCTATTAACTTGAATAGCTCTAGGAAGCTGAAGAGCTCTGCTGTGTGGTACTGCACATTTTTACAGGATCTGTCCCTAAGGCTGCACATGCTGTGTGTTGAACATTGTACATTTAAGATTATTCAAGTTGTATTTATTCAAAACAGGAACAGCACAGATGAATGGACATTTAAATTTAAATAGGTTGTATTATAGCAAACGACTAATTTCCATCTATTCCTTTGGCAGTTTGATGTTAAATATACAATGCTGAATGTAATGTTTAAGTAAGCTTAGAACAAGAAATTTATCGTTACATGGGACTGGGTCCTCCTTCCATCTTCCATCCATCTTGTGCCACCATGTAACTATGGTAGCTGAGAACAGACAAAAAGGCTGTGCGTTTGTATACTGTAGTGGCATTGATAGACCACCAATGAAAAGACTCACCCCAGTGAAGGGTGACGAAGAAGAAGGACTACAAGGAGGGTTATTTTTGTTTTGTTTTTTCAGCAGTCTTCTGGAAGTTTGTCCCAAGTTTGTTAACCTACATTACTCTAAATGGAGGCTCATACTCAGGCTCTATTGCACTCTACTACCTCACCACTAGATGTCACTAATGCTCACACCGTTCAAAGTTATTGCACATTGCCCATTTCAAGGTGCTAATCATAGAGCACAGGTTTGTAAAGTGCTGGTGTAGATAGCACAGTGCCCTTTTGCGCAAATTTTACACAGAGATATGAGTGTTTAGACGTGTTGCACTAAGTTAGTGTACATAGATGTATCTGTGAACACACTATTGCACAGTATTTGCATATAAAAATGTATGTATGCATAAATCTTGTATATGCATACTAATACATTTGTTGTACTTTCAAAACATTTTTCTAACTTTTAATATTCTAACTTGTGTTCTTAAAGATAAATAGCATTACTTTCATTTCAAATTGTGAATTGAATTTATCGTGCATATGACAAAAAATGCTTTGACTTTCCTCTTTCCTCTTCGTTCTATTTAGATTGCTATGTTCATATGTACAAGCAATGTATATATATGTAATCATTTTAATTACTTTTTAAAAGAAATCTTCCTTTCTAGATTCATAAAAAACTGGCACTACAAAATGACCCCTTTTTTAAGACCAGGTCAAAGCATTACAGCAGAAAATCTTTGTCATGACCCGCAATCACACATCACACCCTACACACAAACAGCTCATCACATCAGTAATGACACGTTCACAAGAGTGCTGCTTAACCCCAAGTTCAGGCTTCAGTCTTGAGTCACCTTTGCAGACCCCCCACTTGTAATTCTTTTGCCAAGGGACATGTTTTAAGACTAAACTGTCACTGCAATTCAGAAAAACGGCAGGAAATTGCTACAAGTCCGGTAGATGGTGTTTGCTGGGTCCAAAGAGATTCCAAGAACAACTATTTCTAACTAAAAAAAAATACAGATTGACACGTTGAAATCTGAAAAGTCAAGACAATATCTGTCCCTATCTTTTGGGCTGATCTTAGCTGAGATTATGAAGACGGATTTATGGACGGTCTACTCTTTTGTGTGCATGGCCACCAAAGCTTTTAAGAGAACATGTAGTGCGAGCAGCGGTGTCCCGTGACCTGCATGTCTGAGAACATCTAAAAAGATAAATTAGCAACCCTGTGACACTGACAACAACCCGTCATCATCTGTTAGCATGAGGCTCAACCCTCACCAAAAACCCCCCTGAGCATCAGACAGTTATTCAAGGGCTTGTGATTGATAGATCACTGAGAGATGGGGCATGCCTCTGCTATGTTGTATTCTTCAGCCATGGCCATTTTCCTTTAGAGCAACAGGAGTTATACAAGACTGGCATATCTTCACTTTTTAAACTGATAAATTGTTGATATATGTGTCAACTTTTATGGTATTTGGGGTTGTGTTTTGGTTACCTGCTCTTGCTCATATAAAAACAGATTGACTGCAGAGGTTTTCAACCATATTTTCGCAAGAACGTATCAACTAGATAATGAGGGACTACCAAGGGACTTGACAGGCTTTGGTTTGTCATCAGTCAATCGATGATCATTGTCATCAGAGCCACCAGCTCCTTAACAGGCTAAATGCACCTGATGAAAAGCCAAATACATTGATTTTAAGGCCCTGTACCGATAGCTGCTATTGATTTATTTGATTTTCCTTGCTCTTTTGGGGTTTACTTCCTGCTCATAATTATAGGGCATCTCAAACACACACACACACACACACACACACACACACACACACACACACACACACACATGTTTTGGACTTACGGAGAAGCCAACATGCTGAGTCATTTGGCACAGCAATCTTTACTGGAGTCTATTAGGACTGTCAAATCCACAATGTCTTATAGGTAAGTAGCATTCATTCATTCATTCATTTTCTACCGCTTATCCCGTTAGGGGTCGCGGGGGGGCTGGAGCCTTGGTTTCGCTTGTTGAGAGAGTCTATCCGCTGGTTTTTGCCTCACTGGCTGCAGATGCAAACACACTTATGGGCCGTTAACCAGTTTATGATACATAGATACAACATTACACAAAGCATAAGGTGGTATTTCAATTTTATATCAACATTCCATTTAAGAAATATAATAACGGTTGATTTATGCTTTGGTAAAATATGTTACAAACTTCAGAGCACAGACTGTATAACTGTGAGTGAAATAAAGACTGAATTAATCATAAAAAAAAAAATCTAGAACATGGCATTGGCTGACACGACCACACTAAATGCTATATTTCTGTTGAGTTACTTATTTCTTTGTGAAATTACAAAGCTGTTCTCACAAATTTAAATGAAAATAACTAGAAAAATACCAAAAACAATGTTACTATGCATGAATAAATAAGAGCTTTATCTATCAAAGAATTACATTATTTATTCCGCTCACAGAGCCGTTCATTAGGTGTGCATACTGATAGTGTAAATCAAAGGAGAAACAACTTCTCATTCGTCCGTGCTGACAGCTGCTCGATGCCAACATCCACAGCAGTGACAGGATGATAAAGCTTCAGCATTATTAATGGACAGATGTTGTTTGTAGTTGTGAAAGACCTGGATTTCAATTGTCGGTCTACAGTACCATGCCACATACTGAGACGCCTATTTCGCAAATGAATTGCCTCATGGGGGTCCTTCAGCATTGGGTCGTCAGTGGCACAATAATCACCCAAACCCCACAAACAAGCATGCAGGGTAGGAGGGAGGCAACAGTTGAGTCGGATAACGTACACGAATCGACTCTTTATACGCACACGTACAAGCATGTTACAGGCAGGGGAAAAAAAATTCTTCTGGACTGCAACGTAGCTTCAGCTCAAATTTTCTCATCAGGATTTTTTTTTTTTTTATAGATATGATTACATGATGAAAGCTAGAATAAAAATCCACCTGGCAGTTGTATTCCTGCACAAGGCACATGGAGCAGACAGTGGAAGTACAGCAGCGAGTCATGAAGAATTTTCGTATTTGTGTTAGTGGGATCGATAGAAATTTAGTTGCATGTCTTGTAATAAACTCTGGACTACGGAGCTAGTTAGGTGAATGGGGTGGAATTGTTGTATAAAGTAAACATATATAAACAATGTTACAAAAAAAAAGAATGAATAATGTCAATTAAATTACATCAGACAAATGGTCAAATAAAGATAGTGAAGAGTGTCATATGATTCTTGGATAGCTCTGTTTTTAGGTCGGTAAACCTGAACAGAGGCGATACCCATTAGTTTGGGGTTGAACTTTACAGAAAAAGGAGGATCTTGTTGTTTTGTTTTCTACTGTGGGAGAAGAAGTGAAGAGTACTGAGTCATTTGAGCAGTGGATGCATATCATCAAAACGTTTGGCTGTTGTTTCTAATATCCCTCTCACACTGGCCAAAAATCTCACTGTAG
Organism: Mola mola; assembly: GCA_001698575.1. Taxonomy (NCBI): domain Eukaryota; kingdom Metazoa; phylum Chordata; class Actinopteri; order Tetraodontiformes; family Molidae; genus Mola; species Mola mola. The sequence goes on along the minus strand of KV751328.1, from coordinate 6,018,894 downwards.
TGTGACCTCACAATATGTGACCGTTGACCTTCACAATTTTAAACTGTGATGGGGCCGGGGAATGTGATTCATAGTGTAGATTTCAAATTTTGCAATGACAAAGAACAAGTGAACATTAAAAAAAACCAACTAAAATAAAATAAAAAATAAAAAAAGGACAAGTGGACATGCCTCCAGTCGACTTTCAAGGGTTTTTAAACCTTGTTAATGTGGTATAGCCGTGTTAAAGAAAATATTACTCATATCAGAGTATTTCACGTATTTTAGAATGCGTCTGAAGCGGAACTTTTACAAATAAAATTAAAGGAGCCCACTCAAAATCCTGGTAATGTCAAAAGCTTATGTAGAACAAAGTCCAATACATTGTGGTTAACGAGATGTTGAAATTCAGCCTTGGTCGTCCTCTTGTGTCTCTTGGCAGGAATAAACTCAACATGTTGACTTATTTTACATGCCAGGGCATGTTCAGGAGCAGCAGAGGAAAGTGCATGCAGATGCTGGACTTATTCTTGACAGTTCGTTCCCTTTCTGTTCCCAAACTTAATTGTACCAGAGAATCAATTTGAACCAGCTGTCTTCATGTTCCAGCAGGCTTTGTGAATAAACATATTCAAAGTGGCAACCTGTGTGCCGTGTCTGAGTGCAGCAGCTACGCTTGAATTGAGTTGGCGTCTGGCAAATGAGGCAGATGCTCGAGAGGAGGCCCCTGATTGGATGACAGATTGGAACGAAATTGTATTTCTTCATTTTCCTCCTCTTGCTGGTTCTTGACTTCCCAACCTGATGACTCACAGTCTCCTCCTTTTCTCTGTTTGTACATTCAAACGATAAAACTGATCAGAATGAATCCGTCTGCACTGATTATAGCCGTGTTCAGACGACCACATATGTTCCAACATATAGATAATCTAATACGTCAGTCATTTTACATTATCCCGCGTGTCCTTTGTTAATGAAAAATAGCTTGACCTTGCCATGTGTCACTCAGTTTAGTGTTTCTGAAGGTAATCTATGTATTGATCCCTCATAATGAATGTTGTAATCTTATACGAGGATGTTGAAGGTCAATAATGACATTCGACTGAATGACTCCTTAATGTTGCAGACTTTACAGTGTTCCATTTACCTACTCATTTATTTGCTAACTGGGACTGAGATTGATCATATTATTTCTGTGTCCCTTGTACAATGACGTTGGACTCACGGAATGACGAGCTGCACATGTAAAAAGGAGTAGATAGTCTTATTCAGAGGGGCAGGGCGAGACCTCTTTTATTCTGGTATGATTTCTATCGTTTTCAAAACTTATGATAGTGAGGAGGAATATCAGGTTTGTTTCCCAGACATGAAACTTAAATGGAATTTCTGGAAGGAGAACGAGATTGTTTCCTCAAGTGATAGCTTTCAGTTGTGTTTATCATTATTTGCTGAAGACTTCCAGGAGAAAATATTGCTGTGCAGAGTTTATAGCCACGGAGTTGTTGAGCGGACAGGGACTGGCAGTTTCTCAAACATAGTATGTCATAACATTCTTTCCCTTTGTTTGGTACTGACACTGTTTGAATTAAATGTCCTGAGCTGAATTAGACTGCTCTCCAGTGGGTTTTACTGTTGTTCACTGTTCTCACAGCCTGATGAGTTGTAAAAAATCATGGAGTGCACCTGCATAGAACAAGCTGCTCCTGCAGTGTCAAAGTAATTAATAATTAATTTATTATACATATTTAAATGAAAGTTGATGGGTTAATGAAATCCTGTACATTTTTTCCATATCTGATATCACAAATGTATTTGAACAGTTCTGGCATTTTGGACATGTGTGACTTGAGACGACTTGATTACATTATTTTGATTTTCATCATGCTCCTTGTACCCTACAGCCCCACAATAACACATGTTTTGAAATGTCACAAACAACGTTTTTGTTAGCGGCGGAGGCAATGGGCCGATGGCCGAGACTCTGCACGGTTAAACAGAACTTATCCTTTCACCTCTTGACGGATAGTGTGTTTTATGATAGGCGATATTGCGTGATACAAGCACAATGAAAAGATATCAACTAAATGATGCACTTTTATTGCACAGCGGAGCCACTCGTCCTCCATGATTATCTTCAAGGCAGAAGTTCACTCTTTTCCTCATTTGTAGCTATTTAGTTGAATGGCCTCACCGGAGCTCTTGCTGAGTTGTATTGTTGCCTTTGTTAGCAGCAGTGTTGTATTCAGCTTCATCTTGCATAAAACAGATGGTGACACTTGAAAATATTTGTAGTTTGTGACATGACTCATGAAAATTAAAAAATTCTTCTTATGTAAAATTGCACCACTACAATGAGCAAAACAGCAAAATCCCATAATCCAACCTTTGATCTGTTATATAGCTTTGTTTACTCTTGTAAGTATTGTTTCTTACATGTGGACATAATTGCTGTATGTCGTAGAAAGGAGGTTATTCTTCATTGTGGTTATTCAGTTTCAAAGCCCCCCTGAGCCTCTTTCGTATCAGGATAATTGTAATAAGAAGAAGACACTTGAATTACTGGAAGTAAGCGTGTAGGTGTGACAAATGTCTTCTGGACGATGCGGGGTAAGAAGTGGACAAAACAAAACAATCAGCTGTTTCCCTTGATGGTAATTACGCTCCCTTGCGTGATCAGTCACAGGGCTCGATGGCATAACCTCACAAGCCCTGCACAATGACGTAGGTTGATTGAGGGACCCATTTCCTTGGGGATCTAATTATTATTTATCATCTGTCTGGGAAACTGGAAGGGTTTGTGGATTCCACTGACCTCGCTGACTGATTGGTGGTTGTGCCGGTTCATGAAGTGTGGCCACTGCGTTTCATGCCAGCTGATGTGCTTGGATTCGGGCCTCGTCCTCGGCACCGACTGAGCTTCTCACCTGTGCGATACACCGAAGAGCCATTTTTTTTTTATAGCTGTCTCATTCTCACAGTTGCACACACAAACAGAGGCAGCATTCATAGACACTTGTGGTTAGATGGTACTGCAGTCCCTGTGTGGTCCATCAGCCTAGTTTTGAATGATATTTTGCATTTCTATGACTCTTCAGTAAATGAGCATGATCTTTCCAGCATAAAATGTAATATTACCTCACTGTACAGTTGTAGTTCATGCTGATACAATACACACTGAAAATGGCTAAATTTAATTTTTTTTTTTTTAATTGTCATGGTACACAAAGTAGAATTTTTGACCATTAATACCATCATGCCACATTAACGTCTGTTCTGATAACAGACCCACAATAGTGCGCACACACCAGAAGATGTGGTGATGTGAAACCTATCACGTTTTTATCAGGTTTGCAAACCTTAATCCTGGAGGATTGACTGCAGATCAGCGGTTGGAGCCCTTATTGAACAAAAAAGGTAGAAATGCAGCAATAAAAGCCCAAAAAAGAGTACACGCAATGAATTCTTGTGAGGAAAGGTCCATCCAAACAGAGTTGCATTTGTGTACATTTATAGCTCTTTGACTTTAACTGGTCCAGAAAACAGATGTGAAGTGTTTTAACCTGATTAGGTTCACCATTTGTGTTTCTCAGCAGCAACTATCTGACATGATGCCTGTTTTATTTTTTCGGAGGGTGAGTCATCGTTCTACTGTTGTGCTGGCCAAGCTGTTAATTAGGAGTATGCTTTGCCTTTGACACTGATTATATTTGCAGAGCAAGTGCACATAACAGCCTGAAATCTAATTTGCTGTTTATATCCTAGATTTTGCATCATTCGTCAATGCAGACCTTTTACAAAATTTGCTTCATTTGTCCAATCATTTGTGTCTGGAATAGATGGGTTCCAGGAATTGGTATTTCCATCTCCCCCTCTTTTCCTGCCAGCTGTCATGACTTGCGTCTGACATTACTGCCTGGGCCTCTCAGGGGAGGAGCATACAGGGCCGTGGCTTCATGTTGTTTTTTTGGAATGTGCCCATTCTGGCCCCTTTGAATGAGCCCTGGCCACCACACAACCCCTAGCGAGTTCCCCGCTAATTTTAGCAAACTCTTTTCAAATGTGAGTGAATTTTGTAATCATATCTCAGTCTGTGTGGGCATTATCAGAAAAAAAAAAAGAAACTAATATTTGGAAGGGATGACATCTGTAAATGTGTGTGTGGATCCGTAAATGTGTAGATACATTTTCATGCACATTTGCAAATAGCCACACGCATTTCCAGATCTGCGAATATGGACGTGTAGTCAGTTGATTTGCTACTGATGATTTACAGCTTTTGGAGCAAAAGCTACGAGTTTTTAGTTATGAATATGTACACATCAACAGATTTGTTTACAAATTTTATAATATCAAAAATGCATTTTATTTACAGTCGCCTTTCAAAGCTAAAATATATTGCTGAAATACAAACAAACAAAACAAATATATAAACAATCGAGATTTATCACCATAAAACCAGAATATAAAAGCAAGGGATGATTCAAAGGTGTGGTGGTGATAGTGAGGTGGTAAAGATCATGAGAGGTAAGCAAGTTTGAACAGATGGGTTTTGGGATGTGATCTGAAGGTTGGCAGAGACCTTAATGTGTGGATATCCTGTGGGAGAGTGTACCAAAGTCAGGGAGCAGAGCAGCTAAAGGATCTTAGTCCCATGATGGACAGATGGGCAGGCGGAGTGGAGAGAAGGGTGGCAGAGGTGGACCTGAGTGTATGGGAGGGAGTGTATATTTGTAGTAGCTCACTGAGATATGGAGGAGCAAGGTTATGGAGGTCTTTGAAATTTAGGAGCAGGATTTTAATATCTATACGGAAGCAGACCAGGGGCCCACGGATTTGTTTGAGGACGGGCGTGTGTGTTGTGTGGAAGGGGTTCTGGAAATGGTGCAGGCAGCTGAGTTCAGGGCAAGTTGTAGTTTATAGAGGGATTTCTGAGGTCGACCATATAGAGGAGCATTACGGTAATCAAGGCGAGATTTGATAAGAGCATTAACGAGTATGGCAGTGCTGTTGGGGGGGAGTGCTGGACGAAGGCGGTTGATGTTACGGAGGTGGAAGTAAGCAGACCGGGTGATATTGTTTATGTGTGCAGTGAAGGAGAGGGTGCTGTCGAAAATGACACCCAGACTTTTGACCTTAGAGGAGGGATGGACAGTACAGTTATCAATGAGTAATGAAAAAATTCCGTTCAGTTTTATACCCGTTGAGTTTGAGAAAGTTATGGGAAAACCAAGTTTTAATATCTTAGTAGACTCAGTCAAGGAGGGAAGAGGGAGGAAGTGTGGTGGTGGGTTTAGAGGACACAGGTCATTTACATATTTATGCTAATATTTACATTGTGTCTTCATATTTACAGATCTCCTACACTGGCATAAACTGTATGAATTTAGAGTGTTTGCAAATCTGGTGTTACACATACATTATGATTACATACCTGCACTCTTCCTTCCACATATTCGCAAATCTCAAAAGGAATTTACATGTTCTGTTACATATTTATGACCTCGATTGCACATACATGGGTTGATATAGTTGCAACACTTTGGACCAATAATGGCCCCACTGGGATCCTTATCTCCCGATTCCATGTGAGGTTTTACAATTTGGATTTATTGGTGTCCATCTGCTCACTTCCAAAAGAAATAATTTTCATTCTTCATTGAAACTGTTGAAACGATGCATTGTCTTTGAGTGGCTATTAAAAAAAACAAAAAACTGTAAACCTGTAAGTTGTAAAATAGTTTACAAGTTGACTCCCTTTGCAGATCCTGTAAGCCATTCCTCTTCTTTAATTAAGCTAAGTGAACATGAGATGCTAAATTTCTGCTCATTCTTTCTTGCTCTTGTTTGAAGCAGATAAAATTATGGTCTGTCTCACACTTAATCTGTATAATGTGGATTAAACGCCCAGACCTACCAGCATTTTCTGATGAAATGCAGTAAAAGGGCTAGGTCAAGTGCATGCAGGGAAAGAAATAATTACTTAAAAGGACTGAAGACTAAGTGTCACATTCTTTAAAAAGGTTTGTATGACAAATTATCCTTGGCAAGTCCAGAATTCAAAGTGTAGGAGTGTAACCAACCACTCCACATATTTGATGCAACAATTTAAAAAATGTAATAGAGGAGTGCAGTACACATGCACCTCCAGTTTAACTCTAAAGATAATAAATAAAAAAAAAATCACACATTTATTTAGGTTTATTTAGGTTTATGTTTTTTTTGTTATAAATTGCAATATAATTAAGATGTCATGGTATAAATATTGAATGGCCCAAAATTTATCAGGTTAACTAATTCTTTGTGCATTTATTGATCACAGAGTTGCCTGGTTTGTTTCTGTCAAAATCCGCCTTTTGCTACCTTTTAATTAAGCTGTTGCAATTTAAATATTATCTTACCTACACTTTTAGATGTGTGTAACTTTAGTACCGTTTAGTACAAAAGATTACTAGTTATTACTGTGTATCGAACGCCTAATCTTGCATATAAGAGAATATGCTTTACACAAGCAAGCTTAAAAAACACCACAGGCAGAAAAAAATACATAAATACACACACAAACTCCAAAACTACTTCAAAGTTTTTAGAAAAGTTGACTAAAATAAAATTAACTATTACTTATATTAACATTTATGCCGTCTTGCACGATGTTGGAGTCTCACCAGATTTAAGGCTGTGAAAGATGTGTTTGTCACATAATAGGAGGAAGTAGGAGAAGTCTGAAAATTTGTGACTGAAGCCTTTCTTGGAGGGCAGCTACAGCATACAAACTGTCTTTGTCCTATTGTGGTGGACTCCAAGGCTCTAATTCAGTTGTTCTAAGGGAAAAACAGATGGATGAACTTAGTTTGTGTTTTTTCACGCTTGAAAAACACTGACTGATAAGCAACGTATTTTTAAGGTTAAAAATAGTTTTTATGCAACGATTCCAACAACTTTCAACTGCGGCTCATTTTTGTGCCTTTGTCTGTTTTCCTGCTCAGAGTTTAGGTTGTATTTTGAATTTTTTTTAAAAAAAGGCAATTAAATTGTTAAATTGTATATTTATATTGTATGTAAAGTATATTTGTTGCAGGAACAAACAAAACATTTTGGCTCAAAATTGCTTTCAGGAACACTGTTGAAAATTATTTTTATGATTTGCAAATACTGGAAGAAATATTGCAGTGTCTTTTGGTGTCCCCTGCTTTCTGTACAAGAATCCTAACATTAATGTCATATATTGTGCTTCCTGCAATGCTCCATCACTTTGACACTGAAGGAAGTAATTTGCCAAACTGGGTGTGTGAATACAGCTAAAAGTTAAAGTCATCTGATTTGAGAGCCTAGAGATTTTTTTTTAAAGCAAGTCAGTAGCCCAGTAAATTAAGATGTTTGCCATTAAAGAAACAGGTGAAACTGTAATCATTCCAAAAAGGAAGCAACTTCCAGTGATTTGATTTAACTTAATCATCTTAATCGTATGATTGTGTCGATTCCGTATAAAACTGGTAATGTTGGTATATTCCCAAAAGACTTGAAGTGAAGGGGAAACTAAATTAAAAATTTAGGCTTACTCATCCTGCAATATTCGCCCCAAAGTACGTGTAGTTATTTTGCTTAAGCGGTTTTGCTTTTACTACAATTTAAATGTTGCAAGAAATATTAAAATCCCTTTGATGTTTTGGCTTATACTGCCCACAACTTGCAATCCAACTCAAGGAGTCAAACATAGCTGACTGCAGCAGACTCCTCACCATTAAAGTCAGTCTCTCAGGACAGCGCACTTTGAAGTTGTAAAGTTACTCGGCCCAGGAGAATTCATCACACATAGTGTTGTTCTTATGGTTAATTAGGAAGTTTGGCCAATAATTGTCACAAGTCACAAAATGGGACCCCAATGCAGAAACAGATCAGGCTAAACAAAGTCTTTATTTACAGAAAAAGTCCAACAGAAATAGTCCGTGAAGATACCGGTAACAAAACGCAAAGTACAACCAAAGAGGAAATAGAGACTGAGCTCGACGTTCAGCAAACAACAACAAGAACAACAACAAAGTAACAACAGAAGGAGAGAACAAACAAGCCTGAACCAAAAATCCAAAGAAGAACCAAGGGTGAAGCAGAGGCGAGGCTGACTGAGGCACACCGCATAACCTGAACGAAAACAGAGAAAAGACACGATTAAAAAACACGAACAAAAAACGGTCACGAGAGACTCAGAAATAGCAGAAATAACCACGAGAGATCACCGAACAGGCAGGACACTCGGGCACCGAAGAGAAGTCCAAGGAGGGTATATCTAGTGGGTTAATTGCCGGTAAATGCAGGGCAGGTGTGCCTCGTCAGCCATGGGAGGAGGAGAGCAGAAACGCCCACTGGGAAAAAACACAGGGAGGAGGGGCATGGGAAGCAGGAGCACAGAGGGCAACAGGACAGGCAAAACAAATCAGCAAGCAAAAACCTAAACCATGACAATAATAATCTAATCAGGAAGGAAATCAATTGGCTGTTCAAAGAGTGATGTCACTGTTTCCTTTAGAGTTTTACAGTTTCTACTGTATCTGTTGCCACACATCATTATCAGTGTGGTTTTGTGTCAGTGATGCCTGAGTTTCTTGAATGAGACCCTGCCCTAATCGTAGTCTTGGTATAAAGTTGCCCTGTCAGTATGATGGCTGCTTTGGGAACAAAAATTTGCAACAGTGAAGTGCTGGACATTTAATTATGATGTTTAAATGAGCAGAGGGAACTATTTTTATGCCATTTGAAATTAATAATTACACAGAATTTGTGCACTGGTCAAAAGAAAAAAAAAAAGTCTGCTTTTTCCATTTCATGCCCTGCTGCAAAGTGATTGGTCGATCAATTCAAACAATGCACAAATTCTCATAGAGACCATCTGTGACCAATAGATAGGTCAATACCAGAAAATAATCCTGAGCATGTTTATCACTGAGGCGCTTTCAATCAGTCCCCTTTCAAAGCGGCTTTAGTTTGCCATCACTGGGCACTGGAGGGGAATTAGATGTCATCCGTTTTTTTCAGAAATAAAACCTTCTGCTTCAGAGAGTTAAAGCTTTGTGAGCAGACAGTAAACTCTGAAGGAGCCCCGTTCTGCACAACGGGGATTATGAAGATGAAGCCGCAATAATACACATTGCTGCAGTTGTTGGGATGGATCCAATATATGAGACTTTGTAAAGAATCAAATACCAGGCTATATTTGATTGTTGTTGGACTAATTTATTATGAGTAGCATTTCAAAGTAAAATACAGTACAGGCTACCCGTAGTGTGTCCAATGTTAATGACAGAATTAATCTCAGTGATCTTAGATCAATTTTTATCAGCTGTACCATGTGTAACTATTGTAGCTAATTAACTATCGTCTCCTGCATACGTTGGTCGTAATGACTGGTTATTTGAGTAACTGTTACCTTTCTATCATCTCGAACCAATCTGGCCATTCTCCTCAGACCTTTGGCATCAACAAGGCATTTTCACACAGAGAACTGCCGCTCACTGGAGGTGGTCTTGACCATGTCTAAATGCCTAAATGCATTGAGTTGCTGCCATGTGATTGGCTGATTAGATACTTGCTTTAACAAACAGTTGAACAGGTGTATCTTAAAATGGCAGGTAAGTGTAATGTTATGTATTGTGCAAAAAAGGAGAAATTATGCTGGAAGTTCAGAAAGATAGCTTTCCCTGAACAGACCGATGCAGAGGGGTAGAGTCACATGTGATGATATAGAATAGCCTAATATAAATACTTTACCAGCCTAGAGGGACATAAACAGAAAATTGGAGGCTCATAAATGACAGAGCATCACAGGTCCACTTTAATAGAAGTCTTTTTAAAATATTAAATGTCACACTGGTGACTCTTTTCATTTCCGGGTCTAAATGTGTGTAATTACACTGTTTTTGGCTTACTTTGTAAGATGGTTCATTGGGGAAAATATCTACCATGCTAATGTTTGGTATGATATTTTTCCATTACAGGTTCAGCTGCAATGATATAACTTTTTTTCACTTTGACCATTGTGGACTAAAATAAACAAAGAAAAGAGCATTTTTTTAATGAATAAAAACAGAGTGTGTGAGAAAGCCTGCTATGTGTGGTGACACGCATGTCGTTAAATTCTTTCAAGAAGCCCCTTCCTTGAAAAGTCAAGGACAAAGACAAAGTTTGTGAATAACCACTGATGAAAGTCTATTTGCTCTTGATTTTGTAAGTGTAAGCCCTGTAATTCCATAATCCTGTTTTCTTTTTTTTATTTATTTCTTAAGCTTTGTGTTTGTTTACGCTTATTGTTTCTTTATCCGGTAAGTCAAATTCAATTACTGCATATCGGTAAAAGATATTCCAAAGGAAATAATATCAAATTTCTAGAAAAAATGTTTGTAAAACTGTTAATATCGGAGAAGCGAACACAAAGGTCTGGAATACGCACGTGAGAGCTCTACTCACAAGATCATTTGTAAGCAGATTATTGGGACTGAGGAGAACATTAAAATAGAGGCAATAGCTCACCAGTCCCAATGCAAACACCAGTCAAGTCTGTGGGGGCTGGCTTGCAGGGGGAGAAGAAATCGGAGGTGACTGGCAGGGAAAGACGGTGCCTTGAGGCATTCAACAGTGGAGGTCAGTGGGGCGGATGAAGACAAACTAGGAAACAAAATCTTGTTAGGACAACATAAAGAAACGAGAAACTCCCTCCGGTAACGAGGGACAGCGAGCAGGCGAGAGGGTGTACCGCTGTGACTGGCAGAACAATTTGGCTGAGGAGTGGAGGAGATATGGTTCATATACTGCTGGTGATGAGCAGAATCAGAGCCGGTGCTCAGGAGGCCGTACGCTATGCCGGACACACAAACACCCAGGGGAGGGAGACATGGGGAAAATAAACAGAGTAACACAAATAAAATATAAGGAATCAACCCCAGGGTTGTGAAACATATGAGTTCATGCCCTCCTGCACATGTCTTTACACATACACTTCTCCTCACAAAAGCAACCCTTGTTGTAGAAAAGCTGCCTTTTGCAAAACCAGTTGCAGCATCACGTTACCATCCCCCTAAAACTCACACTATCACATATCAGCTGCTGAACTTGAACTATTAAAATGCTCCATCTCAAATATGTCAGCGGAATGAAATGAATGAAACTACCTTCAGGGACAAATGAAGAGGGTTCGAGTCATTCGAGTGTATGATAATTATATATATCTTAAGCTGGGGTATGAAAGGCCAATTTCAAATGATTTAGTTGTAAAGGTTTTTGATTATCTTTTAACATGAATGCCATTAAGTGTTTATCATAAGTAGCTTTGTCTCTGTAGCACAGGTATCGTCTCATTGTGAGGGCTAAAACATACACACACACATACATGCCAACCCTTTGTAATTTCAGTTTTAGGGGGAGACATGATGAGCTTGAATAACCTTGATTTTACTTCTGATTGCATCACACTGATTACTCAATGGTCTCTAATTAGTATAATTAAAGCAAAAGTAATTTTAAGTCGACCAAAGAGAGTCTTCATCTAAAAGTGTCCAGAGGTTTGCTTTGTGCTTGCGTTTCTGTGATGATAAGGTCCCAACTATGATTGCGTACACCTAGAACTTTAAGTCTGCAAATGGTGCACAGCAAAGTTCGTGACTTGCTGTGATATTATCTATCCTTTTTTATTTTACAAAAGATCACGTTGGTTTACCAAAACATTGCACAAATACTACAGCTGAAAAACCACAACAATACTGGCAGTACTGGGAGAGACAATATGGCACAGCAAGTGAAAAATAAAGAGGAGCAATCCAAGACTGGAGACCTCCTCCATCGTGTTCATCACCTTTCAAAAAATGTTCCCAGCCCAAAGCTAGTGTAAAATTTAAACACCTTGACCCTCAATACATACTGCATGTCTGGGATTTTGATTTTTTTCAATAAATGTCAGTAGTTATGACGTTATTCACAAAACCTTAAATTATCCTAAAGGCAGCATTGTGGATTTGATTATTAAGATATGGAAATATTTGTTTAATTTAATACACATCCTAATTTCACCATTTGAGCTTTGTCAAAACATCAAAAAGTGCCTCCTTAAAAAGCTCCTAGATCTAGATCGTAGTCCCTTTTGGCTCCAGAATTTACTAGGGTCAAAGCTGGGTCAAGACCCATGTTAGTAAAAACTGAATGTTAATCCAGTAACACTTGTGTCAATCTATAATAACAAATAAAGATACACACTACCACGCAAACGATCAGACTCTACATAAAACATTACCCCCATGACAGGGGTAATAACCCATTTTATTTCAGACTTTGGTTCCTTCGTCTTTAAAGACGTGTGTAGCTGTGGGGGTGGGCGTGGTTTTGTAGCTCAGCCTGCACATGGAGAGGTTGGTGGAGGGTTGGTGGGAGCAGTGGCAGGTACACAGGTACGTGCCAATGAACTGATCGGGCTGTTGTTCTCATGCAGTAGTGTGCTGGGTTAAAGGAAAGGAGAGTACCGCCAACAAAAGGCTGTGCACTGAGGAGAGCCTACAGCCTCTATGATCTTTAATAGCCTCAGAAGGTTGATTTGTGGTTTATCTGTGACTTTATGATGGCAATAAAGCCTTTTGCCTGAAGACGTTACGGGCCACGTGCGTTTGTACTGGGTTCTTAGACTGGTGACGCTCTTGTCGCAGTAGCATTTCTATTGTTTTTTTTTCCCCGAATAAATTAAACCATTGTTCTGTATTTGGTTCTCCAAACATAGATTTAATTTAGTCAGCTGTCACAAAAGCAAAAAGTATAGGAAAGAGCAAAAGTACACCAAAGTTTATCAGGTAGGACTCAATCTAAGTACTGAGAAACATGTGCCACAGCTCATCCACCTATCAGCGACTTGCATCTGGACATGCGTGTTGCATTCTGTCTCTCCAGGTAACATTAAAGAAATCTGTCAGGTGCTCATCACCTGAAGCTTTTCACAAGCATTTCTGATAGAGAAACGTTTAGGAATTCCACTTTCACGTTGCTGTATTTTCTCTACTTTTACCTTCTGTTTTGAAATGAAAGGAGAGCAGAAAGCTTTTAGGCATTCAAATTTCATGGTGCATTGCATTCAAATATGTCAGCTTTTTGAAAGAGTTATTTACCAAGTCCTGTGTTTTTATAAGAGTAATTTCAGGGTTTTCAGTAAGTGTTTTATGCAAAGGTAGTAGCCACAGGTAATGGCTCGTATCCTCCAAATATTATGGGTATTTTATGATGAAATCACACTTCCTGATGAGTTTAACTCTACATAACATCATATACAAGATATTACAAAACCTGTCATCTGCAGAAATCTATTAATTTTTTGTTAGCAAAACCAATTATAGCGTTTTAGCTTTTCAGACATCCACTGACAAGCTCATCCCATGGCAAGTTTTTGCTGTCTGGAAGAATGTTTTAAGCCCAAAAAAATAATGGTTGCTTGTTATTGGTCGTTGCAAAGTGTGCTCCAGATTGCAACTGCACCACAGTCAATAACACATCCTCTGACTGGTCGAGGTTAATAGCCTCAGGCCAAGACATGGACAGAGAGTGCAAAGCTAACAAGAAAGACATTCAATTTTCACTTGCAACTGCATGACACGCTCCAGTTGTTTACAGGCAGTCAAGCCTTATCTGCTCTGTCCACTTTGCCACATAACTCTGTATGTACAGCAGCAGCAAATAAGTAGTTTCTGTGCACTGTATTCATTATTTAATCGTGTTTTGTATGATGATTAGTGTGTCCCTGTCAGAAATAGTGCTGAGGAAGGGCGATTACATTTCCAAACAATAAATGTTAACTTTTGGACAATATCAAGTTATCCTTTTGAAGATAAGTATGGACCAGTGTTGATATAATGGATTATGTGGCCACAAAGGCAACTGCACTTGTTCTTCACAGACATGTGTCTGATGGTTTGAATTCCTCTGCCCAAAGCACACCTCCCTCCCTCCCCACCCTGCACAGGATAATTGAACCACACAGATCTGCACACAAAGGGTCTTATTTCCCAGTCACGTGGCCATTTTATAAGATTGTTCTTGTCACAGGTGGATGAGTCATGTTTTATAGAGCCTTGTAATTGTTGGATAGTTAACCAATAAAGTGACAATCTTTAGCCTCTCACTCATTCACTCATTTGCACTTATGTGGCTCTCCTATGGGTTTTAGAGACAATTATCAATTAATATTCAGGCGTATTTTCTGGAAAACACTTAAGTGGCCCTGAAGCGATCGTGTGCAGCTTTTTCAAGCCTTTGAAGAGGACACAGAGAGCAATTCTGCAAGAACTAAACATCATTGTCAGCTCTCACATTACCGAGTGCCTGCCTGCCTGCCTTTGTGGTTTCCCAACACAACATTTAAAGTAAATATACAGAATTAGCTATTTGAATAGGAACCAAATCATTTTCAAACCAAAATCAGATCAAAAACTTTTGTCTCAAGAGTTTAAGCAAGTTTTCTCTACAGTAGGATTACACTTCAAGCAATCAAATCATTTGTGCTACAACTGCGTAATCAGCAGATGAGGAGAGCATAATTAAAATCTTGCAAGAGACCATTTAAACATGGCTATGTCAAAGAGCAGAAAACATGCCATGCTTAATCATTCTGGCACTGCACATTGCTTAAAGCTGTTGGTTGTATTGGGAAAGATCTCATTAAACTATCACCTCACACTCCGATTACGTTTAGGAATTCTGAGACTGTTTGACACATGGCATTACAAAAATGAGGAAAATGAACTTGTGTTATATTGATTTTGCTGCTGTGGAAGATTGTGTGTAACAGGGAGAGCCACCTGTGAGTTGAACAGCAACCGCATGTCTTTACAGTAATGATTGGTGCAAAGCCTCTAAAATGTCTTTTCATAGGAGTTTGTGAAAAATCGTTACCACAAAAATATTATACAAAAATTGAATCAAAAACATTTGCTAACTAATTATCTATGATGACCTTGACCTTCTGGAGATATGACATTCTTTCTCTGCTTCTTTCTTCTAATCTCAGTAAAGTAGATTGTAAAGTATATTTCAGTCTTGAATAGATGTGTGTCAAATGTCCTGTGCACTGGCACACACGCCTTATCATAGTAATTTTTATTTTCTCACTGGTCTATTGACAATATTGGCACATCTTATTGCTATCTGAATCAAATCCAGGCCTTTGAATAGGATCATTTAATTATTTTTAATTGCTGTGTTGTCAAAAGCTGAAGACATTTTGCTCTTTCAGAACCTTCAAGAGCTATTGTTAAGGTAGGAAAACTGAAGTGCCTCTGTATTCATTTTGAGTAGTGCCATTAGAACGGTAACAAATGTGCCAACACATGTTGGGAGAGCGAAGAGGGAGCTGCCGCACCTTTATTCATTACTGAAAACGGCCACTCTTGGCTTTTTTTTAACCGTGCTAAGCTACCAGCCAGAGGAACTGAAATTAAGCCCATTAAATTGCTTTCAGTCCAAAGACCAAGTGTGGCTTTTTCTTTCTGCCCAGGGCTTTAGGTATCCATTAGACAGTCTACAATACAACAAAGGTGTCATGTGTAATGAACAGGACCCGAGGACAGTAATCCACATACTTCCCTCTGCCGTGTGTTATGACAATCAAGCTCTAACAAGAAAATTATGGTTTGCTATTAAGTGTTAACTGGATGATTAGTAAAATAGATACTTTAAATGAGTTTAAATCTATTTAAACTGAACATAAGCTCGCGCCAAGGGAGTTCACACAGTGCTGATTAAATCATTTACCGCCAAATAAATCTCAATGTATGCTATGTGCGAGTTTCCATAGCAACAGGATTTGGGCTTCAGTGCGGACGAAAGCCCGACAACATCTTGGAGCCTATGACATCATAAACACATCTACAGCGTAATTACTTGCATTCTCAAAAGGAGAGAAAGAGAGAGAGTAGACACACACTGCAGATTTACGACTGACCTTTAAGAAAAAAAACATTTTCAGTACTGAAAACAGAAATATTGTTATGATGCTACACAACCACAGATGCAGAGTCCTGCACATTCACTAAGTCTTACTTATCTTCGCAGAAAAGAAGAAAGCGATCCTTAAATGAGTAAGATAATCGGACATTTAGATATTTAAATGTACAGTGAGCAAACATTCCTAACCAAGTCACATTTGTGATTGAATTGAGACAAGCCTTATATTGACTCTTATTATTGACTCTTTTCCGTGTATGCAGCTGTTGATAATGCTGCATGTCACTCTATCGGCCTTTCACCATCCTTTGGGACGTACTTGTGCATCCACTTTGTAGAACTGCCAAGAGGGACACCCTCTCTCTGAAACTGCACGTAATTGGTCGATTTTAGTAATACCTGACTATAGAGCCTGTAGGAGGTGCAGGAGTCAAGTACTCTCATCTGTTTTGAGAGTACTTGATTTATTATATTCTTGAAGATTATTATGGGATTTTTGTTCAGGGACGCTAAATTTCAACTATACAGCTCTCACATCAGAAAACTGTTTAATATCTTTTTGTTAAGTTGCTGTAAAATGCTGCTTTGAGTGTATCAGAGGTGAAAATCAAACGTGTTATTCCAGAGAGCAATTAGAAACTACAGGACATGTTGATTTCATTAATAAACCTTCTTCCCTGAGGCTCTCTCTGGCTGCTTATATCTATTTCCTAACCTTGCTACTACCAGGCAAGGCTGCACACAGCTACAAGGAAGCTGCAAGACTAGTTTTAACCCACCCGCCTGCATCCGGTCTCTGGAGTAGTCTGCTAATGGTCAAGGGAACTGGTTACTGTTAAGCTCAGGCTGGACTTTTCTTCCCAGCGGCTCACTGGAGAACGACTGGCCTCACAGCTGCAGTCACTTATAATTCCTAGTTATTGCATGAAAACCCACCTCTTCACAGACAGGGAGCTCTTCACCTCCTTCTCAGACTCCCCTGCCTTCTCATTCATGTATGAACTGGCACCTGTTTTTCCCCTGAAACGTTTCTTCAGTCCACTTTTCATACTTAAGCCTTGTTAATTAAAAAATAATATGAAATAGACAGTGGGGAGTAGCCAGAAAATGGAATATAAATGTATTGGAAATGTTTTGAGTCTTGGTGGAAGAGTGATCTCTTTTCTGGCTAAATGAGTCAGGATTTAAACATCTTTTAATATACATCTAGTTAAGTTTTTAAGTCAATCTCTCAGTGTAGAGCAAAATGCAACACTAATCTTCATCTCTGAAAGCTGGGCCTTCAAAATGTTCATGTGTTTGGAAGAACTTACTAATAAACACAACATGTCCTCTGGCCTGTTGTATCGAGGATTCAAGGAGAAAATAAACGTTTTTACTTCTAGAATGCGCAGGTTCATGTTTTTTCTTTAAAATTCTGTAATTAAGTTGGTCTTTTGGCCTATAAACTCCAAAGTAATCAGTCCTCTTTCCTAGAAATTTCGTCTGTGCTGATTCAGGTTGGCTCAACACTTCGAGATATACAGTGTTACTGCAGTTAGATCAGGTTCGCGTCGGTAGCAGGACGGTTGCTTGCTAGCTGAGACCTAAAATCTGTTGTGTTCCCGCCTTTCATTCTTGTCATTCCACTGAAAGCCAAATTGCTAACAAAAAGATAAAGTAATGTATGTTATGTAATGTAACCCTTGTTTTATGAGCACTGTCCTTCCAAAAAGCTACAGAAATTATGTTTCAAAATTTATCACTGAAACTCTGTATAAAGATATTGCATTACCATATCTAAAAAATCTATTGAATGTGCAATTCGTTCAACGGAAAAAAGAAATTGGAGGGAGCCACCAGTGCAGCTGACATTGATTCTGCCAGAGCGTGAGGTGAGGTGATATCACATGTGGTTGCGGCAGTGACTTGCAGTCCTCTGCGGGTGGCTTTTAATATCGCAGTGATTGTTTTTTGCGGTCTGTGAGCACAATGTGTATACTTCCACTCAGAATTGACCACGACTTATGGAATACGGAGGCGAGGGCACGAATTTGAGCAGATACTGCACTGCTTCAGTGCATATTGTGATGGCACAGGGTGGTTTTATACCATTTGATGGCCAACTGGCCACAGACATTCTATCACGTTTCACTTTCGAAATGATCCTGAAGTCAGTCTGATTGAGAACAAGAATGAAGGAATAACTTTTATCGATCCTGCACTGCAGCTGTTATTCCAGTGCAAGAAGCTGATAACAGGGTCACAAACTGAGGGAGTTGCTCAAAATGAAAGCTTCGCTAACAAAGTCATTTTATGTTGTGTTTTTAGGCTTGTGTATATACTACGAGTGCATTTGATGTAATTGATTTCTTCAAACTATATCCAATTAATTATGTCTAATTTTAGAAATGTGTTTCTTGTTTTGTTTTATGAGATGCCAACGAAGTTCAAAATAAATAATTCTATTATTATTCCAACCTTCTGCATATCTTCATACAGTGTTATGGATACATGGCACATTATATTATTAGAAAACTCCACTTGGTAATATCATAATTGTTGGAATAACTGCTTCTTTCATTTTTATTATAAGTCATTACTGAAAAAGGCTTCAAGGCATCAACTTATTAATTTCTTGTAAGGCGAGTCAATTTTCCAAGGTGTAAAACTAAACATTACAGAAATAGTTTCATTCCAGCTGCAGTCGCTCAACTGAACAAGTTTTTTTTTTCGATTGCAAAGCACTTGAACCCTTTTGCCCTTTTCTATTGTGTATATCTGTTTATGGTTCTGAGTTGTGTCTCGATGGATGGCTCCAATCTTTCACTGCAAAACAAATCTACCTACAGGTACAAATGAAGTAAAATAAATCAATCAATCAGCTCACAGCGATTAAAGCAAGATTGAGGGTAAATAATGAAGGTGCTGTAGGGATCAGACTGTTGCTGTCACAGCTGCTCAGGAGCACTGCAACATGTAGTGGAGGTGCTGGTGATTTCTATGGGATGTTGCACCTTTGGGAAACAGACACAATAAGGATAGAATATCTGTGCTTCAACATATCAATCACATCCTTCTATATGGCTGTTTGGATAAGATAGTGAACATTGAACTGACAGGATCATCGCTGTTCCCGCAGATATTCAAGATTATACATATTATAACACTGGTACAAAAAAATGTGCTATGACAGAGCAAGAACAGTTTAATTAACTGCATAAATCAGGATTACAAATCCATGGCACAAACTCAAACTGAAGAAAAATGCTTACGTCGACGCTACAAAAGTTTTGGTTGTCTTACTTTTAGTAATATTTTGCACAGGGATATGAATTGTGTGAAGCAAAATAACGTTTTAGCTGTAATGTGGTCGAGGCTGTGAAAATACAGGCAATTTATTGACACTAGGAGCTTCAGAAAAATAAAAAGAGACTAAGCACTGGTGCAATGCATCACTTGCCTCAGTTCCCCATTGTGTAAGACAATTCAATAAACCAAATGACTCCTTTTTTGGTTTTCCTCTTTGTATATGTCCTTAATCTGCCACAAAATCCTACCTTCAAATCAGAGCAGAGACAGTTGGACTACAAAATCCAGAACACAGTTAAGGTTAACATTTCTGTCCACCTGATGACTACATTTTTTTCTTTCATGGCCATTTATAAATGATAAATTCAGTGGAGCGAGCAGCGCAGGGAAAGGCCTGAGACTAGAACAAGTAGAGAGGAGCATTTTCCATCCTATTATTCTTAAAGTTATTTTTGATAGTCCCCATTGAGCCCTGAGGTCTGGGAAACTGGGAGGAACATCACCGGAACGTTTGTGGTACTGGAACATCCTACACATACATCTGTTTGAGTATTTCAAATTAAATAAAGTAAGGGAAGCAAAAACACTATTGGAATACAAAAAATAATGCTAAAATATTGAACATAACAAACCCTGACCCACATTGATAACTAATAATTATGATAATGAAATTATGAGGAAGCGGTCTGTTGTGGTGAAGAGAGAGCTGAGCCAGAAGGCAAAGCTTTCAATTTACAGGTCAATCTACGTCCCAGCTCTCAGCTATGGTCATGAGCTCTGGGTAGTGACCGAAAGAATGAGATCGCGAATACAAGCGGCCGAAATGAGCTTCCTTCACAGGGTGGCTGGGCTCAGCCTTAGAGATAGGGTGAGGAGCTCGGACATCCGGGAGAGGCTCAGAGTAGAGCCGCTGCTCCTCCGTGTTGAGAGGAGCCAGTTGAGGTGGTTCGAGCATCTGGTCAGGATGCCTCCTGGACGTCTCCCTGGGGAGGTGTTTCAGGCACGCCCATCCAGGAGGAGACCCCGGGGCAGACCAAGGACACGCTGGAGAGATTACATCTCTCGGCTGGCTTGGGGAAATCTTGGTGTCCCCCCCGGGGGGGTGAACGTCTGGATCTCCCTGCTCAGGCTGTTGCCCCCGCGACCCAGACCCGGATAAGCAGCAGAAAACGAAACGAAACGAAACGAAACGAAACGAAATTATGATGAAATAATTATACACATTATTTATGCGGGGTAAAAAAAACAAAAGAACCCAACAAAAACACATAAAGATAAATGTTTTTCCACAGTCATACCATTTATCATGTCTTTTTTTTTGTTACTCTGTGGCCAAATTCAGCACACACATGCTTGAAATCATCTTGTACACCAAAATACAAATTGACATTTTGCTTCCTAATTGGCCCTTGAAGTGCATAACATTATCCTCTGCAGGCAAACTGTGTAGATATGACATGGATGACTTTAGACAGACCCGTTATGGTGTCTGAAGGTGAAAACTGCTGTTGCACTGTGTCTCGCTGGAACAGCTACTTGGTTGTTTCGCTCTGCCGACATTCATGACAAAGAAGCAGCGCGACAAGTCTGGGATGCCGTTCATCCCCCATTAGAATGAATAGCAGTGAGGTGTTAGAGGGAATTATCTTCACAGTCATCTAAAGCAGCCTCATTAAACCATGAGAGCAACGTGCCTCTGACATCAGACGGTATCTGCTGATCTTCACGGCGAAATAAAACATTTATTACACTCTGGAGAAATTAGCACGCTTTAACTTCCTCCCAGCCATGTCCCCATCCGCCTCTTCTCCCAGTTAATGTTTCTGCTCCGTTTTATAATTCCGTAATTAGCTGTAAGTTATTCTTTGCTAATATGATGAGACTATGTTTGCCGATTGCAACTTCTGTCTCGAGTTGATGCAAATTAACTAGGTTATATGTGAAGAACCCAAGGCGGTTCGATGCCATTGCACCATTACGATCCACCTTATATCAGCAGTGGGTTTTATTGTGTCTAATGAGAGCTGAAAATAGACTGAGCTTAAAGAAAAATGGAGGACAATTGTTTCTTAAAATAACCAGTTTATAAGGCTAAACTTTTATCAAAGTGTTGCTGAAACCATAACATGACAAGTGTGCTATGCGAATTGCAGGTGCTGCAATTTTTAAGTAAAATGCTTTGCATTGTGTTGCTTTAAAGTTTTCTTCTTTTCAGCCGCTCACGATGGGGTAGCACCGGTTCTTTTTCTGGGTTGTATAATCCTTAACCTCTCGAGTTTTCATTGCCAAGTTAGGACAAAAACAGTCAGCCACGACTAACTCAGCTCCTTCAATGCTTCACCGATGTTTGCCTCAATGTTTGTAGTCAATTTTGTGTTTCCTCATTTCAGAGGGATTTATTGACCCGGACTTAACATATTGCCTTGAAATCAGCTGATTCAGTTCTTTTTATTCAGCGGAAAGCCACATTTTGGGCCCTGTGATTTCCGCAATCACAGAATCACGGAACTGGCTAGCAAAAAGAGAATCTACTGTTAAACACGGAATGTCATGGAATTGACCATAATTGATTATAACTCTGATTCCAGAAGAAAGAGGAACATTTACTGGGGGACAATATTCCCGGGGGGCTAACGTGGGGGACCAGCTGTAGTCACCTCACTGACCACTTGTGGTCTAAAGTCTTTGTGAAAAACAAATAAAAACAGCTTGTTGCTGCTAAGTGAATTATTTGGGGGAGAAAATATACATATATAAATAATAAATAATCCAGATTTCATAGGTCCCTTCAAATGCTACCAAAGGGGCGAAGTAAGGTGAAGTTACATGTTGTAACCAGTGTTCTATCGGCACAGATGGATCCACCAGTGCAGCTGACATTGTTTCCGCTGTCGCGGTTTTGTTTGTTAATATTGCGATATTTTATTTTTACAGTTACCACAACAGCCCCAACACTTATGGTAGACGGTGATGGATTAAAGTGGTTTCCAGTGGTGGAGCATGAGTAAAGTAGATTTACTCAAGCACTTACAATTAAATACAATCTTGTAGTACTTTTACCTGAATCGTTCTTATTTTATGCTACTTTTGCTCCAGAGTACAGAATACACTGTATTTTACATTACATTGGTAGTTAGAGGTCATTTGTATTATGTGATGAGCTGATAACACGAAATGCCTGACTGAGGACTAAACTCGTCTTTCTGACTTGTGACCAATGAACAGTGTCTGGTTGGAGCCTTTCCGTCACCTTTCAGATGTGTGTGATTTGGTACCGGCTCACAAAAGAAACATTTACCCTCTAACCTTCTCAGAAACTTTCATTTAGATAACAGCTTGAGGCTCAGAAGTGTCAAACTGTCCAATATTTCACAGAAAGGCATTGATTAGGGAAAGGTCCGAAAAGTTAATAGAAAGTTGTGTATCAGAACATTATCCTCTTTCCTCTCTCAATTCTCACCTGTCCTCACAGATGTACGGTGTGACCCTTTTGAGGGGCCACATGTCTGGGTTGGGCACCCCTTGTTTAAACTAACATCTGTATATAAAGAAGTTAAATCTTAATCTAACCAGCAAGAAAGGAAGAATGCTACTTGCACACCGTTGCGTCATTATTAACAACCTAATCTGATGTAGGCTGAGGACTTTCACTTGGAATGCAGAGTCATACATTTGTATTTTTACTCAGGCAAACAACCTTCATAGCTGAACTTTAATTTATCAGCTTCTGTATCGGGACTCTGCATTGCTATCCTCGTGTGCCACATCAGTCAAAACAATCCGGACGTGCCCCTCCGTGTTATCAATCAATAGAGCTGCTAATCAATAGGAGCTGCGCGAACAAGAGACTCTCCCACAACAGGGTTTGAATAAACATGCAGCGTTCCGCCTCCCAAGTTCAGATTCACACATGCAACTTTTAAGAACTTGTAATCTCCAGTGAGACGAGTGAACTCTAACAGCATCTATCTCTGTGTGTAATCAGCCGCCGTTGGGTCTTCTCACAGTCCACACCAATAAGCTAGAAATGTCGATGGAAAAGCTAATAATAAAGCGTGCATCAGCATTCCTGAATATTCCTTCATGATTGCCGAGAGACCATCCTCTGATAGTGTATAGATATGAGGTGGCTCAGACCATTTGCAGTCGCCCCAGGTGTTTAATAAGTTTCCTGTTTTACCTCACATCACCCCTCCTTTATCAATCCACCATCCTCAAACTACACTCGGAGACAGTCTGAAATCAAAAACACAACGAAAAAATAACTGCCATAGTCAAAAGTTTGCCGCGTGGGAGTCTGTGGAGTTAATAATACACCATTGTTGTCGTGTCCAGCAGAAAAAACTGATTTGATATTGTTAAAAAAAAAAAGTGCTGTTATTATTGTGGTTTTCTTTCAAGCAAAGGTAACTCAGAATTTGGTGTGAAATTTGCATACCAGAAAATATTATTTAAGAAATGTAAAAAATTGGCCAGAGGTTTAAAGTACATCAGCGATGCATGATGACTTTGTTAGCTTAGCATATTTACTTGTTATTCCTGCAGCGTGTCCTACTGCGACTACTGTGCAGAGAAGCAGAGTTTCTGGTCTAACTGGTTTGAAACAGGCGTGGCTCCTTTTAAAAATTGATGTCCCATGTCTCTGATCAGCAGTGACTGGTTGTTCCCTGTTAATGAAATCTGATCAAGCCACACCCACACCAGTGTCCTACTGCAGACAAACAGCGAGCAGCCTTGACCCCTCGCTGAAGCGTTCCCATGGTTACAGACGTATGATGGACAGCTGAGTTCGGGGCAGGTCCTGAAGGACGTCCTCGCTGTTCCTTCCCACTCGCTCACAGTAATCATTTATTCATTCTTGAAAGACCATCTATCTATCTTTATCTACCCATCGCTTTTCCTCCTCCTCCTCCTCCTCTTTGTTAACCTTAAGAAGGTTGTATTTTCATCGTTATTAATCTCAAATTGGCAACGGATGTGGTCATTCATGTGGCGTGAGTCGCTCAGTCTTGGAAATATCAGCTGTTGCGATGTCTGCCTTCTTTCAAATTCAACTGGAAGTAGATGCCACAAAAAAACAAAACAAAAGATAATGTGACAGTAATGTCTTTTTCCAGAAATCCCAACCAAGTCACGTAAGATAATCTGCAGACTCTTTCTCAAGCCTATACGTGTTTTGTTTTTTTTAATTATATTAAATCTCTACTTCCTGTCATATTTCCTATCACTCGCCTCTTCTGTCTTTTGGCGTTGTACTTCCTGCACCTGTGTGTTCAATGATGCCCCCCCTCCCTCATGTGTTTAACATGTGTACTCCCTCTCCCTGCTGCCAGTTCGACATCATGCTAGTGATCCAGTAGTTTTTTTCTTTCTTTGCTCATGTCCTTTTAACTGAGTCTTTATTCTGGCCCTTTGGATTTGTTTGCTTGATTCTGACCGCCCACCTGTGCACAGACCTTTTCATTTTTCCGGCATTGTTTTTTGTTGTGCTTTTTGACCAAACATCTTCAGTGCTGTTTTTGGAACTGTTCTGAGCAGCAGAATGAAATATAGACATGGCTAATGATTGTGAGGGTTATAAAAGAGAATTATTGTTATTTTTCAAATTAAGACCTATTTCCTGAGCTTTGAATGTACAAAACTTAGCATTAGGCCCTTATGGAGTTCAATGGCGTGTTCCATCCAAAATGTCAAACATACATCACTTTTTGGCCCATAACTACACTCAAAGCGTTATTACATGTGTCTCGTAACGAATTATAAACCTATAGTGAAACACCCATGTTTTTTTGACTCAACAACTGTAAAGATATTGTATAAATCGAACGTTTCTACGTCCTGAGCATTGAAGGAGCTCTGGATTACTATTAATCATAAATACCAGAAAAAGCCCCATGAAGTGACTTCTAGGGGGCCCTTTCTGTGGAAAAACTGTAAAAAAAAAAAAATTTTTTAAAAGTGCCTCCATCTGTTGCCCTTTTAATAATTCTCACCCCTGACCCTCAAACATTTTGAGTCCGGTACTGCTCAGCTGAGCTGTAACGTTAGCTGTATAACGTAGTTTAAATGCTTCCTCCTGCACGTGGATATGAAAAGAAGGTCATTTTCACATTCAGTTGCTCACAAGAAGGTCTGTATCTGGAGTCATGATTTCTGATCTTTGCTGCTGAGTGTTTCAAATGTATTCTCTTGTCCATTGGGCACCACATGTTCAATTTTTATTTTTTATTTTAAGAGAAAGCAGACGTCTCTACAGCTGATGCCTCCAAAGCTCTGCAACTATCACCAGCAAAATCCCAACGGATGAATAACACGTCCTAACAAGAAAGCACATATTTTGATTGAAAGCTATTAAACGTTATGTTAGAATGATCAAATCTGCTCCCAGACGGCTGAGTCGCATTAAAAGATGTTAAATGTTCCTAACTGTTGGTGTCTGTGATCGAAGCTGCAGATTGCATTGCACTAACAGAGTGCTGGGTCAAATTCAACATCTGCTCTACTGACTCACGTAATAACTCATCCAGGTCGCAAGGTCCCTGTTCTACGGGTTCTCCTCAAATTATCACTCTCATCGCTCCCATGTCCTCAGGCTTCACTCATTTGAGTTAGGTCCACTCTGTAATGTCTGATGTGACATAAAATCAGACGTCAGCTCACGTCCAGCCTGATGGACAGCTGCGAGAGGTGTTACATCCCTTGCTGTCCACAGAGTAACTGTCAGTCTGTCTTTGTTGAAGGTGCTTATTTTCAGATGTGGGTGAAAAAAAAATAGGACCATGAGTGATCGTTTTGTGTCTGCTGCTCAAATTACAGATCCCACGAATCTTAAAAGAGGGAAGTTACTGTATTAGTCGTTCATTTGCTAACTAGAAATTCTAGTCATAGACATTACAGGTTAATGCCTCTAGAGTGATTACAGATACAGATCACACTGATGGCGTTTACACGACTTGTTTCAAATAATGAAGTGATTTACGAGGTTTTATAAGGTTTGAGGTTGATATTTTCAGCCCCGCTCGCCACTCTTCATCCTCACATGTACTTGCTAATAAGAGAAATGTTAACATGCTAGCACACTTAAAGTCCACTCATAAAAACCCATTTTCTCTTTCATAAAACTACATATTTCAATTCTTTTTTTGTTGTCGTTGTTGTTTTTTATTATTATTTTGCTCGTCGCCCTGCCTCTTGGAGCTTATAGCTGCTCTGCCATCTTATGACTAGGCTACTATATGCTGCACAGTGTCAAGCTCTAACACTGGGGTAATGCAGCCATACATGTTTGAAGCAGACTTGGATTCCCAGGAAGAACAGGAAGAGTCACTACCTGCACTTACTCCACCTAAAGCTGATGCATCAGAATGGTAGGTTTAGTTCTATAACGTCAAAGCTGGTTCTTTAGGTGTCATGTATAGAAGACCCAATAGAAGACTGTAATTGGTGGACTACAGAAAAAAGGCAGAAATCCTCAGCCACAACATTCTCTGCTTATTTCAGTCATGTTGTGCGTTGTAACATAAAAGATGAGATAGACATGGTTTTCCTCTGAGGCAGTCTCAGACAAGTCAAAGACAAGCATAAGTTATGAGCGGACTGAAAGACACTAGTATAGACTGTCTCTTAAATTGTTGCTTAGAAGTCTGATCAATTGTCAGAATCGTCCAATAAAATCCTAATGTGATTATCATTCACTCCAACTGAAGTGCATTACATCAGATAAAACATCATCGTCACCTGCAGTTAGCATCTTGAGCAAAATTAAGACCCACGGCAGTGGTAATTGACGTTGAACTGACGTGTGAGACCTGATTTTGTGAGCAGGGGCCCGCTGCTCTGGAGAAACATGAATCAGCAGCAGCCAACGTGACTGACAAAGACAGTCAGTAACACAGGCCTGGATGTTGAGTGTGAACATGAAGCAGGGCAGGTCAGTCAGAGTGCTAATGTCACAATTTGGCAACAGGAACAGTTGGAACTATTATATTTTCATTCATTTAGACTGTAAAGTGCGACGGAATGGTGGTGCGGCAATTAGCATGTCTTTTAAATTCTGCAATAATGTAAACATTTCATTCAACTTTATCATGGCATTAAATTGCCGACACCATCTGCGTTCACTACATCGTTATGTGAAATAGCCACATCTCCTTTTGCCATTAATACACAATTTGTGGGCTCAGCAACACATAATCAAGTGCCACTTTTTCATCCCTTTGCAGGTCACCTCAGTCAAGTTGATATACCGCGTCCATGTCAGAGTCACAAGAGCAGCAGACCCATTTGTCTGCCTGCACTTTAACTCATTTAGGACAGTTTCATGATTAGAGGGGACACTAGCTCCAGTCCGCAGCCTCCCACCTTTGACCGTTATCTCATTGACTTTCCTTACATTTACTTTACACATTCCATTAAGGGTGAATGGCCTTTTTATTTCCCGCCTATCTGTGAGAAAATGCCATCTAGGCCTGTGTTAAAGGGTGTAAAGATGCAACAGATAAATAAATAAACAACCAAGACCTCTAGGACAGAAACTGTGACACCTTTAATATGAGATTGTACCATTGATCTGACCTTATTTTCGTAATTCCGTTTCATTTGTAGCCCGTATTGCTGTTGTCAGTTTGAGTTGGGAGAGGCATGCATCAGGCTATAAGCTGTGGATGATCCCTGTTCCCATTACAGTGAATCAGCAGCCTATGAAACAACCCCATCTGGTGCTCCACCTGCGTCCTTTTTATTGTAACACACATTTAGTACTTTGTAATGTGGTTGCACTTTGAAATGTATCATATATTTGTGGGGATGGGAAACTGTTGATCGGCACTTGCTTCTGCAGAGAGAAAACAGGAAGTGATTCCAAGGTAAAAATCACGCCAGTAGGACATTTTATCTGAAATGCACTGATATCCAAGCAAGTGGGTGGGAATAAACAATTCTCCACTCATATTTTCATTACAGTCACTAAATTTTGAGCCTGGAATCAAGATGGTGTCCTCATCACCACTTTAATCATTCCACGGCAGTTTAACCTTTAATAGCATTGAACTTTTTTCCACACTTATTAGTTTTGTCATTGAATTTTGTAAAAAGACACGTTGGTTGGAATCTGGAAGAATTTTGCCCAGTTCTTTTCTAACCTTGACCGTTGACCCTTTCAAGGTCCAACTCATTTTGGGATTAAATCTTGACATGAATGCTGTATGTGGTGCGAGTTAGAAGCAAATTAGTTGGGTTTTAGCTGAGATAGCGTTGTTTGAAATGTTCGCAAATTCCTGAAAAATGCAATCAGTTCAAGATAGCCTCAATGTGCGCTCGTAGGAAAAAAAGAAGAAAAACATTAGGACAATTCATCCAAAATTGCAGTTGGTCTGCTAACAAAACAAAAATAAATGAAAATATCCCCTCTTTTCCAGAGGTAATTATTATATTTTGAACAAGCATTTTTAATAAGTGATTTCAAATTGAATTCACTTGTGCTGTTTGAGGACTCACAGCTCATTTTTCTCTCTGGCAAAAATAGCAAAAGCATTACGCATTGCTGAATTAGCATTATGATTGACGTTATTGCCTGTATACATGTGCCACTGCTCCACTGGGGGAACATTATTGTTCCTCAAAGAAAGCACAGCGACTGATTACCCAAATTATCTCTTAGGCTCATTAGTTTCAGATGACACTTGATGATGTCCTGGCATTCATGACTAATGGGGCAAAATATTAAATTAACTGTCAATAAATCCCTCGTGCCACGAAATAACTGTGCAGCTATTCAGCCCTATAAAATGAAATCAAAACTCATTCAGTGCAAACAGTATGTACATTTGTT
The DNA here is from genome assembly GCA_001698575.1 of Mola mola. Taxonomy (NCBI): domain Eukaryota; kingdom Metazoa; phylum Chordata; class Actinopteri; order Tetraodontiformes; family Molidae; genus Mola; species Mola mola. Next base: position 5,989,838 of record KV751328.1, on the reverse strand, counting down.
TCACATTTCGTCTTAATTTTACAACCACGAACAGCGATTGTTCAGTCTTAAATCACTCCACTGGTTTTTTTTTTTTACTGTTTTTTTTTTTGCAGTTAAGTCACTCAAATGCATTAATGAGGTGTCACTTATGGGTTATGATTTCAACGATCATTAAATAGGTAACTCAGCTTAATAAATACTTTACTTTACTTTAGCATTAGGATTAGGTTGCTGTCTTCTCCTTGTATTATTTAATTAATAGTTAATGGCCATTACTGTGTTTACTCATTTTAATAGTATGGTTAGAATCTATTGAATAAGTACCTTAGTTAACATGAGGACTGTTAATACATAACAGCATTCATTTACTCTTAGTAAATGCTTAATACCGAAATAAATAATTTTAATAAATTAACCCTTATTTTAAAGTGTTACCTTGTATCTTATTAAAGGCTACATTTCCAATGCACTAAAATATTTTAATTCCAACATTTTTTGCTCAAAGTTTGAACCCTCTGTTTAGTGTCACTCGTGAACAAATATTTGAGTTAGGGGAAAATGTAAGAAAATGTCTTTGAACTCTGACTTTTTCCCCTCAGTATTCCGACTTTTTTCCCCCTGGGAGTAATGAACAATATCAAAGCTTGATCCGACGACAGAGCTAGAAAAAAAAAGATTGCTAAAATACCTGAACCAAAGGTAGCGCGATGGTGGCACTAGAGGAAAAACGAGGGGATGTTTGATGTTTTACGTTACTTTTTGTTCAAAATGTTCTGCCAAACCAAAACCTATTAACTGACCTACAGACATTCCCGAACGTCGAGCTCTGCTGCTAATCTGTGTAAAAAGTTTCACGGTGTGGGGGGAATTTTGTTTAGCAAGAGCCTTTTTGTGTTCTACTTGAAACCTTTAACAAGATTCCTGTAAAATGTCCTTTTCTCCCACTGCCATCAGGCTCACATTATCATCAGACAGGTCTATGAAAAGTGAAATTATCCTGGGCATCAGAGTTAATGAGCAGTTTTACGCTCCCCACAAGACTTGTTCCCCACTTAACCATGTCATGAGCTTTAGTGCTTCTCTTTAGCCTCTTAGCCACAAAAGTAAAGCCCACTGATAAACGATTCTCCGGCACTGAATCCAATCAGTTTGACCTTTCTTCAGACAGAAAAGATGACATTCTGTAAAATCTGAAATGAAGCCATTTTTCAGCTGAAATACATGTTGTTGCCTTCAATCCAACACAAGTTTACTTGCTTTTAAAATAGAAAACAAGTGACCCGGCATCTTTGATGAAATACCATCTCCACAGTTAAAATGGTCCTCTAAATGACTAGAGAATGTATTTACTTACCAGTGTGTGTGATCATTTACTAACATGTGTGACAGTCTTATTTATATCATTTTCTTTGGCCATGCTGTTTGGTTTGAATTGTAATCCACTTTCAAATTCAGTCTCTGTTGACTCATGTGCCCAATTTCCCTTTTTTCATGTCACTGTTTCTCTTATTTTCAATAAACTTTTCATCCTCGCTGTCTCTTACATTGGTGTCCGACTTCTCTGGTCTCTTTGTGACAACTTCCAAAATATGGACAGATTCCATAAAATGTTGTTTTGTCCAAAACTGTCTGTTTTCAAAGTCAGCTGAAGTTAAATATGAAAATAATAATTCGACATACCACTTGAAAATCGATTTCAGCACTTCTCCTGCCAGTTCAGTCAGACAACTCACAAATGAACTGTTCATTACAGCAGCAGAACGGTTACAGTTTGGCGTGGAGTGATGAACAAATATCTTTAACCCCCCTACAGGTGAGTACTGGGGTGCTGCTGAGGCTGAAAGAACAAGCAAGAATATTTGACAGCGTTTGTGTTTTTTAACATATTTGCAGTCAAAGCTTTGGATTTTCGCCAGCATCCTGATGTCTCATTAAAATGAAATACATCAAAATGTATATTCTAGAATAACAGGTAGATATACAGTATATGTTTAATGATGCCGTGTCGTGTCGTCGATGCATTAGAGTCCACAATTCATCACATTTCTTTAAATGTCACAAATTTCTTTAAATGTCACCATCAAACTTCTGTCGAAGCATGTGCTTAAATGATTTACCTGCAAGAGAACAAGACAAGAACGTGCGTATTTAAAATATATAAAATTTTCCCTAAAGGGCACCACATTTCCGAGCTGCCCTTTTTGCTCCCCTGGAGTTTAAGAAGCACATCTCCTTATCTTTTTTGCCGACTACCGTGCTAGCTCCCATTTACTGACTTTGGGGAGTGGTGGTGCCTCTCGTCCAGAGCACTTTGCACGATTGAAAAGTTGTCATGTCAGCTAAGACTATGATGGATTGGAAGAATACAAGCTCTTGATGAATATCTGGTATAACACGAGGGGAGATGGCTGCAGCCGGGTCGAGGAGAG
>KV751328.1:5970410-5987365 GCA_001698575.1 Mola mola | reverse complement strand
TAAGCCGCACAACACCCACAATTTACCAATGGAACCAGACAGTATCTCAGCACCATGTTACCAAGCGTTTTGTTTATCTCAAACCTGCATGCCTGAGTAAAAAATAGCTTTTGATCATAAAATGTATTGCTTTTCTAATTGAATGAATGAAAAAAAAAAAAAATGATTGTGCTAATTATACAACACGACAGTGAAGAAACTGATTTTCAGTGATTTTAGGCAACATTTCAGAGCCTCCTAATTAGTTTTCAAGTGCTGTAACTCACTGGCTGTAAACCACTGGAGGTTTGGGTTTGGCTGCCTCGCTGTTACACGCCGGCCCATTCATCCCCTCTCCTGAAAGAACTCGCCAGGAAAGAAACAAAACTTTGCAAAGCAATGGAAAGGGCAAGTTATCCGCTATCAACCCTGGACCAGCTGTTAAAATTAAGTATCGAATACTGAAGCCAACCTGGAAAATTTTGAAACTTTAAACATACTGGGGCTTTCTGTGAAGATGCAGAAATTGTTCTGAGCTGCTTTACATGGGGAAAGAGATGATGACCTTGTGAAAAATGACAATGTGAGACCGTAGCTTGTAAAACAAATGGTGGAAAGCCACCAAAACGTCGACACTTCGCTGAAGCCTCCGGACGGACATTATGTTGACGTCCATGTTGGCTTTGTTGGCTTGTTGAGCAAAAACCAAACATTATCCTGACTGGGTCGGACTGACAACCAAAGGACAAACCTGTTGTGTCTTTATACTCAACGATCGGTTAAGACGATGACATTTTCCTCATTATACTCTCGCAAGAAAGCAAATTTGTGCATTCTTCCAATGTTTTTTTTTTTACTTTTTAAAGTTTTAAAAGAAGAAACTACAACACGATCTGTCATTTAATAATCCCCATTCAGGACTTTGTCAGCTCTAAAGAAGGCTGTTGCGCACGTTTAACCTGACGTGTTCGGTATAATCCTTGTTTGAGGCTGAGGCCGAGAGCTATCCCATGATTCACTTCAGCTAGGCGTTTGGCCGCATGCCATATTACTCGCCAGGGTAATGGGGAGACAGAAGTATTGACCAGTGGTTCGATGGGATAGAGGGCCAGGACGTACAAATCATAGTTGTCCAGCCTCATATTGACCAGACTGTCCACAGCAAGTCACTGGGATCTTATGGAGCTCAGGTGCTGCCAGAATTCAAGGCAGAATATGTGTTTAAAGGGTAAGACTCCAATTAGAGGATCTTTTTTAATATTCCTTCACAGTTGACCAGAATTCACACAGAACACGGTTCTGGAATCAGCACGCTCTTTTGTCTTCCTCGTGGGTCTCATTCAAACACTGAGCAGACGTTGCCAGTTTGTGACCATTTGTGATTTCTGCACATGTATTATGATCCTGTGCCTACATGAGGACAGAAGTCACGTGTTGCCTGTGCACTCGAACAAAGAAGCCATCACTTATTCTGTACCTTGTTTCCCATTAAACTCCAGGCTGCTGTGCGACAGAAGCAAAGCCTCCAAATGAGTGAATTGATCTTGCAGTTGAGGCTGAATTCCTCTTCTGATCTCATGTAATTTGCTTTATTGGCATCAGGAGTAATTGTCTATTTTGTCACGTTCTGTTTATTCAATGAACCAGCAAGAGCGATGGTGTTTATTGTTTGCAGTTCATTATGGAAATCCAAAAATCCAGAGCAGAGAGCTGTGAACTGGCTGCCAAGTATCAGAAGCAATCAATAAAAGCAGGACAATGAAAAATTCCAAGCAAATATCACTTAAAAACAACTTTAAAACAAAATGAGATATTAAAGTTTCTTGCTATTAGACATTCCCATTCAGTAACATATAGACAAATGCTCCTCTGTCTGACTAAAGGTCTCCAGGTTTTTGTCTTTTTTCACCTTTTGGACGTGTAATAATACAGCGATAGTTTTCATAACTGAGCACATAAACATTCACTAAACGCCAGTGTTAAGGGTTTCTTATTATGCCACGCTTTCCAACAAAGTTACAAATTGTTTCAACTTAAGGAAGCAAAGCCAGAGGGAGCATAAATAGCATTCGATTTTTCTGATAAACAATTATTCCTTCAGATGTTTGTAAGATTTACCCTTTGGAAGGGAGAATATTGGAGCCACGTTTACCAGCCCAGATGTGGGCTGTGACTGCCCCCTAGTGGGAAGCGCGGCGAAATGTTGTTTTAAGGCCAAAACAACCAGGCTGCCTTGGTGCCTTTGAGCAAGACGGGTCTCTCTGGAAATCAGGACACAGATCAAATGCAAAATGTAAAAAGTATTTTGAGAGAAAAATATCATCAATAGCGCTAATTATTTATTTATTTTTCCAGTGTAAAGTATACCCCAAACCTGTACCTGAGCAAAAAGATAAAGAAATAAATAACGGGTCGAAAAATGAACAACTAGAATTCACCCACACACTTAGACAAAAGCCTTAAAAGTCCTAAAGTCCTGATATTAAACATACTTCCCATATTCAAAGCAATTTAAATAAATGCACCAATTTCAGAAGTACAAATGACAGTAAATTTACATTTACATTTGCACCTCAAAACTGTACTCAAGTTCAGTATTTAAATAAATGAGTTTTTTGTATTATGAACCCCAAAAAAATTACCTGTAGCCTAGTGTTCATTTTTTTTTTTGCTATTATTATATTTTTGCTTGTAGGTGCTTATAAGCTCAAGTGCAGTTTGATTACAGGTTTTCCAGCAAAACAAATCCACCTTCACAACACGTATAATAAACGATTATTATAGCACGCTGCTGCTTTTCACCGCGCTGCTGCGCAGAGCCCAGATTGGGGTGTCGCGCACGCGCGCCGCTGATCCGGTGCCGGGGACTCGTCTCTCCTCCGTCACGCCGCTCGCGACCATCGTGGTTTGTATTTGCGTGTATGTCGCGATGTTTGTCCGCTTGCTGTTCCCCCGGGACCCGCAGCTCTCACGCGCAAAACTCTCCTCGTCCGTCATGTTTTGTCGGCAAACGGTGCGTAAAAAAACAGGCGATGACCAGATGTGCTGGTCGGGAACAGTTGGCGTCAGCGCGTCAATCACAATAATAATACTAACTAACTTGGTGAGGGTGTAGAATGGCTCAAACGCGCCTGAAAGTGTCTGCAGCATGTAGGCTCACTCATTCACAACCCTACCCGATAGAACATGACTCCAGGTGGACAGTCCGCGGCTCCAGTGGTGGAACAGCAACAGGCTTAAGGAAAGGTTGACTAAAGGACACGTGGGGGGGTTGTTTTTGTTGGCTGTCTCATAGGTGAAGGAGGTGACTGCCCAGCTCCTGCATGTGTGCCATGTTCTCCTTGACCTGAGTGACTGTCAGAAGATGCTCCTGTGACAGCAGCACTCAGCCTACTCTTCAGCTGCGATGTAAGCATTGCCTCTATTGTTGTTGCTGTAGGGTTCATTTGAGCCCTGCAGATAAGTTTTACCTGCCGGTTTGTTACTGACTCTGTCGGGGGCTTGTGTCAGGGAACGCTGGGAAGAGGCCTTAGAGTTCACTTTAATAATAAAGGGCAAACAAAAAAACTCATGGGTCATGTTGAAAACCGGGAAGTCGGCCCCCAAAAGGGCAAAAACAAATCCAATACGGGGAAAACCAAAATCCGAGAGCAGCAAGATTCAAAGCAGGAGTGCAGTGTAGGAACAAAGGCACAAGAATAAATAGACAGAGATAATTGGACAGGTCAGGGTGGGGGCAGGTAATGGGACACGAAGCGGGGAAACGGTGAACAAGAGCCTTGGAAATAAAACAGGAAACAGCAACAGGAATGAACACGAGGAAACTCACAATTCTGATACAGGAAATAACACGTTTCATACACAAAAAGGAAAGCTCGGTAAAATTGTGCTTTTCGAGTGTGTTCCAAGTGCTCTGTGCTTCAGAAGCAGCAGTCTACGCCTCTGGGAGCAATTTCAGCCTTCAGAGGGTTTTGACTCTTTCGGGATAGTTAAGCAGTAGTTAAACTCGCCACACAGAGTTGAAATTACGCTCAGAGATTAGTAACCAGGTCTATGCAACAAACACCATTTAAGTTAGAATGTGCTCAAATCACATCTTGGCAGATGAAATCGACTCAGAAATGATCAACCCCAAAGCTTCAACACTCCAAGTTTTGCTCCCCTGCCCCCCCCCCATTACTGAGAGATACTTAACACATTTAATATTGTTTTTGTCAGTTTGACCTTCATTAATTTAGGATTTAGTCAGTAGCGATGTGACTGTCTGCCACAACTGCAGACTCACTGGTTCAGTTCTGCCAAGCTTTTTGATTTTGCTGAATACTTAAACACAGAGCAAGTTAAATGTAATTAAAAATAATGTTATAAAATGTTATTTGTTTTAGTTCTATCTTATGTTTATAAATTAGCAGCCTGTTATTCAAACTTATTTCTGGGGGGAGTAGAAAGTGGGTTAATATCTGTCAAGCTCTGAGGACCTAGGTGGACCTCGGTCATGGGCTGCGGGGGGAGCAGGACCGACGCTCTGGAGCCTCGATACCCGGAGACCTGGACCAAGGACACGGAGTCCACGTGGCTGACCGCCACAGACGCCGACATCCCCGTGTCGTCCATCCAGAGCATCTGCTCCGAGGGCTCCGAGGCCGGCATCACGTCCCAGAGAGCAGCCAGCCCCGGTGAGAAGAATGGCCGACTGATCTCCCGGCAGGAGCAAACGAATGATCCATACACGAGCGAGCAAAATTCGACCAAATCAGATCCCTGCCGTGCAATCCGTCGTGTGTCATTACCACGTCGCCAGTACAATATGAGAGGAAAATGTGACGCTTTTTGTTAAGCTGGGAGTCAATCTGAAATGGACCAGCCCGACCCAAAACGTGGTTCTCTGTTCATTTGTTCCTTCACACCGGCGTGTTTTTCTTTGAAGCCAGCGGGATGCTGCGAACATCACGGCATCAAGAGCCGGCGTCCTCACGCGGGACTCGGTTCTCATAGCAACGGATACAGCCTTGTGGGCGGCCCCGATGCCATTGTGAAGACGAATTCAGCAGAGCTCCTTTCAGCGGGGATTAAACAGATCGCAAATTAGACAAATCAATTAGGAGCTGGTCGCCACAGCGATTTTGCGTGTGTGTGTGTGTGTGTGTGTGTGTGTGGGAACACATCTAGGCCGTAAGAGCCGGTAATATTTGAACACATTGCTAAAGAGAGCGTATTGAACTTTGACACATGATAGGAGCAGTATCATCACACACAGCTCCGGCTTCCGGTGGCCAATGACGTTTGATTTACAACACACAAATCATGTTAAAGTTACTACCAAAGCTGAATTAGGCGGACAAACAGTTGCAAAACTGAAAGAGCACCTCAGATAAATGTTCCTGCTCCCAGAAAGGATTCATATTCCAAAGTCGTCTTTGCATCATCATTTGTTTGTTTCTTAATCCCTGTTCAATATTAATTTTACAAGACAGTTTATAAATGGCCACAGGTGAAACTTTAAAACACTGTTTCACATGTTTTACATACCTTGTATTGCTCTGTCAGAGTGTTTGCTGTTCTTTTAAGGAAATTTCACCATCTGATTGGGCCAAAGAGAATTTGACATTTATTTCTGCCTTGCTTGCAACTCCCTGAGGCAAACAACCACCAGACGGTAGTTTTTTCTAATTCATACCGAGCCCACCTGTTCGGATCATTCGTGTTGTTCCTGCACGTTTTCGTGAGCGATCAATCAGCACGAACCACAGTTTTCACCACTGGAATCACGCTAACGAGGTTCGGTTTCGCTCCAGTTCCAGAGTTGTTTGAGGACAGCCTTCCTGTCCCCGCTGAGGCCTACCTGCAGCTCTGCTCGGCCGTGTCTGAGGCCAGCTTGGACGTGACAGTGTCGCCCTCTGCCGGCACTACAGTGCAGCGCACAAGTGTTCTACACACTGAAGAGATCGTAAGAGACTCTCCTGGCTCTGTTTTAAATATATGCACCCCCATTTCCTATGATAGTCATTGAAAAGTTAAGAGAGGGGTTGCTGGAGAATCGATACGTCATCTTGAGCCATCAGTTTCACTTTAATGTGTTGGTTTCAGAATGTGAGAATGTTGATGCTTTCATTTTCATGAATGATAGCAATCTGAATATATTTATATGTAATTTTTGAGTATAAAGTTTGGAGAAGCTAATTGACAGATTAGTTAGCTCCACCGAGGAGGTTCTGTTTTCAGTCGTCTGTTGGTTGGCTGCTTAGTTGGATATTTAGCAGGATTATGCAAAAGACTACTGGATAAATTTCAATGAAGCTTGTGAGGATGAGGAATGAACCCTTTAAATTCTGGTTTGGGTCCAGATAACGGGGCGGGTCCAGGTATTTTAATTGCTATGTGGTTAAGAATTAAAACAATGGATAGCTGTTACTGGAGCTGCAGCGATTAATCAATCGATGGCTATTTTGATAATCAACCAATTGTTTAAGTCTCGTTTCAAGCCACATTTCTAAACATTTGTTGGTTCATGAGTCTTAAATGTCAGGAATTGCTGCTTTTCCTTGTCGTTCCTGACAGCATACGAAGACTCTTTGGGTTTTTAACGGTTGGTTGGAGTAAAGGAGCAATGTGAACACTTCACTTTGGGCTCTGAAAAAATATGACAAGCACTTTTCACTATTTTTTTCACAATGCATAAAGTAAATGACTGATTGTGAAAATAATCTGCAGATTAATCAATGATTAAAAAATCATTATTAGTTGCATCTCTAGTTATTACTTGTAATACAGTTCTCATAAGTTTAAGTACATTTTAAGTAAATTGGCCTTTTTCACAGGTGAGCACGTAGTGAGGAAAAACACGTATTGCATTTTTATTTCAGGTTTATATTCTTCTTCTCAGACAAAATGGCAGGACAATCGGATGTCGACGAAGCAGGTGACCCTCACGGTGATGCAGAGCATCCACCAGGTGGACGAGAACAGGAAGGTGAAGAAGATCCTCACCACCTACGAGATTATGAAACCTGTGGCCACTCAAAACACCTGAGCGCCGGGGAGAGTGGACAAAGCCAAAGATAATGGAAGGAAGTGGTGAAATCGGTGAACTGAAGGTTCTTTCTGTGGGAAAATGTGCTGCCGAAAAGCACAAAAACTGCACTGCTGAGGTTGTCACATTGAAAATGAGGCTCATTTTCTTCAGAAAGATGAGTGTATATGTCTGTAATACTTTAAGACGTGTTACTGTGGCTACAGTTATGTACATTGATGCAGTGACATTGGTATGTAAACCTGTAGGTTGATCGGAGAAAATACAAAAAAACTTTCACAGGAACTACATTATCAGTCATAGAAATGTACACGTGAACAGAATCTTTGTGGATAAATATGACTTATTTCACATCACTGAATATTGTCATTGTAGCTTGATTAGCACATATCACGTTGTTGCTGCTGTACAGCTCAGGAAACTGACACTGATTTTATTGTCTGCACTATCTACTGTGAAGCTTGTGCACAAGTTTTTGGATGAAGGTGTCTCACTACTACACATCGAGTAATTTTGTGGAACGGTATTAAAGGGACAGTTTGCTTTCATCATCTACGAGAATGTACGTGCCTTATTCTTATTATTAAAGCAGGACAAATACAATTTACAAACAATATGTACAGGTAAGAAGGAAAATATGTATTCTTGATTTTGGGGTTAAAAAGTTCTAACCTTTTTTTTTTTTTTTTTTAAATAACAATAAATTCACCAAAAGCAAATGAAGCTCTTATGTTAAAGCTGCATATCAGAGACACGTTGGGGGGAAATATTTTTTAATGGCACTTTCAGGAGCTCTGGTGACAAATAAAAAACATGCACATTTCTGGGATCACACAGTATAAGAACATCATATATGGCTTGTGGCGTGTCCTCTGGGAGAGTGTATTTCTGAACAGTCCTCAGGCATCGGTAACTGAAACAGCAGTTCTGAGGTCAGCTTTGCGCTCAAAGCGTGTGGATCAGTCTTTGATGGTCATAATGAATTTGTCCTGATCTGAAGGACGGCTCCTCCTTCTCCAGCCACTCCTCCATGCTGAAGTCTGGGAAGAAGAAACTGATTTCTCTTTGTGCAGACTCAACAGAATCTGGAGAAAACAAAGATTATAAACATGACTTTTTTTTTTTTCATTTTTCACTTTTTCAGTCACTGGTAGTACAGGGTTTCTAAACACACAGCTAAAGTGGCAAGTAAATGCAGATTTTAGACCTTTATGAATCATCATCATTTACTGGCATATAGTCACACATTTTGGCATTTCATTTTACATATAAGCGAACAAACTTCGAACTCAGAATTCAAACAAATTAAAGGTCAGTATTATGCACTCCACAACAAAGAGCAAATGGTTTTCAATGTGATATGTCACGCTATCTTATGATGATTCAGCAGTGAGCTACATGTATTTTTTTGTCACACTGGATATTCTGTTGAATTGGCATTGTTTTAATTTCAACAGATGCACAATTATGTATTTTTTTTGCATCCGTTCCACTCTGACGGGCATTAAAATCATAATTAACCATTGCTTTCACATTTTTGCATTTGAAAAAGTACTGTTAGTTCTTAAAATAAGCACCAATTTTCAAGTTGCACACTGTCAAATTCTATATCAGAGGGCGCTGGTGCTTTGGTTGTTTTATACTTCTGCAATACAACTTGTCTAAAGTATAATGTTTAGTTATAAAGTATCACTGGTCATTTTTCTGCCTGATAATTACACTGTTGCAGGTCGCAAAACGTAACCAGGTGACGCTGCAGAATGTGATTTGACAGCCCGCGTGATAACACATGGATGGGGACAGACATGTTGGAAATCTACACATGGTGCTCAACATCCGTCCGACCTGAGCCATGCGTTGTGTTTCGTGTGTCCGTGAGTCCAAACTGGGCTCTGAGGGAGGCAGGCGAGGTGTATCTGGCTCTGAACACTTTGGTCGGCCCCATCAGTTCCCTCCAGTGACGTATGGCGTCCTCTCGGGCTAAAATGTACGCTCGCATTGGACCACTGTGGTAAATAAATCAAAGAATTCAACAATGTTCGACCATAGTCTGCGTGGCTGATACAGACACCTTTTGTTTTTCTACACCTACAGCATCCTGAGAGAAGTTGGAGCTACACTCACTGCTATGTGGAGACAAAAATGTGGTTCCCAAGCTACTATGAAAGCTACATGGTGTTTTTCAAATAATTGCTCCACGGGTGTTGCGCTAGCTCCTGATAATTGAAACTCCCCTTGTGACAGTACAGAAAATGGTCTACTGGTGAGCATGAAATAGAAGCACCATCAGGTGATATGTGGTTTTTTCTGTGTCATTCAGAGGGGTTATGTGCTGCAGAAATTACTGTTTTTCCATTTAAAATGAGAGTGGAGTCTCACCTTGACATGAATTCAACAAGTCTTTGGTAGAAGAATCTCCCTATGAAGCCAATAAAATTAAGCATGAGTTTAAGATTTATTTAAGACTTTAATATGTCATTACAGTTATGAATTATTTCCAAAAATCTGTAAGAAATATCATCGTTAAACAATTTTCAGCATCAATACTTATGAGTTACATCCTCACCTGAGTGCTCAGCATAAAACCTCTCTGAGTCCTGTCTCTTCCACACAAGATCTTTGCATCGAACAATCACAAAGTTGTCATCAAGAATTCTCTGGTGAAGAGCCTGAACGAAAGAAAAATTTGGTTTTTGACATGTGCAATGCTGTATCTGACAATAATTAATGAACTATACCTAAATATGTCTGCAGCAAAACCACAACCACATGTGTGTGGGTTTCTGCCAAAAAGCTAGAAGACAAAGGTTTTCTCTATTATTCTACATCAGACCTGGCAGAGGTATTACATTTGCAATCAGTATTGTGAAACAAAAGGTCACTGTGCAGGTCTTCATTAAGACTGGCAACAAATGTAGACCCGCTCGGTACACGTGGCATGGGATCCTTTATTAATGGTTTATTAATGAGGGCTTGTAAATCTATCAAGGAAGCTAATGGAGATTATTGTTTCCTTACTACTAATAAAGAAATATGGACTCATGGTTGAGCAATAAAATTCAAATTAAATCCAAAGACAAAACCTTGCTGCATCACTAAATTGTGGACTCGATGCAAACATAACCCGTGCTTGTGAATTTGTACGATACATACAGAGCTGTACACCGATCAGCCATAACATTAAGCCCCACTGACAGCTGAGATAGATGAATAACATTGATCACATTGCTACAATGCAAAGTTCTGCTGCAAAATCCTTGACCCCGGCCATGCATTGTCCTGCTGGGACAATGAATGCTGCCACACCACAAAAACTGCTCCATTGTTCCAAGGATATGACAATGTGGCCTCAAAATTCCTAATTTCAATTTCAGATCCAAATGTGATTGACCATCCACGGGACGTGCCTGAAAAATTGCTATCCGTGGAGGTCCCACTGTCACATGACCTCTCTGGTGTGTACACCAAAGTGTAACAGTAGAGTTTGAGCTCACCTCTAACATCAGGGGATGAGCTACAGCATCCGGTTTGATGACCGCCAGGGTGAGCTGCAGCACTTTGGACAGGCTTCGCGGTGTCAGTAACATATTTGTCTACAGAAAACAGAGAACTCCACACTCGCCGCATTCAGCAGTCTTCAACAGTCAGCAGCGGGAATGTCGCCGATGTTAGTAATCCGCTGTTTACTTAGAGAAACAAATAAATGTACTGTAAGCACATTCAATGCTCAAATAACTAAATTGATAAGCGCGTATGCACAATTCCTGATGTAATAGTGACATATACTAACCTCAGTTGTGGTTATTTTTGAATAACGGTCCATTTTCGAAGGAGACAGCAGCACAGGGCGCCGCCATATTGTCACGAATATAAACGCGTAATTTTAATATTCAGCCTCCATTCCGCGTCCACTAACACACATTATTTTATCTCGGGTTGAGTAACTACACCTATTATTTTTAATTTATTTTCTTATTAACCTGATTATAAATTTAATCCGACGACTTTACGCAAAATGACTCTCGACAGCGGTCCGTCCGTAAATACTGCCCCCCAGAAACGGAACGAGCACTTCATGTTCCCACAGCGACAGTGACGCCGCAAAAAAAAAAAATAAATAAATAAAAAATCCTCTCAATAGGACCTTAGTTTTATCTCTCATTTGTAAAAAGTTTAAAAATCCATAAGAGACCAGATATGATCTGACTAATAGTAGGGAGGCAGCTCATGTTCACTGGTTGGCTCTTTGATTATAATGAAATGTTGCACTTCATGTATGTGTGTAGAGGGGTATGATGTATTGATATGTATAAGTATGTACTCATGTTTAAATATGTATATATTTGTGTAGATGTGCATGGGAATGCGAGGAAGCACCGCCAATTATATAAACAAGCTGATAAATCGATGTTTAAATAGAACAGAGCCATATCAGGCATTCACCCGTGGTCAAAATAATTTGACTGTATGCAATTTCTAAGATAGCTTTGCTCCCGCTAAAAGCTTTATTTTAGTTTATGTTCCTGTTTCTTTGCTTTGATCTTATTTCATTGTATTTATTCATTTGTATCTTACTGTCTTGTCCTATATTTGCCTCATTTGTAAATGTTCTTTCAAACAATATATTTGATGTAAAATAAATAAATAGATAAGTACAAGACCTTTTTTAATCTCAGCCACACCAGTGTGAAGACCATATGACAACCAAGATAAATTGTAAATTGAGCCAACATAGGCACACACACACACACACACACAGATGAATCTTAAAGCTGTCCCCAGCAAACAGGGTGCCTGAAATGACAGCTAATATCTTTAAAACATAGCGCTGTCAGGATCGGATTATGGTGGCTCATTGTTGAATAGATGCCTTCTACTATTAGAAAGCTACACACAGGAATTGCAGCAGGAGGGAGAAAGAGATTTCTGCCTGTGGAATTTCATCAGTGTGGGAGATCAGACGTATACAGTATGAGTTACAAACACGGCGCACATTCCAGCAATGCACAGCGGCCACACCCTTGAAAGCAGGAGGTTGTGTGTGTGTCCATGTGTGAAGGGGTTTGACATTCAGAGAGAGAGGGAAAAAAGGGGAAGAAAGAGGGGCTGGACATCCCACATAGGTTTCTCCCACCTGCCCATGTCATGTGACTTGGACTGACACCACAGCTGTTACCATGAAGGGGATGGAGAGGGCGAGGGGGGGTTGTATGGAGAAAATCTGAAATGCCTGTGTACCTACTGTCTCTACAAACCTTGTACTTACTCTTGAATCTACGTTAGTGTAGGTTTTATTTATCATATAATTAACCCATCATCAGTGGAGGTGCTAATTTTAAATAAACATACTAACCTCACAATGTAAAAATGTACAAAAAGATATCAAAATAAAGCAGGTAAATGTCCTGCAGTGAAAACCCTAATTAAGCATAGAACTATCATTCGTTAAAATATTCCGAATATATTCCTTAATTGTAGTAGAATTTTTAAACTTAAGATAGAAGTACTTATATAAAGTTGAAATCGTACATAAGTTTAAGACTTTTAAATACGATCGATATACAGGTCCATGTGAAATCTAACGGACAGGATGACCTACAAGTGAGAAAAGTCAAATCAAACCTAAATGTTGCAGCTCTGTGGTGTAAGTTTGAACGGGGAATTGACCGAGGTCATCAAACGGTGGTGGTTATTGGTAAAGATTATGATTATCTACTCAGCGCAGCAGCATATGTGACTATGTCATGTGTCACCTTGGAGAGGATTCTGACTCATTAACAGTATTCAGAGCAAGAATCATCCTGTCACTGCATGTGTGGTTCAGGTCACATTTTGAATAAGTATTTGGGGACCTTAATTAGATAGAATAATGTTGTTCAGTATTTATACAGGTATTATTATGTTTATTGTTTGTTATTAGTTATTTATACGTGACTGTGGCAGCATATTTGAGTCAAACTGTGAAAGTAAAAATGCCGACTGCATTGAATCGAATAGCAGAGAACCAGGAGGTTGGACTATGTGGTCAGCGTCTTAAATCATTATTTCATTTTTGTGAATTTCAAGATTTTATTTAGACAGCTAACAATATAAACCTCAAATCTAATCTGCATTCATAGATCTTGTTAACCTTATTTGTGTTTATGTGTAAATATGTGTGAGTGTGTGTTTTGTTTTTTGTTTTTTAATTTAAATTCTGCCCCTCACAAAGATCCCAGTATGATCAAAATGAAACTTTTGTGGCATGGAGTTAATTATGATTTCATTTGTATTCACTTAATCGTCTCTTATGACTGGAAGCAGCGACCCAAACAATATTTAACAAACGCATGATTTTTCAATATTAGCTGGAAGCACAGAGAGCAAATTGTGTCCTTTATCCATCAATTGTTCGAGGAGGTTTCTCCATTCAGGAAGCCAATATTTCAACTAAATAATGAGATTTTTTGTATCTCTTAAGAACAGGTGACAGAGCGAACAAAGAGCACCGTTGGTCACTGCTGACTCTTGCTTTAATCATCCTCCGCTGGCCGGCTGATTCAGCTGATCCTCTTGTCCTCTGCCCACCATAAACCCCATCTCCATTTCACTGCTGTGTGCTGTTGCTGCTGCTGCTGCTGCTGCTGCTGCTGTTGTTCCTGCTGCCGCTCCTGCAGTTGTCGCTCCCTTTTGGTGGGGAGTCGGGCAGCTGATTGACGACCCCCACAGGCACACCGGCTTCTCCACCAGGACCCACCAGCAAAGGAAAATATGTCTCATATAGCAGCAGGGAGAACATTATCCTCTTCATGATGGGTGTGGAGATGAGCTTGAGCTATATGATGAAATTAAGACAACTGTAACAAAAAAAGACATCAGAAGTGACTAATAATAGCCCACTGTGTCTGACACTATCCTACATCGTGTTTTTATTCACACAGAATGTGAGCCTGTAGACGCATTAAGTATATTTAACTCTTCACTTTGACTTTTTTTTCTTTTTAATATATATTCTGACGTATTTCTCAGAATTCTGCAGAAAAAAAGGTCAGAATTCTGTGAACGGAAAAAAAAGGAATTCAAAAAAAAAAAAAAATCTGAGAAAAAAAACACTCATGAGTTTTCAGCTCACATGTTCCCCTAACTGGAGAAATTTGGGGATTTTAGTGGTTAAATTGTAGCAACTGGATTTGCTTGAAGCTTCAGTTTTAACCACTAGTATTATCTGACCTGGATGACTGAGAATCCACACAGACGTGAATATTTTGTATTCACTCTTAATTATTTACAATTAATTTCAAGGCAGACCAGAGACTCTCAATACACTCAATACATATGAAAATAAAGTATTCAATATTAAATGAATGAAGACTCAAATTAGTCCACATACTTAACAAACTCAAAACTGTCTATGTTCCTTACATTTAGTGTCAAATTTAGAAATTATTTTTTTGAAACTTCTTTTCTTCTGTAGAATGAGAATTGCAACATAAAAGACCATTTATTATTATTACTTTTATTATTATTATTGTATGATGATACAGACCGTGACTAAATCCAGTTCACCAGACATGATCATGTGCTGTTTCTTGAAATAATTGCAATTACCTGTTTGAGTCTTGGGTTGTAACCCTGATAAGCTGCACTATGAATATACAGTGTACTTGATCCACAGGTTTGTGCACACTGTATGTCATATTACATGCATAATGATGAAATCAAATATATTGTGATCATTACTGACAAGTGAGTTCAGTTTCCACTGTGCCACAAGCCATTGAAGTGAAAAATGTCTCGTCATGTCATGTATACCTTTTGAGAACATAAATGTAAAAACATAAAATGAACTGTGTTCATTGTGCCACTCGATACAGCGTCATAATGGATTGTAACAATCATGTTATGCATATTGAACTGATTTGTTTTTCAATCTAAATTGTGATTAAAGGGGCCATTTAACTGGCATGGCGGGGGGGCAATGCCATCAGGAACACCCAGAACACTTTCATGCACTAATTGTTTGACTGGTGAGAAAATTCAGAGAATTGCTTCCTGTCATGATACCTTCTGGTTGTTTAGTAACAGAGCACAGACTAATCAGGCCACATTTACCGTTACTGATGCAGCAAAAGTTGTTGTGGTTTATAGGGTCGGAGTTTTTCTGTTTGTCGTGAAAACATTGTGTGTCGGGTTGAAGCCTAACAGCTAAACAGAGATTCTTCATCGTAAAACCCACAATGCATCATGAGAATGAGTTGTTTTCTGCGGTCCTCTGTGACCTCAACACATCCATCCAGATCCCCTGGTCTTCTCTACGAGTGAGTCGCCTTCACCTTTCGATCACCTGTTCCCTATTTCAGCCTAACCGCCGGCGACTCGTTGACCTTTCTGCTCCATTGCTCCGCCACGCGGGTCTGGGCTCCCTGCGACAGCTGTGTCAACCTCAGCCATGGCAACTGGTGTGCCCAGGGAAGGACAGAGGGTGGCATTAATGTCAGGCCTCGTGATGACTCAGCAACACTATCCCATCTCTCAGGAGCTCACTTTTTCATAATGAAGCATTGTTATCTTTTAAATTGTGCTCCGTTACACGTGTGGGATGTTTCAAACTGATCTTTTGGTCGACTGTAAAATGGACTTTGCTCTAAAGAAAAGCACGCTTTTCAAACTTTAGAAATTCTTGAGCCATCACTGGCAGCATGACCACACCCATGAATATCTTAAACATGTTTTGGTAAAGCATCGTATGGAAGTCAGATTTTAAGTGAAGTGAACTCTGTACGTCCTGCAGAGAACCTGGTCTGAAGAACAGGGGGTTAATCTGCAAGGTTGTCCCATCCTGTGTGCGCGCGGGAGCTGCTCTGGTGTCAGCTGCTGGTTTATTTATACCAATAGAAATGCTTGCTATCCACTGTTGTAGAAACTGCTCTGGGGATAGTCGGGCCTAATTCCTGCTACCTGCTGTTCCTGGGGGGAAATGATGTCTTCCTGCCAAGGAAAGTGTGTTGTGACCTCAGTAGAAGCGGCGGGACGCTGGCAGGAGGGTAAATGGGTACGATAGAAGGGAACAAAGTGATTAGCAAACGGGGGCATGTATGTGAACAGGGGTTATAAATAACCTCACTGACCCAATTTGTAGGTATCATGGAACACAACCGCCAAGCTCCTCTGCTGGCATCTTCTTCTTGTCGTTTAGGCCTAATTGATAAGGACTGAAATATCAAGTTGAACCCCACGCTTATAATGAGACTGTGTTTAATAGGATCCTTTTGTAAATGATCACCAGGCTGATGACTGGAACTCAAATAAATACAAGAGAATAGGGGTTGACAGATGAAAAAAAACAACCAAAAAATCATAGAATAAGATGAGATCTTTTGCATGATGCATTACACAAGATGAAAGAGACGGAGGTGAATGACAAGAGCCCGTGTGGGCCGACAGCAATCAGCTGTCCTGGTAGGAGGAACGGAGGATTATGGTTTGCATCTTAACCATTGTGTCCGGTGCGGGCGGCCAACAATCCACTCAACAACAAAAGACATCTGATATTCCGAGCGTCCGGGTATATTTGGCAAAGCCTTGGCACATAACTGACATTAGTGGAAATGTTGCATTTGTGATACACCCTGGCGGGGGGCCATGGGAAATATTGAGCAACTGTCGAAATTAGACAACATCCTGTGGCGGAGGGGGCGAAAAAAAAACCCAAAAAAAACCCAGGAGCTACAAAGATGCGATGGAGAGGCTATTTGTGGATGGCGAGCGCCTCCAAAATAGCGAGACGATTGGGTTTCAATATAAGCCCCTCTTTCTGAGCTCGGGCTTTCTGTGAATGAGGCCTGGGTTCCTATCACACCCAGCCCTGGCGCTGATTTTAGAACACAGGTGTTGACCTTAGTGGAGCGGCTTGTGCTTGCAACAGAGGAAAATGACCCCCCACCCCCACACCCACCCCCCCATCATT
>KV751328.1:5933797-5960828 GCA_001698575.1 Mola mola | reverse complement strand
GATCCACGTAGCACCGGACCTCTATGGTTCCTCCTGTGTGTGGTGGGCCCACGTGAGGACGGACCCATGTCTCCTTTTCGGGTTGAGCCCGACCGGACCCCATGGACAAAGGCCCCACCACCAGGCGCTCGCCTACGGACCACTTCCCCAGGCCTGGCTCCAGGGCGGGGTCCAGGTATCCCTCCAGGCAGGGTACACAGGTCCTTGTTCTTCACCATCATCATAGAAGGCTTCGAACCGCGCTTTGTCTGGCCCCTCACCTAAGACCAATTTGCCTTGGGTGACCCTACCAGGGGCAAACAGCCCCCGACAACATAGCTCCTAGGATCATTAGGGCACCCAAACCCCTCCACCATGGTAAGGTGGCGGTTCCTGAAGGGGCATTGTAAAAGTTCAGTGCAATAATTTTCATACACAGCTTTTCTTTATTTCCTGGACAAAAGGGTATTGATATCAGTTATCTGCCCAATTGTTACTTTACGTTTCGGTATCGGCCTAGAATGTCCATATCTGATCAGTGTGTTCTGTCTCCTTCAGCTCCTTCAGCAGTGCCTGCTCCAGTTCCCGTGCCTGCATCAGAAACTCCTGCATCGGCAGATAAGCCAGCTAAGACTAAAGCAGAATTGAAAGCAGATAGGAGAGCTCGGCAAGAGGCTGACAGGGCCTCCAAACAGAGCAAAAAGGGAGAGGTGGGGCAGCAGGCTGCCACGAGCAAACCTAAACCACAGCCAAGTGAGCTGCAGCCAGGTACTGCATTATTCAGCACAACCTGAAATTATGTATTACATACAGTATATATATCTGGTGAAAATCATGCTTTTCGTATTTTTAGTTGTGAAGAGGCTCCCAGAGCATGTCCAGGTGGACAACCCAGAGGTTTTAAAGAAGCTGGCAAAGAAACTGGAAAGACAACAGGTTAGCTACTTAATGTGTCTTCTTTAAAATGCTTACAGCATAAAAGCATGCTTTGTTTCTGTGTAAATTCATCGTAAACCCCTTTAAATGTGAAAATACAATGAAAGGACAGATTAAATAAATCAAAGCCTGTTGATGTCTTATCAGTCTGATATGAATAAAATCAATAAGGAATGTCCTGCATCCGGGTTGTTCTTACAAGGCGCATCCTTCAACAGGTTTGAGTGCTTAAAAAAACAGTAGGGGTTTAATCATGTTTTGTCATTCACTGCAACCTCGCATAAACGTGAGTCATTATCGCATGTGATTGTGCCTAACATTTCTTTCAGACACCAGAATTCAATGCTGCATCAGAGGTTAAGGTCTGGCTTCCTCAAATGTGTGTTGCTGACATTTGTCTGAGTCTGTTTTGTGTGCTAACATGTAATTATTATTATAGTGCTACAACAGTGCACATTATGTGAAAAGTCACGTGTGGTCCTTTGAGACAGATGTGGGAAATGTAGCCAAAGTTGGAAACATATTGTTTCATGTTGTTATTCGTTTTCACCTTCAACACTAAGATGTGTGCTGTGCAGGATTATGGTTGTACTCCTCCATACTGTTCAGATTGTTTCCTGTAAATACAAACAGTGATTTGTTTGTATTTGATTTCTTTGAAATTTTACTTAGAGGCGTAGCTCTTTATTGTGTGGAAGCTATGCTGTGACTGCGATTTAATCTCTTGATCCCGCTTTTAACCCCTGAATCTATTAAATCTACTTTATTTCAGATCCCACTCCGGTCAGACTATGGTTATAAAGTCAGCCTGTTTTCTCATCTCCACCAGTACAGTCGCAAGGCGCCTCTGACACAGCAGCTCAGGTAAACTGACAAAATACTGTAGAGTTCAGTAGGTTGTTTGTGTTTTCTGAGAAGTTTGACTTATGTAGTGCCGTTAGTATCTTCATCTGTTAGTATTACCTTAAATGTCACAGTTGTTGATTGTTTTTTGTCTGCTGCAGCATTCCCTCCACAGTGATTCATCCTTCTATTGTTCGATTGGGTCTCCAGTATTCACAGGGCATCGTGGCAGGGTCCAACGCTCGCGCTGTCGCCCTGCTGCATGCCTTCAAACAGGTACCGAGCACAGAGGACAACTTACTGTTTCCAAAAGTAATGTCTTTCATTTCTGACCATGCAAACTGTTGCTCTTACCTTGTCGTGATCCATGTGTGGAAACTCATGAGGGGTTGCATCTAAACTGTAATATTAACAAGCAAGCAATGCAACTAATTTGCTTTTAGTGATGCAAGGTTGACATTTTTGTATTGTGAACTGAACAAAATAATTTCAGTGTTATTTCCTCCTCAGGTGATAAGAGACTATACTACACCTGCAAACGAGGAGCTATCTAGAGACTTGGTCAACAAGCTTAAACCTTATATCAGGTACAACAAGTTTTCCAGTTGTAGTCGCGTTTCATCACTGCACTGCATTGAATTCCAATTCACTTACGGTATTTAAGGAAATAACTGTTACATTTTACTGTTCAACGAAATCTGATTTTCCCCTCTTATTTTTTGTTGCAGTTTTTTGAATCAGTGTCGCCCTCTGTCAGCCAGCATGGGTAATGCCATCAAGTACATCAAGAAAGAGATTTCCAATATTCCGAGTCATTTCAAAGAAGAGGAGGTTGTTGTCACCCTTGTTTTGTTTTCAGAATTTTAAATGTAATGTTGTAACTGACATCTTCATAGTTATGATAGGCATAAGGCTTCTAAACGATTTCTCTTTGTAGGCAAAGAGCAAACTGCTGGACTGTATTGATTCCTACATCAATGAGAAGATCGTCCTTGCTGCTAAAGCTATTGCCAAGTACTCCATAGAAAAGATCAGCAATGGTGATGTCATCCTAGTTTATGGATGGTAAGCTGACACTCAAGGAAAAAACGTTTCAGCATTGCTTAATATGAAACAAATTAAATAAAACGCTAATGTGTATATACTGTATATATTTTTTGCAAACACTGCTTTTTCTTCCCCTTTTTCTTGTTTCATCCCTTAAAACTCCCACCTTCGTTCCACATTTTATTCAAACATCACCACATTTCACTTGCAGTTCATCACTGGTCAACCACATCCTGTGCGAGGCTTTTGAGAAGGGCAGGAAGTTCTGTGTCATCGTGGTTGACAGCAGGCCTCGGCTGGAGGGCCGGGAGACCTTGAGACGCTTGGTCCAAAGAGGCATCAGCTGCACCTATGTCCTTATCTCAGCCGTCTCTTACATCCTTCCAGAGGTGAGAACAAAACAGTTACACATTCAAACATGTTAAATGTTTTTGCTCTTGTGTTGTAGTACAATGGTGTGAACTTGGACATCAATAGGTATCGAAGGTTTTCCTTGGTGCTCATGCTGTGCTGGCCAACGGCTACGTCATGTCACGAGTAGGGACATCACAGATAGCTCTGGTGGCCAAAGCCTTTAACGTGCCTGTGCTGGTGTGTTGTGAGACCTACAAGTTTTGTGAAAGGGTGCAGACGGATTCCTTCGTGTCTAATGAACTCGGTATGAAAAAAATAGCCATCAGTTGCTTTCAGCTTTTATTTTGTTCATTTCACAATGAAAGATGTCACAATCAGCATGAATTTCTTCATGTATCCTGTCCAGATGACCCAGATGACCTTATTGTGACACGGACGGGGAAGACACAGCTAGAGCACTGGCAGAAAGTGCCCTCGCTTGGCCTTCTTAACTTGGTCTATGACGTGACACCGCCTGATTTCGTGGATCTAGTCATCACCGATCTGGGAATGATCCCGTGCACATCGGTCCCTGTGGTGCTGCGAGTCAAAAACATGGACCAGTGAACGACCATTCCGCTCACATCCACCCAAGCCCAGACGCCGTCTCTCTGTGTTTTGATGAGGGGGTTTGTGCACATGAATGCTTGGATACAACACACAAATATCGTGCTTTTAGCATGCAATAAATATATATCTGAAAATGCATATACTTTTTAAACAGAGTCCGTGTGTGTTTTTATGGCAGGGTTGGATAATTATAGAGCTATGAGGAGGGTTGTCTCTCTTTAAATACTTGGTGAAGAATAGATGTTTTAATAGATCCATGATATGAATTATTTCTTAACAAAGAAACATGTAATTTCCTGTTTTTAGAGCAGAACACCGCCACTGTGTTTCACAATATGGACCACTAATCAACCACAGCATGTAGCTTCAGATGAGCCAGTAATAGTTACTGTTGTAAATGCAGTATATCCAGGTTTATGACGGGCAAAAATATTTCAGCTGACTTTTAATGGCCTTATGAATGAACGGGACAAAAGGAGTAACACATTTACGAAATAGGAAAGGTTTTTCTTGTGAAATTAATAATAATGTTCAAGTCAGCAGGTAGTGAGACGTACTGTGACTGTTTCTAGTTTTATATAGCAAGAAATGTTTTAAACATGAAGAAAGGTAATAAGCACCACTGTATCACAGCTACACTTGCTTTCTTACTCTAATCCAACATTGATCTTCAGTTTTGTAACAGTGGGATGACTTCTGACCCTGTATGTCTTTGCCATTTAGGTGACACCTTCAGATCATTGACTGTCTATAAAGATGCACAACACGAGAGCTTCTCAGAACTGAATCCAAAATCTCTCCATCGCCCCGGATGGTATCAGTGATATCAGTGCTCATATGCTGGATATTTTGGCTTCATTTTTATACAGAGGAGGAAGGGGCAAAGCATTGTGTATCTTAATGTCAATGCTTCAGACACCAGAACTTCAGTTAGAGCAAATACTTATACTAGTGCATCTTAAAAAAACAAAACAAAACATGGAAATGGTCTTATTTTTTTAAATAGAATTTTATTCACAAAGGTAAACTTTAATACGTTCTTCATTCATAACCTGTAAAATTAAATATTTTGTTATTGACGATTATGATTCATACAGTTACATTGAAATATTCTAATATTGAGGGTTTTTTTAAAGCTATAATTATTAAAATCACAATAGTAAAATGCTTGTAATATTTATGTAACTAGTCTATAATATATCTAAATTTTACATAACAAAAAAAATCACAATATTCTTTTTTTTTTTTTACTTTTTTTTTTACTTATTTTTATTTCAACACATACAATGAAGATGAGGGAAATGAACAGTCCGCAATCCATTTGAAAATACACAATATATCCTATGAGATGGGAAGAAAAATTAAAAAAAAAATAGATACAAAGAGGTGCTTAGAGTCCTGGTATTGTCCGTATTACTGGTAACCATCTTTCAACAAATATGTCCATTTTTAATTGTACCTCTTGCCGTGGTTTTTTCTATGATATACACATTATTTACTCTATCTTTCCACATCGCTATACTGGAGTGGCTGCGGCTTTAGCCGGGAGGGTCTTATCACTTTTTTCGCTATTAAAAGTAAAATCCTCAAAAGTTTAAGATTTTTGTCTGTCATGTTATCAGGAGCAGTACCCAGTATGTAAATGCCGGGTCCAGGTCAAACCGTGTACCTAGAATTTGCCTGATCTCCTCTTGGACATCTTTCCAGAACTTTGAAAGTTTTGGGCAGTCCCAGAAGAAATGAATAAAATCCCCCACCAACCCACACGCCCTCCAGCACAACCCAGATACGTTATTGTATTTTGAGGTGATAACTGGTGTTTTAAAATCTCATTTTCAATCTCATTTTCACCTTCCATTCAAATTCTCTCCATGTGGGGATGTTAGTAAGTTTATGTCCCGCTTTAAATGTATCCTCCTAGTCTTCATCTGTAATTATTATATATGTTTCCAGTTCCCATTTTTCTCATTAGAATCATGTTGAAGTGCTTTGTAGATTTTCAATATAACCCCTTTTTGTTAATTCCTCTGTGAGTGACTAACAATTCCTCCAGCTTGGATGGCTTCTTACAAACTTTCCCCCATTCTTGGTGTTTCTGCAAGTAATGTTTTAATTGTAGGAATTTATGTTCCTGTTTAATTTGTTAAAACGATTTAATAGTTTGTACATAAATACCATAAATAACCAATATATATCAACCCCTTGTTTGCCCAAATGTTCTATCCTAAGTCTATAATGGATGGTAGAAACTCTGGGTGATTTGCTATTTTTGTGGCCCTACAAATAGAACTGAACAGACTCATATTCTTTGGCACTACTGACCATATTTTCATGGTTCCTCTGATCCAGTCATTACCCATCTTTAGCCTTTTCTGAGTCTTTTCTCTCAGGAATGGAAGTGATTCCAAAGATAAATTCTGACAAGCATTTTGTTCCATTCCCACCCACAGGGCCTCCCTGTCATTCGTTATCCATATAATGATAGTTCTAATTTGTGCTGGCCAAGAGTATTTTTTTTTTAATTTGGTAAGTTCAACCCTCCCCTTTCTGTTGAGCAAAGAAGTGTCTTATATTTAATTCTCTCTTTTTTATTTTGACTTTCAATTTCAATATAATTCTATCAATTTTTCTTTAAACTCGAGGCAGAAACCACAATGGCAACGCCTGGAACAGAAACAACAGCTTTGGCAGTATATTCATTCTGACCACCTCAATTCTTCCCGTCAGAGGTAAAATCTCCATCTAGCCAAGTCATTCTTTATCTCGATAACAATTTCCCATAGTTTGCTTCAAAGAGCTGTGATATTTTAGGAGTAATAATAGTACCCAGGTATCTAAACCCCTTATAGGACCATTTAAAGTTAACCTTTCCCTTTATTTCTCCTGGACATTCCCCTGAAATCATCATCGCCACTGATTTGGCTTCATTGGTCAAATATCCGGATACTTCCCCATATTATTAACTTCAAGTTATTCAATAGGGCTGGTTTAGTCCAAGTTGCAAGTGTGCAAGTTTCCCTTATAAATCTTAATAAATCATCCGCAAATTAAGGTGTTTTACGCTCCACCCCTTAAGTCATCTTTCATTCCCTCCATGTCCTTATTTTGTCTTATTGACTCTGCTAACGGTTCAATACTCACAGCGAACAATAACGGACTTGGGCAGTCTTCTTGTCTGACTCCTCTTGAGGAGGAAAAATTCGGAACAGCACCCATTGACTCTGGTTTGTGACTTAGGCTTTTTATACACCATTTTTACCCAGTCTATGAACGTCGAATGAAAGCCAAAAGCTGCTAATGTATTATATAGAAAGCTCTATTTTACCCGATCAAATGCCTTTTGTGCAACACCTCCAAAAAAAACAATTTTCTAACTAGTATGTGTATAGTTTCTTAGTAACTGAATCAAGCAACATAAGAATTGTTTTAAATATTTTATTAGAATCCTGAATGGAGACTTTTTCCAACTTACCACGTATGACTGAAGAAGAAACAGTACAATGACAGGACACAATTTATGGCAAATCCTTGAGTGTAGCTATACATCTAATCAAAAACAGCAGGTAACTAAACATTCTGAAGTAGTCATAATAAAGAAAACCTTAAAGCAGAAAAAGTCAGTTAAACTTTTACATTTTAATTGATTCACAAACACTTATCAAATGCTACAAATGTCCCTTTTTAATATGTATGGACAAGTAGATAAAATATTCAGTGCATGTTTGGCACAGTCAACAGCAAGCAAATCTTCAGAATTTTTGTAAACACAACTTCTTCAATAACAAAATTGAATAAAAGTGATAACAGTGGCATGAGTGTCAAAAATTTAAAACTGGCAGCCAGTTCAGTTGATTTTCTCTCTAAAATTACACTGATGATAACAGTAAGGTTAAAGGGGTAGCTGCCAAAAAAAGTTGTAAAATAAAATAAAGGAATATCTAAAAGAAGCCTGGGGTCACCTCAGACTTTTTTGTCAGCATTTCCCTTTCAGAAGAGTCAGTTCCAGCTCAGCAGATCGCTGCAGTTTAGCCTCATATGGCATGACGTCTCTGTGTGAACCACAGCAGGAGGGAGACCACGACTGTCGATGCTCCAAGAGGCCCAAACACCTGGATGGCTGGGAACTCCCCCTATTGACAATAAACAAAAACAAACTAACTAATGATGATAATTATTTTTTAGAGCACCTTACATTAAAGCAATTCAGTTCAAAGTACTTTATTTTAGTAAGATTGAACTGTTTGCAGAGCTGACCTCCCGAAGACACTTGTATCCATGGTAGTCGCCAACACAGCTGCATTCAAAGAAGCCGGGGCCAAAGGGGCCACAGTTGGAGTTCTTGGGACAGCTAATGGCTGTGGATCGTCGATAATTATGAGATGAACGCATGTTAGATATTACCAGAAGATTGTCAGATGGGAACTTACGCAGCTGTCCAGTCTGGTTGCACGTATTTTTCTGGCCTTTACAAAACCGAGTTGTGTCTTTGACCTCAACCGTTTCCCATGACGCGTTGCCTCCTGGACAAGCTATGACTTGTGGCAAAATACTACAGAGACACAAAACCAGATTAATACAACTTTACAATTCAGCTATGGTTTAAGCTCTGTTTTTGCAACGACATACTTACAGGTCGTTTAATTCAACAAATCCTTGAAATAATGTGTTGCTGATGTTGCTGACGTTGTTGAGCGAGAGGTCTCTGCAAAGCACAGGATTATAAAGTAAAAAAAGAAGAAAAAAATGAGTAAGACGTGTTGATGTGTTCCTTCGACCGTAAATGTTCTAATTATGTACGCAGCCAAGGTTAATTTGGTCAAATGACTTCTTCCTTTCTCTTAAGGTGTTTTGGTCCTTGCCTGTAGAAGAGTGTCTAGTTTTTTTTTTATAGGCACTGGTCTTTTTTTTTTTGCCTTAAGTATAACTTCTCAGAGCCACTAGGGCATGTTTTTGTGTTATTTCGTCAGTGTATGTTATGCAGAAGGGAATAAAATTGTTAACTGTTCATACATTATTAGTGCCGTTGATGCCTTCTGGAGATCATCCACGTGAGTCATCGAACAATTGGACAGATCCAACCTGACAAACAAAAAAACATGTTGAAACTTAAACAAAACATAGCTTAACATTTAATAGACCTTACTTTCTAAAGCTGCCCGAGCATCATAATTGTTATTAAAAGACAAATAGCACAAAAGTTAGATTATTAGCACCGACAGTAACACACAGTGAGTCGCTTTCAATAAAAACTGAAAGTGAACCAGAAAAACAAGTTTGCGCAACCTCAACTTCAATGAATAATAGTTGCATCACAAAAATACAGGACATTTTCAAATGATACATTATTAACTTGCCAAATGAGATTTAAAAAAAATATATTATTAGTCTTTTTTTCCTTTTGCCAAAATTCTGAAACTATGCCTCCTAACTTCGTATTATTTTACAAAAACATTTCAATATGCATATCATAAATAAGTTATTCACCAAAATGCGGAACACATTTATTAATTCATATTTTGCTTTTTATTTCTATTTTACATTTGTTTTTCAAACCCAGGCCTCATATCTAATTCTATACACAACTCGTTAAGATTGACTTTTACCACATTTTGTCACTCACAAGCCATGTATAACACATGGAAAGTGTTATCTCCGACAGAGACAGAATGCAACGTTAAAAATCCCTACCCGGTGAGGCGTTCAGTGTCGCTCGTGTTGTCATTTCGCAAGCAGCAACGCCCGTGTATCCGACCGCCGGACGACAGGCAAAACCGACCCACCTCGGTCCCATTTAAAACTGTCCCGTTGCACAGCTCACATATCTGAGATTAAAATAATCACAGTGGAATAAACAGGTAATAGACGACAACAACAGCGACACCACAACGACCAGCTGTTTTGCAGCATGAATATGAGCAGTCATTTACTGACAATACTAAACATTATGGCTCCATGGGTCAATCAAAGACACACCTGCAGCTCAGTCAGTTGATGGCTTGCGTAAAAACATACATTAAGGATAAAAATAAGCACCGTGGATGTCAGCCCGCTGGCCCCAGCATTCATTTTCATCAACGGAAGTCATATGAGTCTACTTGAGAGGACACGTGATACGTGACCGGAAGCAAGTACAACGCTAACCTAATTTTGCGCTGAAATTACGCATAAACTCAATTTAGAACTTTTTTTTTTTATCGGTTTATATAATCGATATAATGAAATATATTCGACAATTCTGTAGCTCGTCCTTAGCTTTGTTTCAATTTAGTGTTTTAATGCGAGAAACACAATATTAATATATAATCTCCAAAGTGTCCGAGCATCTAATTCAAATCAAAAAAATATTTGGTGATGTAAAAAAACCCAACATCAGCCGCAATGGGTTTTAAAATTGAACAGTCCTTTTTTCATCAGAAATCTTAAAATGTCGACAACATTTCGACGCATTTCGATTGTAATGCATTGTGACTGCGCTTTTATTGTCATTTTAGGTTGCACCAGTCTAAGTGCGGACTCAGCTGAAACGATTTTGTTCAGGTTTGATAATAGAGAGAGACATGTTTGAACAATATTTATAGCTTTTTTTCCCATTACATAATTCTAGACTTAAATGTAAAAAAAAAAAAAATAAGACTGAAAAAAACAACAATCGTCTTTAATTTAATCGTTGTAGAGTGAACTCCCCCGCCTGAAAACGAGATGGTTTGGTCCTGGAGGGTTGTTGCAATGCCTCTTGAAGGGTGGCTAGGCACACTGAGCACAGAATGGCCTGACGGGTTCGGCACGTACGCTCTCGCTCCTATACGTAACACAATTTATCTATGAGTTTCGTCCGTCGCCGTCTCTCTTTTTCTTAGGCAAATGTAGGGGACGGGAAAAAGAAAACAAGCGAAACCACCAGTGCAGCTGTCGCCGGTATTATTTCGAAAGGTTTTTCCAACAGCTCTGCGACGCTGTCTTCTGTTTTTTGGCAAGAGCAAACTGCACCTTTTATCCAGAGACGTATTCTGGTTAGGCTGGTGACTGCCTGTACATCCCGGAGCGGGAATATTACAGTAGGTGGTTTTGAGTCATTATAATTTCTTTGACGTGGGTGAAAGTGATATTTTAGTATCCATAGTGAAGGTGTAATTACTTAACACTTGCAACATGGCTGCTGTGGTCACGGCAGTGAGGAAAGTTTGACACCGACGTGGGAGAAGTTCTACGCGGATGCTTGCCGGTACTTGAGTTGTCCAGATATTGAAGTCGTCACTAGTTTGCTCCAATCTGGCACCGCTTTCCCCGGACCTACCAACTAGTGGAAGAACCGTGCGAGAGCCGCCGCCTCCTCCCTCTCCCTCGCTAGACATCGTCGACGATCACTGCAGTGGACTTCTTCTGGGGTGCGAATTGGTGTCTTCCGGCGCCTTCAAGGACCAATCGTCGGCCGAGCGAACTGTGTTTGAAGTTAAGATGCATTTTTCCATACCCGAGACGGAGGTGTGTTCGGGAGAAAATGGATCAACCTATGTGGTGAGCACGATAGTTTGTGTTTTCTTGTAATCCGCTTTCATTTAACCTGGGTTAAAAACTGTTTGCTTCAGCTGGCCGCAGGACGAGCTAATGTCCAAATCATCACACGTTTCTATGTTTGCTGTTTGATGTTATGGCACCAGCAGAGAAGAGACCACCACAGATGCAATGAGTTATACCCTCACTTACACCACAAAATGATCATTTTTGTCGTATGTGTTTTATAGGGATTCTGCCTGGATCGGTGCATTGACTTGATTTTGTGATTTGAAGTATGAATATGTGAGGAAACTGAGTGTGTTTTGTTTTTTTTTACTGTTGTTGTTGTTGTTTGTCTTCCCATACATCCTGTCTCACACAAACTGAAATCAAAGGGGTGTACCGCTAACCCTGGCTTTTATCTTGGTTATATGTAGAATCTGAACACTATGCTTTTGTCCCAATTTGATTGTATCATGATAGTTGGGTCCCGAAAAATCAACTAGAAGGCACTATGAGAGCACAGCCCTCTGCCAAGGCTGAATAATCTGTGGAAATACAAGCAAAAATGTTGAAATTGGTCTTCTCCTGCAATTGCAAAATGTCCTGGATCCAGACAAGGTATCTGGATCGCCACCAATATCTAATCAATTGTTCCTTAAGGCCATTTCTCACCTCTCCTGAAATGTCCTTAAAATGTTTTTTGTCTTATGTAATAAAAGACATGAAAGAAGAAAGGTTAAGGCAGTGCCACAGCAGTAAAAATCATTTGGAAAAAGGAAGAACTTAAAAAAAACCAAAAACCTGTCCCATAAAAATCCTTAAGGAAAAAATCCTGGATGTAGACTGTGATCAAGATCACCACCAAAATCAATTGTTCCTTTGGCTATTACCTAGCTCTCCTGAAAATTTCACCCAAATCCATGTGTGACTTTTTCAGTTATCCATAGTTATCCACAAACATAGCCTCCTCCCAATGCAGATTGAATCAAAATCAGGCTGAAATTAATTGATTACCTGAGATTTCCATACAGCACAAATATGGGCCTTTAAATGAACCTATTCTGGGATTGTTTGCTATTTTCTGCTCTCAGCTCACCTAAGTGCACCTTAGCTATTTGTCTCAGAAACAGATATGACATTGTTTTGTCACTGTCTACACTACCAAAAAAATCAATACACACACATATAAAAGTTCATCCATTTTCTACCGCTTATCAATATACAGTATATAGAGTCTGGAGATGAAAAAATAATTGCAATACTTACTTGCTTAGCACCTAAATTCTATTTTGAGCTTTCTGCTGACACAAAACTTATTGTTTAGAAGACAAAAACAGCCAAACATTGCTGTACAGCTCAAGAGCAGAAATCATTTGTGTTTTGTCTGGGTTACACCATTTCCTGCTAAGACCATGACCACCAGTTGCTGACACAGGCAGTTTTGCCTGAAAGATTTATTGACCACTCTGGTTTTCTCCTTTTTTTTTTTTTTTTGTGGTTCTTGATGATTTAGACAACAATGGCTGTAAAAATGTGTGTCTGCTAACATGCTTGTAAACTAGACTTATCCATGAACATAAGTGTTGCTAGGAAACAGCACAGCCTCAAGCTTATTTGCCATCATTTATGGATTCGATATGGGAAAAAAAGCAAACCAAAACACATCAAACAATCTCAAATCGTTAAAAAAATATGGCTATGGTTTCTATTTAAAGAGAAATTAGTACCTGTTTTTTTTATTGAAGGGTGTGTCTAGTCTTATATTTACAGAAGGGTTTGAGGTCATCCTTCAAATCTGATTTTCATGTGCCATCACTCTTTTTGTTACATACCTGCGAATAACTATTCTCCATCTTGATGGTGGAAAAAAAATCTTGATATAAGCCCTTTAATATTTTATATTATTGTGTTCAGTGTCCCTACTGCCTCAAGGTGTACAAAATTATATTTGGAAACAAAAAAAACAATATATTATTATAATTGCAGGAACTGATCTAATTTGCATCCTGCAAACAGCTGCTCTCACTGCTAAAACTGGCAGGTCATGGTGCCTTCACTGGCTCCTCTTCACCCGGCTCAGCACATTTCTAGTCCGTGCTGCCTTGGTAACTTAAAGGCAATAGTTTTCACCTCTCAGCTAGCAGTCCTGTGACTGTCATAGTGACCTTCCTGTTATTAGCCCACAGGAAGGGACTTTGCTTGATTATAATGCTGAGAGATGGGCTGTGTGTAGCTTGGAACCAGTAGGTCACACAATCTGCTGAGTTTGCACAGTGCTCTTTGAAATAACGATGGCTGCAGTTTTTTTCTTCTTTTTTTTTATTAATGCTGCACGATTCCTGTGCTTGCACAGACAAATAATTTTTTGAGTGCTCACACTTCCTTAAATGTCTACTAGATGTGTCCCATCTCTTGTTTGCTTAGTATTTATAGCGTATTTTTTGGTTTTTGTGGGTGTGCATAAAAAGAGATAAATGTTGGAGTTACTGAATGTGATGGTGACTCGTTTACTTTGGATGAGGAACAGGTTAGATATGAGCAAGTTTCCCTGTTTTTACAAGGTTTTACAAATTGACAAAAATAAAAAGTGTCTGAGTCTACACTACAATTTGGTTTTTAAAAAAACAATGTTTTTTTTCCCCCTTGTATCTTAGTAAATTCTTCAAGTCAAGAGGAAAAAAATTGAGGGTCATTTTTGTGTTATCACACAGTGCCAAAACATTCTGCATGCTCATTCTTCCTGCCTGATTACTGCCTGCATGTACATTATTCACTTCACTCGCTGGCCTTCCTCCAAATTCTTCCCTTTTCTCCTGAGTTTGAACTTGTACTTAATTTGGCTTCCTGTTGGATTTTAAGCATAAGTCGATGATGCCATGCACTGCACTCAACACTGTGGTCAGGGGTCAAAACTTTTATTTGTTGGCTCAATATTCACTGAAACAGGAGGAGACAGAGATTAAAGCGCAGACAGTTTCAAGAGTTTGGCACCCAAATTCACAAGCAACTCCCTTTCATATGTTAACCCGATTCTTTTGTTGGAAGCCCAAGAACAAACCGGAGTCTTCTTAAGTCTTCAGATATAATCTTTATTTTCTGGTCACGTATAAAGTATGGCAGCGCTGGGCTTGGAGTGACGGAGCTCTCGCAGGATCTCAGTCAGAGCGAGACCCGATTGTTAGAAACATTGTACATTTATCTTCTTGGGCTGGGCTCTGACCCGTACAGAGGTTGGACTTTCACGTAACCAAGTATAATTGGTCAGTTACCCGGACGTGGACAGGCCAACCACTGTCCATGCCTTGTCCTTGGAATGTATTATACAATATGTGTGAATGTTGTCTGGATGTGTCTTGCTGACAAAAATAAAGAAGTTACATCTAGCACTTGTTTTTTTCCTATGCAGAGCTGATTCCAAAAGTTATGTCTAGCACTTGTTTTTCTGCTATGCAGAGCTGATTCCAAATGGTCAAGTTGCTCCATAAATTTGAGCTTTACCCTAGATTCAGTGCAAGACAGGAACTATGGCTCAATTGAGAATTACAGGGTAAAACACATTTGGTTTATACACTGAAAAGCATGCTATATTAATAGCCAATTCTAACACATAAGTGTCAAGAGCTCCACACAACCTGGTGGAAGCTGATAATAAATAACAAGAGTATTTTTTTTTAACCAATAAGAAAACAATGTAATGACTTTCTAAATGGATTGCTTTCTTTTAAAATTATTTCCAAATTATTTTTCACATGCAAGAGTAAGGGGATGATATCAGTGTTTTTTGTTGTTTGTTTGTTTTTTTTTGTTGTTTTTTTGGGTTTGTTTTTTTTTTACAATATTAGCCAACCCTTTAAAAGTTTTTGATCGGTTATTGCCATTAAATTCTGTGTTTTCAAGCTAGTTTCTCTAACTAGTGAAGAACGTTTTAGTGTTTAGTGTGGCAAAACATTTCATTGTTTTAACCTGATGAACAGTTCAGGGGTTCTGTAAAGTGTTTATACAAACTTGAAAAATTATTGTACTTTGCCTGAGGCCATAACTAGTATCACTTTGATATCCTTGGCGTTCAGTATATCTCCTAACACTTAATGACTCAGCATCTGACATGAAAAATAAATCTGCTTTAGAGAGTGGCTCTAAAGTTAACAGCATGCAGATATTTGGTGGTTTTTGCAGAGGAACAAAGACTAATCTCTCCCATTCTGCCCATCAAAACAAACAGGTTCTGTCTCAGTGAAATGATTAAAAATTCCACATGTGATCCTTGCTCTCTGTATTTGTTGGCTTCTGCGTAGTGCCAAAGCAAAGCTGGTTCGATTGGAAAATGCATAGCAGGATTCTTTTTCTCCTTTCCTGGAAGTTGATGAGTTTTTATTGAATCGAATTCGCACTTCTTCGCTTTGGCTCTCATAATAAAAACAAGGAGCAGGGATACGCTGAGTGCTGACATGAGATGGTTGTTGAGATGACAATTGTTTTGAGGGAAATCGGTAGTGAAAGTTCTGTTCTTGGCACAGGATGTTGAATGTTGCTTCACCTTCGTTTACTACTTAGTTTACTGTGATTGTATTTCTGCACTGCACATAAGCATTAAAAAGTACTTCATTTAAGTACTTGCCCCTTTTTAAATGATTTCTTTTTATATTTAGCTCTATTTTGTTCTAAACGTATTTCCACATATATTTGTCTTTATACTGGCTTTCTCTTCATATATTAATGATTCCCCTATTTCTCCCACAGGCCTACAACATCCATGTCAATGGAGTGCTGCATTGTCGGGTACGCTACAGTCAGCTTCTGGGACTCCACGAACAGGTAAGTCTTCAGGCATCACACTGTGCACTTGATGTCTATGATCTCTGGACCAAAAGTGACTGGACTGCACACGTGCTGCACTCAAAGCTGCTTAAATGCCACCACATCCATCCAGCGCGACCTTTCGCTCGTATTTATGTCATGCGGTTGATGCACCAGCTTCCCATCGCTTTGACTCGGGGGGCCTCGGTGGCTTGAAGTTCTGTGCTGTGATTCCTCAAAGAGTTCCAGCTATTCCATGTAAAATTGTGGAAGTTTTTAGAGGGGGTGGACCCCATGGAAAGAATGTTCTTGGCTTTCCTTTCACTTCACCTGCCGGGGAAAAATAACTTCATCTGAGAAAGAAATGTTGTTGCAGAGTCTCTTGGTCAGACGACACTGTTTTGGCTTCAGTGAAGCTTTATACAGAGCTGTTTGTTAGAGCTGCAACTAGGCAAAGCACATATCTGTGTTTCTGCAATGTTGTGGTTAAGAAATGAACTTAACTTGTGAAAGTCCTGAATGTTCCATATTATTTTGGAAACGTGGCAGAGGTAGATTCATTATCTGTTAGACCTTCAAATTCTTTGTGCTATAAGATAAATGCTGGCTGCTGCATATAACGGTCCAAAAGTGCCCCGTCTCCTCTTTTCACACGTTGTTAAATATGCAGCAAGGGCCAAACTTTGCTTTCTCCGTCTTCAGGTCTGTGTTATCCAGTCTGACGGTTGCTGTTGCCAAGCAACAGGGTGTGAGATAAACAAACTAAAAGTGTGCCTATTTGGTGAGAATATTTGAAGGTTAATTGTGTCTCTTGTTTTCTCATCTGTAAAGACTTGAGATGCTCAAGTCTTTACCTCTGCAAGACCTCTGCAAGACCCAAAGCTTGTTTAATTGAAAAAAGGTGAGCTTTGCTTAATAAATAAGCCACGGGTGCTCAGGTAGAGTTTGGTGCATATGCACAGTAACCTGAGCTGAACGTGTTACATCTGCGAAGGCTAAGTTTACTCCCAGAGTTAAAAGCTACCAGCCCTGAGATGATAGAAAATATGAAGAAATGGGTCAAGCAGTTGGATGACAAAGTAGACTTGGAATGGCGAGACATTGAGGGCTCCAGATGTGTGCGTGTGTGTTAAGAATGGAAACTTAACTTGCTAGCTGTTAAAACTGTGCTGAAAATGAACCTCTGATTCATATCATGAATGTACCTTTTAGAAAAATAAGCCCTCGTCTCTTCTGATTTTAGACTTGTTTCTCTCTGCGGAAAGTAATTGGTTTAGCCATAAGAGGACATGTCTCTGGTTTCACACATGATCTGAATGGGATTAAAAAGTGAACTCAACTGCCTGACTCTTCTAAAATACCCTTATTTGTCAGAGGAAGAGAAGAAGAGGTTGCAGTGCCTGCTGTCCTTCAGCCTCACTTTCTCAACTTGTGTGTTATACCATCAAATTCTATAGTATTTAATGTATAATGTTTAAAACAGGGTTAGGACTAGATATAGTTATATAGTTCTTTTTGCTTCACCCTATACCCTTTCAGACATGGCATTACTGTATATAGATTTTTGTTTATTTTTTCGTTTGTTTGTCATCATAACCTGTTCCAATAAAATGATTTGATTCAAACAGATAAAGAAAGAATATGGCAGCAATGTGGTGCCTGCATTTCCCCCAAAGAAGATCTTCACACTGACTCCCACTGAAGTGGAACAAAGAAGGGAACAGCTGGAGAAATACATGCAGGCTGGTGAGTTATTGATGCTGAGTGCTGTTTTATTTTTTTTGTTTGTTTTTTTACAGGTTGCACTTCACTCATGCTTTGATTTGCACTTCACCTCAGTTCTGTGAATTTAATTTCTAGCTAAAACTGTGTTTTTTATTTTCTATCAGATTTTGAGTTTTTGTGTCAATTGCGGTCCACATATGCACAGTAATTTATTCTCCCCTTCTAAGTACGGGATCAGCACAGCTTTCCTTGAAATGTTTGCTTCTCAACAACAATCACAGGACTGAGTTGTGGTGTCTGCGGGGAGTTCGGCCATACACTGGGTTCTTCATGCCACATTAAAGTGTACAAGTGTTTCACCAAAGAGCTGATGATCTAAGCATGCTGACAAACCAAATGAAAAAAAAATTTAATTCAGGAAGTCGGGGTTTTTAAAAGTTTTACAGGCCTGGATCCTCTGCCGATGATATGCCATTTTTATGGTTAATTATATTTTCTCTATATTAAAAATTAAATTCCATGATGAAAACTTTCAATTTTCCCGGTGTGTGCACCCAAAGTGAGGCGTGAAAGTTTACTTCTGCAAGTCTTGATTCATGTTCATGTCCCATTTTTGGGAGGTTTTGAGAATATTTCTCAAATTCTGTAAACTGGTCAAGGGTGAACTTTCTGCACACACAAACACAAGAATAAGTGGAGCTGGCAGCAGCGCCAAGGGTTGGTTTTAATCCTCTCAAGCAACAGCAGTTACAGCAGGACAAGGAAGCGTTGTTCAAGTGTGTATTTGCTCATAGTTTGGAAACATAAACACACAGGGTGTTCCTGGCTACAAGTTCACTCGGTTACGTCATGGGTTTTTACATAATTATGGAAAATGAACTGCCCCAAACATAGCCTGTTCTGACGCAGATGGCTCAGAACTTTGACAGTTTGTCAAAGGGTTACACTCATTTGTAGAAGGACAATAGTTCACAGGCTGTCACAAAGAGTCATATTGTGGTCATGCACAGTTATCATGCAGATCGTTAAATGCACTAATCTGCAACTGGCTTCATTAATTAAAAAAAAAAAAAAAACGAGTAAAACAGAGGGTTCTGTTCATTTCGTCTGCTATACATCAACTCTGGGGCTTAAAATGTGACGTAAGTGGTTTGTAATAATTAACAGTTAATTGAATCTCTGCCAGATAACCTTTCCTTACCAATCTCCCTTTATGAAAGGCATTTTTTCTTTTGGACATTGAGCTAACTTGCCTTGACAAATGTTGTGAAAGGTCAAACCCCTTTCACAGGAACCAAATTAAACTGTGATAAGAAGAAAATTGTGGAAAATTATTAAATTACCCAAACTGTTAAAAATTTTTACTGGAAGCCCAAACATGGCTCTCTTTGATGCCGCAGCTCCTTTCGTTTGTGGCAAATTTTAACTCAAGTTGTCGATTTGGTTTCATTGGGGTTTTTTGTGTTTTTTTTTTGTTTTTTTTTTTACAGTGCGTCAGGATCCCTTGCTTGGAGCCAGTGAGATGTTCAATGGTTTCTTACGGAAAGCACAGCAGGTTGGTAATTCGGGTTGATTTCTGTTGAAACAACACAATCATGCGACCTTTAATGACACAGGACATTCTCCTTGGCGCTACAAGAACTGATGTATTCAGCTCTCGCTAGTAATTCTTATTTTAAGTGAGGCAGCTTTATTTTCCCAGTTAGTCACAGTTTGTGATGGCATGTTATTGGAAGATATGTCATCTGTTCCTGGAAGGTAGTTGGTCTGGTGTGTCAGATTAGGGTTGGCTTTCATGCTGAAACATGTGAAGTGATTATGTAAGACATTTAACTAAACACATACTGGAAAAGAGTCTAATAATTCTTGCCAAAATACTTCAGCTAATGGACAATGCTTTTAGATCACAAACTCACAGTGAGCTGCTGATGCTGCTTGCCAGGAACTAATTCAGACCACGTAGTGAGGTTTGATGTAACACCATTCAAGTTGTGACCTGAAGGGCTGTAAATCCAGTAACTCTCAATGTGAAGATTGATCCCTCCTCAGCCCTGTCACACCTCTCCCCCGTTTTCTCTCTCATTAGTCTGTGTTGGATGAGATAGACGGCTTGGTGTCATCTTCACCTTTCAGAAACCCTGAGAAGAGATGATTTTGCAGAAGGGGTGAGAGACTGCCCTCTCAACAGCAGCTCAGACGCTCTTATTTTGAAAAATATTCTTAGATTTTGGCAGTTCAATTTGTTTCCTTGGCTTGATATTCATTGATTTTTATTGGTTTTTCTTCCACTGTGTAGTCAGTTTCGACTGAAAAGAGGCACAGCAGTGATTATATAGTTTCCTTCATGAACGTTTGCGCTGAGAGGAGAATAAATAGACGGGACTACTACAGCTACTGGAAGGATCAGCATGTCCAAACTTATAGAAGAGATTTATTAACACATCAGTCCTTGCATTGTTTCACCTGCGCAGAGCAAACATGAGTCAACAGTAGGCAGGCAGGTAAAAATAACCAGCAGCACTCTAATCATTGGCAGTTTGTACCTGTGCACACTCGTGGGAGTTGTAGGCTGAAAGCTCAAATCATGTGAAACACTGCATATAAATCTTTTATCAATCATTTTTCATTTTCATTTTATGATAGAATACTTAATATCTTCAGGTTATGGACTGTTTGTTGAGTAGCAACTGGATATCACTTTGGGCTTTAAAAAGATGGGATTTCTATTCTTTTTGAGAGCGATTCTTTTAATAAATTAATCTGCGGAATTATATAGACAATCAAATCATGAGTCAGTGCCAGGGACTACACTAGACGTTAATGAATAGAAAAGTCATATAGAAAAGTCATAGCTGAAATTTTGAGTAATTTATTTTTAGATTTTATTTTACTTGTGTAATTTTAACAGTTACCGTGTGCAACATGCTTATGTTTTTCTTGGTCTTTAAATTGGTCCCCAATGTCTGCCTTATCTGTCTTTGCCAAAAAAGTTTGGTTTCTCCCTCTGATTTAACCCTTTACAGATTTTCTTGTGTAGCGAGATTGAAATATGGGGTATTGTGCATCATGATAATTGTCTTGCTTGTATGTTTTGTTTTCTTGGTTTTCTATCTGAAATGTACCTCCTGTCTGGTCAGCATGTTTTGTTTTGTTTTCCTTCTTGCCTGTTCATTAGGATTTTGTGTGATTTTGTTGTTGACCCGCAGGAATAAAAACACATCTCTTAGCCATGAAGTTGGTGGAAAGCCAGTTATGTTTTGTCATTGTGTTCCTTCCCACAGGAGACGCAGCAGATTCCCACAGAAGAAGTGACTCTAGACATCTGCCTCTCCAATGGTCAGAAGGTTACAGTCAACATTCTGACCTCAGATCAGACAGAGGATGTCCTTGATGTGAGTTCAAGAGTGCACAAACACTATTCCACATGGTATAGAAATTGACAATTTAAGTTTAACAAGCACGACATGGCCGAACTGTGCTATTTTGATAGGTGGTTTATATAATGAGAAACCCTCTTTAGGGTATAAAGGTAATATAAGCATGTTTATACCAGGATATTTTATGATTTAGAGGTGATTAACTCTGTGAGCACCCAGAAGTCATGAGGTCTTAAGATTCATCTGTGGATTTGATCTTTAACAGTGCTGACCCTTCCTTTCTTCAAGTGGTATTAGTGTAGATTCTGAGCTTCTGATGTTCAAAGACAGGTTCAAGTCACATTTATTTATATAGACCGTCTTTGATGGCGCCAAGATATAAATGGGGTGCTGAGATTCCATTACAAGCGTAGTCTAACTAAAATTGCCGCAAATCTTGGACAGTTTAAGTCTCAGCACGCACAATGGAACTAACAAATGAGATTAAAAATGTAGACCATATCTCACAGTAAACAAGCTCATGTTTCATCATGGTGTCCTTGTTGATCTTGGCTGTAATTCAAGATTGTTAAAGTGCTCTTATGAAAGTTTAACCACAGTCCACTTCGGCTCAGCACAGAAGGTCAGTCACAGTTGACTGTCTGTCTGTTATCTCCACAACAGTTGCTCTTAAATTTGTTGCACTCGTGATTGCTTTCAGTGAAATTACAGGAATGAGAGGCAAGTCAAAGAAAAAATTGTGGTGCTTAACACATAAACGTAGATTTTAGTGCAGAGAAAACCATTGTTCTTTGCTTTATGCAGATCATGGAAAGAGGGTTTTTTCTTTTTTTGCGTCCTGATTAAAAACATATATTTCCAATCAGAAAACATTTTTATAGTTGGCTCTTGCATGAAGGTCATACTAGATAAAACTACAAAATTAACATTGGCACACTAATAATTAAAAAAAGTTGGTTTTGTGTTTCAATATTCAACAAACAAAAGGCTTTTAAAATTTAATCATAATAAAGCAGGGGAATTTTCAGAATAAAACACGTTTTCTTTTGAGACTTTAGGGCCTCAATGTTGATCCAGATTATTCACACAATCCTCCTTTTCAAAGCTTTTGAAGTTGTATATCTAAGATGAGAAGGAATGATTGCAGTTAGAACAAATTGAGCTACCTGATGTTTCATTCTCCATTTAAAGAAAAATTAATTCTGATAATTATTCACGCTGTTTTTATTTCATCCGGTCTATCTTCAGTTTCATCTTCATTCCTCTAAACTCACTGACAAAAAGGAAATAAGATGTCAGGCCAACTTCATTGATTGTGAAATCTCTTTTTCTCATCTTTTTTTGCAGGCTGTCGCAACAAAACTTGACCTACCGGATGACCTTGTTGGTTACTTCAATCTGTTCCTCATCCGCGAGGGCGTGGATGGAGGCCTAACATGTAAGTCTCTACACTTGTATTAAGTGATGCAAACATGTTATATATCCCTGACATTAACAGCATGTTTGGTAGAATGTCCTATTTATTTGATTCATTTTTGTTATAATAAAAATGGAAGAGAAAGAATTCCATGATTTATCACTGCTGATTATGTAATCACCCTGGATTATATTATCTAAATTTACATATTAGCCTCTGAAGGGCTCATAACCAATAACCAATCTTGTTTATTGAGGCAAGTAAATGTGCATCAGATAACAGGTCTTGTTTATCGCAGCAAGATTTATGTGCAGCACACTCAGTGTTTTGATAAAATAATGCAAAATAAAAGCATTTTATCAGGTCGGCCAAAGACCTCTCAAGAGACAAAAACTTGGAGGACAAATGATTCTGATAGACCACAGAAACAAAAGCAACTATGAGCTGAAGTTAAAAAATTGTAACATCATATACCACTGATGAATAACTTTCCTGATAAACAAGGGGAATAATGTACTGTAAATGAATGCCTTCCAGTTGAATTGTCTCCGGCAACATTTCAACAGCTCAGTTAAAGTCTCTCACTGTTTGTATATGTACCGTAGTTTAAATAAAAAAAGAATGATTGCATGGCCCCACGAGAGCTGTATGCACTCTGTCAGACTTCCTGCTGTATATCTGGCTGGAATGCATAATTCATTGGCTCAGTGGAAGCCAGGCCTCTGAATGCCTGTTGGCTGGTGTGGTGTTCAGAGCGGCACACAGTGTTTTCAGGATGAAAATGTAGTTGTTTTGGCTGTAAAGTCACTTGTTTGTGCTTGTGTTAACATTGTTTTGAGTTGGGGCAGTATCTGACTATCTGTATATTTTCTTGTAATTAAAACAGCCTATAAATATATTTTTCTCCATATGTTGTATGTTGGCAGGTGTTTTTGTTAAATACCCGCAATAATGT
This sequence comes from Mola mola, assembly GCA_001698575.1. Classification (NCBI taxonomy): domain Eukaryota; kingdom Metazoa; phylum Chordata; class Actinopteri; order Tetraodontiformes; family Molidae; genus Mola; species Mola mola. The sequence continues at coordinate 5,937,292 of KV751328.1, read as the reverse complement.
TGAATTTTGTTGATTCAACGTTTTAGTGTTGTTTAATTATGGTCAAACATGAGATTTTGAACTTTAATGTTAGATGCTATGTAAAGATACAATAGAGTCCTGAACAGAGAGTAATTACACACCCCCTCAGTGTATATTGTAATAGAAGCTTCTCTGGTATTTGTTTTGGTGGCTGGTCTGACCACAGTGCGTGTTGGCATGCTTCGATTTTTAACATGGCAGCCTGGTCAGAACATTCCCATATTAAAGCTAAACTGTACATCAAATGTGCTTTTTGAAAACAATTTAGGCAAATGGGCACTGCATTGACATCATTTTGACTGATATTTGTTTTAGAGTTTGTTTTGATTTTTAACAAACATTGTGTGTCCAGATGTCACTTTCTTTTATTTCACAACTTTAACCCGACTCATGCTTTTGATTTGGTTTGAGATGCTAATGCATCATGACATCTAATACCTGAAAATATCATATTATTTAACCTCTAGTAAGAAACATAAAATAGATTAAAAAAGATGAATAAATAACTTTATTATTCATGTCTGTAAGCTACAATATTACATCAGCAATGTCTTTGATAGAAATCACAAAAAAGCAAAATTAGATAACTTGAAGAATGAAAGAAATAATACAAAACATGATCTTAACTAGAATCTTGGCATGGCGGTGTAGCTTTTTTCCACCACTCTGTTCCACAACACACAGTGTATTTCACTGTATTTCTCCTATGTAGCTCTTCATAAATGCTAAGACTGGGCAACAGTCAAATATCACAATATTTTTTTTGCCATATATGTTGATTAGAACAATATTGTTGAGATGACTATTATGTACAATGAGAGTTGTCTCAGTAATCAGTACAGTACAGTAATTTACAGTAATGCTGATTTGATGTCTGAAGTGGGAGAAGGCAAATACTAGAAGAGGAGGAAAACTCCAATAAAGGTCTGAGAATTATGTCATTTTACTCTAATCCAGCCTTTAAAACCAGGAAAAGAGGTGTATATTTTCATATCCCAATAACAATACAGTATATATTACTATATTATGTTATAGTTGCACTATAATGCAGCTATAATGTTGCATTATAGTAGAATATTTGCCTTTGCACATGTTTTTTTTCTCTATTCTTACTGCAGTGGTACAGGGACAAAACTTTCCACACAAGGAGTTTAAGTCCCCTTTTTCCATTTCTTCACACCTAGTCAGGTCAAATCCCCCCCTCCGTCCTAAAAGGTTCTCGTCTCTTCTTCTCTCTTCCACTTGCCAAAAACTGTGGCAGGTGAAGAAGGGGGCTGTAAATGCAGCAGGTTGCCATGGTGCATACTCTTAGCACAGTCAGAGAAATCAGAAAAAATCTGCAGGGTATAAAAGAGAAGGGCTCAAGTTTTAAATAGGACTCGATGACTGGAAAAAATCTGGCACAGCAGGCAAACAAAATCAGATCAAACAAAAAGCAGTGGAAGTATTGATATAACAGGATCGCAAGAAGAATTCAGTTCCTCTCTGACGGGTATTAAGTTTCCCAGAGGCCTGCGTGTAAATGTATGTATGCTATAAAATATACACATTTAGAAGAACTCAAAATAAGAATAGCAGCGCCGGGCTCCCTTCTATCTTCTCTTTACTTATTTATTGGCAGATTCCCTTCTGACGATAGTTCCAAAAAATTTTAAGCATTCACTTTGTGTCTGTCTTTTTTTTTTTTTTTTTCTATTCCTGTAGAGAGGTCCAGCGCCAGAGTAACCAGCATGTGTTTATGCTTCCTGTACACCGAATCTGTGCCCATAAAGGAATGAACACAATTTAACAAACCTAATGGCTAACTGAAGTACTGCTCAGTCATCAGATGTAATGTTTTGCATTTTTTTTTTTTTTATTATACCTGTATAAGCAGCAGCAGCCTTGGAACGCACCAGATATCTCCTTCACTCTACTTAGGGAATGAAATGCAGTGTACCAGCTGTAGTTCAAAGACAAACCCACACACATGTGGAGGCCATTATCTTTTTTTATTTTTTTTCCCCACACGTAAACACTCGCACACGTGCACATGCAGGCCTGCTGGGACCTGTCCAGATGGACTTCCTTCATCCCTCGGTTGTCGTCACCATCGTTATTCAAATGTCTTTGAGACTTCACGGGAGCTGTGCTTTTTACTCACTTTCTCTGTTTTTCTGTCTGTCTGTCTCCCTCTCAGTTGTCCGGAAACTGCAGGAGTTTGAGTTGCCTTATGTGTCCATCACCAGCTTGCACAACTCTGAATTTCACATACTCCTACGGAAAAGGTACACACCTGCTCACATTATGACTTTGACTTTCATTACGTCCTATCCACCATAATGCCCTTCTCCATACGTCACTACAGTGACAGAGTTCATTGGCCACAGTGTACATATGTCAATATTCTCATTGTGGAAAGAGGCAGGTTTGTTATTTGCATTTTTGGTAAACAGTTACCAAAACAAAATCTGCTGTAATACTGCACAGTTTTCCTATCTGCATTCTAGGTGTGACTCCTTTCATTCTTTATCTACAGTGAAGCAACTGTCCTTGATGAGTCAAAGAGGAAGTTAGCCTGACAGCGGGCTGCTTATCTGACTTTTACAGTGTCAGTTAATTTGGAAAAGACACCCTGGTCTTTATTTATTTATTTTTCTTTTTACAATGCCTTGTGACAAGGACAGTGGTTATGATTAAGAGTCAGGGACTAGATGGGGGCAAGAATCTGATGCTGCTGAGAACCAGGTGTAAAGCATAAATTATTGAATTACTCTATTATACTGATTGAAGTTATTTATATTATACAAGCAGAAGTTTGATGACCCAATGAGCTTGCAGCTCATTGTCTTTAACTGTTTGTAGTTGAAGTGGACACGGAGGAATCGGAACAAAGCCGGTAGCCGATGATGGAGGAAATCCTTCAGTATGAGCATTTTTCCTGCTCATATTATTTGAGGATATGTTGTATTGCCTCGGACTTCCTGCTGCTCTTTGTAAATTATTGTATCTCTGGCTGTACCAGAACATTATATTCTCATTGTGTTTGAATCTGTCTCCAGTGATTATTAATACATACACCAATCAGCCACAAAAATATAAACTCCACCCCCCGATATTATATTAGTCCCCGTCATGCTGTCGAAAGGGTGTCATGTGGTTCCTGGTACCAGGATATAGGCAATTGATCCTTTAGGGTGGCATGCGGGCCAACTGACAATCTGGGTATTCTGGAGATCAGGTCCAAGCATCGGGTTCTTTGTCATGTTCCTCAGGCCATTCCTGATTGGTTATTGTGGTCTGGCGGCGCTCGTTATGCTACTCATGATCATTGTTATTGACTTATTGACTCAGTAGTTTTAATGTTATAGATGATTGGTGTAGGATGTTTTGCAAGAGGAGCTAAACTAACAGATTTAATAAACCGTCTCAATCTTCCCCATAAAACTGAACCACCATATCCAATGTATTTGAACATTTAAAATTCTGTTTCAG